>JAJPUD010001062.1:111557-193225 GCA_023553655.1 Myrmecobius fasciatus
AGGGAGGGAGGGAGGGAGGAAGGGAGGGAGGGAGGGAGGAAGGAAGGGAAGGAGGGAGGAAGGAAGGTAAAAATCAAAACTGCTAGAGAGATGTAAGAGGAAAATGCATTAAGCATTCTAATTCACTGTTTTTGAAGACTTTGCAGCCATTCTGAAGATGAAACCCATAAAACCATACCTTTGGCCTAATGATACTACCATAAGTTATATGCCCAAACAGATGGAAAAAGGAACATAACTATTTGTATGAAAATATTTGTGGCAACATTTTATTGCAGCTAAGAATTAGAAAATAAGATCATTCTCTTATCAATTACAGTATTCTGAAAAAGTATGATAAATTGATGCAATATATTATTTAGCTATAAGAAATAACAGAGGCTGGTTTTAATGGAAATGTAAAGATAAACTAATGCGACATTAAATGAGCACATCTAAAGATCTAAATCTAAAGAAAAATTTTGGACTGATGCAATATGCAGTGAACAGAACTAACTAGACAATTTGCCTTATAAATATAAAAATATAAAGAAAAATAATTTTGATAATTGTTGTAGTTGTAATAACCAAGTATCACTCCAGCAGACTAATGATAAAGCTGCTCCCCACCACTTAAAAAGAAATCATTCATTCATTCATTGTGAGGACAGAATGGAATGTGGATTTTTGTACATGGCTAATAAATGGATATTCTGCTAGACTATACTTACTTGTTATAAGGAAAATTGATTTCTCTTTTACCCAGTTTGTGGGCAGGGCTAAGATTGGAAAGAGAGGATAATGATAGTGAAAGTGCAATATAAGGGAAAGTGAACTGCATCTGGAGTCAAAAGATTTGAGTTTAAACTATAGTTCTATAAATGTCCCTTTAATAAACTACCCTTACTGGTGAATAACTGAATGAATCCTCACTTCAACCCCTGTCCTAGACCATACTTCACATCCTAATCAGTCTTGCTTGCATCAGGACACCTATATATCTTGTCATCCATCTTGCTGCCTTGCTCACATCTTCCCTCCCTATTGCTTTTGCTATAGAGTAGTCAGATCAATATTACCATTGATACTGGAAAGAATGAGACAATCTACTGCCTTAAGTAGCACTCATTCCTCCTAGTGATGGCCTAGATCCAAATTTGTTTATCACCATTTCTCTATGCTATACTCTCCAAAGTTCCTTGAGGACAAGGACTATCTCCCTTTTATATTTATATTTGAATCCCTGGTACCTAGTAGATGCTTAATAAATGCTTGTCTATCTCTATAGTAAGTAATTGTATAAGATAAGCTCTAAGGTCCTCTAGAGCCCTAAGTTGCACATGTCATGTGTATATAAATATATGTTTAAGCCATAGCACATTTTAAGATATATATAATTAAAAATTATATCCAGAAGGAACCTTGGAGAATATCTAGCTTGACCCTTATAGATATATATATACGTATATATATATATATATATATATATATATATATATATATACACACACACACACATACATACATATGTATATACACACACACACATATATATACACATACATGCATGCATATGTATATATATATATACACACACACAAATATATATGTATATGTATATATATGTACACACACACATACATATATATATATGGAAACTAAGGACAATTCAGGAAAATGACTTGTCCAAAACCACAGAAGATATTAAACATTAGAGGTAGGGATGGAACAAAGATCCTCTGACTTCTCATTGTAATGATTTTTTCACTAATAGTAGAAAAAAAGTTCATTAATACACTGGGAAGAGTAGTGGTTCTAGAGTCAGGAAGATGAATTCAAATCTAGTCTCAGATACTTTACTGGATACATGACATGGTCAAGTCACTTGACTTCTATCTGTTTCAGTTTCCTCATTTTATTACTCTAAATATCTTTCGTTGCTATTGTTTGTTTTAATTTTTACAATTGAGTAATTCATCACTTTAATAATACTATAAAGTTAATGAGGGCAGGAATCTCTCAGCAGCTCTGTAGTGCCTATAAGATATCTGGAAGAAATTAGGTGCTTAAGAAAGGGGCCTAGTTAGAACACTTAAATAGGGGGAGTAAAACAATTTCCTGAAAGATGGTCTAGGTAATTACTGTCTTTAAAAGAGAGGTACTATAATATATATGTATATATATATATGTATATATATACATATGCATATATGTATATATATACATATATATATATACCAAAATCAAAAAGAAATCAAAAACATTTAAGGAAAAAGGAGAAAATATTTTGTAGAGAAAATTAGGGGGAAAAATGGGCATCATAAACATCATAAACAAGAACAAGAAAAGAAAAGAAATGAGGACAGTGAGCTTAAGTTGAATATGCATTAACCTTTTTTCTATTTCTTTAGTCTAAAAGTCAGCAAAACACTTGATTTGCAGGTTTTTCCCATTTTTGAAACACAAATAGCTAAAAATTTAACAATCAACTCCATCTCCAAGCATGCTGCACTTTATGCCTATACTTAACTATCCTAATTGGTGAGTTAATGAAAGTATCCTCAATTCCTTCAGTATATCTAAACAATATCAGACCATACTTCATATCTCAAGCATGAATCCACCAGGAATTGTGAGTGTATAGTATCATTGAAAAATTAGGTGATAAATGGCTCAGTAACATGAGGAAGTTTTGTTGATATTTTCTTTTCATTCAAAAAATCATTATTTGTAAGTTTCTTTAAAATCTATTTTTTTAATTTAAAAACAGCAGGAAGATACATTTTAATCTATGAAAAAATAATGCATCATCATTAGAATGTAAGAGAAACATTTTTAGGTCAAAAGCACATGATAAAATCTTATTACATAGAATTCAGCTGGAATATATTAGGTACCATTGTACACAGTTAGCAGCAACATTATGTGATGATCAATTATAATAGACTTAGCTCTTCTCAACAATACAATGATCCAAAACAATTCCAAAAGATTAATGATGGAAATTGTCATCCACATCCAGAGAAAGAACAATGGAGTCTGAATGCAAATCATAGCATATTGTTTGTACTTTTGTTGGGTTTTTTTGGTTTGTTTTTTCTTTCTCATGGCTTTTTTTTTTGTTCTGATTCTTCTTTCATAACATTACTGATGTGGCAATATGTCTAATATGTGTACATGTATAATGTACATCAGATTGCTTGCTGTCTTGGGAGGTGAGAAAGGAAATGAGGGAAAGGAAAACTTTGTAACTCAATCTTACAAAAAATTATTTTAAAAACTATCTTTACATTTAAATACAAAAAAATATAATTAAGGATTAAAAAAGAATGTATTAGGTTCATATTGTGTGCAGAACTCTAGAGTAGAGACAAAAGAGTAGAGACAGATTAATAAATATATAGTCCTTACTTTTATAGAGCTGAGAGTTATGTAGGGATGTATTGGTTGTACATACAATTACAATACAAAATAATACATGATATGTATTGAATTACCTGCCATCTAGGGGAGGGGGTGGGGGGAAGGAGGGGAAAATTTGGAACAGAAGGTTTTGCAAGGACCAATGTTGAAAAATTACCCATGAATATGTTTTGTAAATAAAAAGCTTTAATAAAATTAAATAATAATAATAATAAATGATAAATGTACTAGAGAGGAATAACACAAATTGGTACATGAAATATAATTAGGAAATTCCATCTTCTTATAGAACAATACTGCATGGCTTAATGGAAAATATGGCATTTGACTTGGAATTTTAAGGGCAGAAGAGAATGGAAGATGTAAAAAGGGGAAGGAAACACATCCCATTGCTAGGGAACAATCTAAAAAAAGAAGATGAAAGATACAGCATGTTCAGAAGGAGACCCATTGTCTAGTTTCATTAAAATATTGAGCATAGGAAGAGGATTAATAGGAGAAAAAGTTGGAAAGTTAGGGTAGCATCAGACTGTGGAAAGTCTTGAATGGAGGAAGAAATAATGTACTTGAATTAGTAAACAATAAAGAGTCTCTTAAAATGTTTCATTCATCATTTCTGACTGACCAAAATATTTTTGGTAATCTAGTTTAACATTTAATGTGTTTATTAACTAAAGAAATCAGCATAAAAAGTATTTAAGATATAATGCTGAATAACAGTATCTATAGAATGGAAGATGGACTTCCAAATGTCATGTCTCATCCTATAGAACAGGAACACAAATCACAGTTTCAAAATATTCATTCTACTTTTTACTCACTCAGCAAACATGTCACAGTTCACTGAATCTAAATTTGTTAAATGAATGAATGCTCTGAAAATTTTCTACCATATATGCCACAAATCTGAACTCTGTCTCAGTAAATGGCTTGATACCATAAAGATATATCTTAAGTTGAAATTCTTTTTTTGGCACATTCATGTCACATAATACACTTACCAAGTCCCTGGTACAGAGCCTAGAAGATGATAAAATCTGCCAAGAAAATTTTTATCTACGAAGAACAGGCAGAAGAAAGCTTTGTCAATTTCCCAAAGATGATTTAATCAGATGTCTTTGAATATGTGGAAGAAAATAAAGTAAGCTTAATAAATATGCCTTGGTTAAAACGTCTTTGTAAATAGTTCAATATGTTTTCCTTTTTTGCCTTGCTTTTCTTTTTGCCTTTGAAAGACTCCATTTGAAGCTCCATGATGTCTGAACTTTACCTGCATTGAGTACACATCCAGAAAAGAAAAAAAAATCATCTTGGCCATTGTGATCCTGTTTTTCTTTTTGACTAGAGATTAGGCTCTGCAGAAGGCTGTCATGTGGTTGAATTTAAGACATGCAACACAGAAGCATCTAACTCTCAGATTTTAGTGAGGATTGTATTATTTATATGATGATATGGTTATGCTCACACACACAGACACACACACACATACACACATACACACACACACATTGCAAAGCAGAAAAGAGAGAGCTTCATTCCAATAGTAAACTATAGTAAATACACACAACATTATAAAAGTAAAAAGACAAGTTTTATTTTTATGAAAATTGTTGCTTTTTCTTATTTGAAGACTAAGAAGTTTGTAATATATTCAAAATTGGTATTAGTCTTTTTTTCAATATAATTTTACTTCCTTTAAAGAAAAAAAACTTACTTTGCATTTTTTTAACAAGTGATTTGTCTGCATAGGGAACTCTGTCTCTGAAAATTCCTTCCACTAATGAAAATTAGCAATATTTCTTTCACTTAAGAGTATTGAATTGAATAAAAACTGAATTGAAAACTAAAAGGGACATCTGATGCAATCTAGTCCAACCATATCTTAAAGGTATACCTTTTATTACATACCCAATTGAACATCTGCTTGAAGACCTTCAATGGGGGTGAATTTATACCTCCCAAAGCAGTCAATTCTACTTTTAGATAACTCATTGTTAGGGAGTCTTTCCTGACATAAAACATAAATTGCTTTCTTTGCATACAAGTTCTACTTTTTCCTTTTGGTTAAATTCTTTGGAACCAAATAGAGCATGTCCTATCCCTCTCGTAAGTAACAGTCCTTCAGATATTGGAAGACATCTATCATCTTTAGATCTTCTGTTACCCTGGCTAATCATCTCTACTTCTTTCAATCATCCACATATGACAGATGCAAGGTCTTTGACATGCTGATTGCTCACTTCCAGACACTCTATAACTTATTTATGATCATTTTAAACTAATTTACATACCATTATTATAATTATTATTTTAAATACTATTCATGAGTTCCATGTGTGATTAATAAAATGTATTACAATATGTCAGACACTTGGCATAGATCTACATCTCACAACCCATACGAAAATAAGATCAAACTGGGTACATGATTTGGGCATAAAAGGTGATACTAAGTAAATAAGCAAATTAGGAGAGCAAGGGATAGTTTACCTATCAGATCTTTGAAGAAGATAGGAATTTATGACCAAAGAAGAACTAGAGGACATTATGAAATACAAAATGGACAGCTTTGATTACATTAAATTAAAAAGTTTCTGCACAAACAAAACCAACACAAACAAGATTAAAAGGGAAGTACAAAGCTGAGGGGGAAAATTACATCTAATATTTCTGATAAAAGCTCATTTCTAAAATATGTAAAGAATTGTGTCAGATTTATAAGAATACAAGTCATTCCCAAATTGATAAATGGTTAAAGGTTATGAACAATTTTCAGATGATGAAATTAAAGCCATCTATAGTCATATGAAAAGATATGCTAAATCACTATTGATTATATAAATGCAAATTAAAACAACTATGGGGTACCATCTCATATCACTCAGATTGGCTAAGATGGCAGAAAAAGATAATGATAAATGTTGGAGGGGATGTGGGAAAATGCATTGCTGGTGGAGTTGTGAATTGATCCAGCCATTCTGGAGAGCAATTTAGAACTATGTCTAAAGAGCTATAAAACTGTGCATACCCTTTGATCCAGCAGTGCTACTGCTGGATTTATATCCCAAGGAAATCATAAAGGATCCACATGTGCAAAAATGTTCGTAGTGACTCTTTGTGGTGGCAAAGAATTCAAAAGTGAGTAGACACCCAACAATTAGAGAATGAATGAATAAGTGATGGCATATGAAAGTAATGGAATATTATTGTTCTATAAAAAATGATAAACAAACTGATTTTAGAAAGACCTGGAAAGATTTTTTTCTGAGGGAACTGGGGTTAAGTGACTTGTCTAAGGTCACAGAGCTAGGAAGTGTTAACTTTGAGGTCAAATTTGAACTCAGGTCTTTCTGACTTCAGGGCTGGTGCTCTATATCCACTGTGTCACCTAGATGCCCCAAGACCTGGAAAGATTTACATAAACTCATACTGAGTAAAAGAAGTAGAACCAGGAATACATTGTACATAGTAACAGCAAGAATGTGTGATATCAATTATGAAAGTCTTGGTTCTTCTCGAGGGTTCAAGGATTTAAGGCAATCCCAATAAACTTTGGATAGAAAACACCACCTACATACAGAGAGAGAACTATAGAGAATGAATGTAAATATGTTCTTTTTTCTCTTTTTTTCCTCATGGTTTTTCCTTTTCTTCTGCTTTTTCTCTCCCAATATGTTTTGTAAAGAAATGTGTATTTAAAAATAATAATATACATATAAAATAAGATATGTATATACATATATATATATATATTCTGGACTTATTTACTCATTTATTCATTAATGAAAACTTCCACCATGTGCTGAACATTCAATTTTTTTCAGTTCTAGAAAAGCTCAGAATAGAATGATTTACAACATTTCATTTTAGTCAGAACTCTAATACAAAAAAGATAGGTTGTAGTTTTGTAATATCTAGGCTAATTAGCTATGCAACCTTGAATAAATTATTTAACTCCTGTTTTCTTAACTTCCTCAATAAAAAGAACTGTAGAATTAAGAAGACATTCCTTTTATATGTAAATAGTTTATTTGCTGAAGGGAGGAAGGACCTTACATAGAGCTCAAAAGGAAAAAGGGTCATACTTACAAAAATTTTATTGTAATATTGGTTTCATCTTTGCAACATCTCCTGAATATATCTCCTCCTCTCCTTTGACATTGCCACTGCTATAATGCAGACTCTCATCACCTTCCTATTTCCTTGCATGTTGGCTCCCCTTAGCTCATAAACTCCTGGAGAGCAAGGACTGTATTTTTTCTACTTTTTTCATCTTTGGTGATGATTAGCACAGTGACTAACACATAGTAAGCACTTAAATGTTTATTGAGTTGAACTATTGAATTGAATTTTTTTATTGTAGCAAAGAACTAGAAATTAAGGAGGTATTCTTAATTAGGGAATGGCTGAAAGAAATATGCTATATGAATGTAATGCAATACTATTGTGTCATAAGAAATGAAATAGAAGATAGATTTTTAGAAAACTGGGATGATATATATGAACTGATATAGAGTAAAATCAACAAAACCTCAAGAATAATAAACACAAAATTACCATGTTGTAAGGGAAAATAACATGGCTCAGTACGTGAAGTGAAAGGTCTTTTCTTATTTTGAAATTCTATAATTAAAATAATACTTGTGCTTACTGATTTGGGGAGAAGATGAATTGTGATTTTATTAGTGCAAAGAATTCTTCACTAAAAGCTCAGCAACTCATCTTCAATGTAGAATCATAAAAATGTTTGTCCTATATAAGACTATAAGTGGCAATTGCTCATGGTCAAACAGCCAGCATGGATTAGAAGTCTGATAAACTCATGTTCTCCTGACTCAAAGCCCAAACTCCTATCATGTTCATCAAAATGACAGGTAATGAGATAAACATTACTCGTGCTTGTTCTTTCCTCTTTAAAATTGGTAGGATTTTTCAAAACACCTTGATGAAGTCAGATGACATTAAAGAAATCATCAGATTGAAAACAGAAGTGTCAATGCATACATGTTCTGATTTCACCCATTAATAGAAATCCATTGGTTGATGGCCCAAAAAAGTCAGAAAAAGCAACTGTGCACATTTGCCATCATTTGTCCTACAAAGCTTTTAAATCAAGAAAGGTGATGAGACACAGCTTTCCAATATTTTTGATGTAAATAGCCATCTGAATAAGCTAGTCTAAATGTGTTCTGAATACTTCTCTTTGTCATTGCAATTTTTCTTTGATTTATGATGCCTTTTGATACATTCTGCATCAATTCACAAATCATATCCTGAAACAACATTTACTGGGAAACGACAAATTTATGAGATTCTATCCTAGGCAGAAATGACTCAACTGACAATGTAAAATTTACAAGCCACTGTATATCTTAATAATATTACATTTTTCTTGTTATATGACACTCTTCTTACAAAGAGTTCAAGTGCTTTTGAAACACTGAAATATTTACTGTTATGACCTAAATTAAACATTATTGAGTTCAGCTCTCTTGTTTTATAGATAAGGAAGCTGAGATCAGAAAGGTGCCATACATCCAGGTTATAGAGGGCATTAAGTGCCAGTCTTGGATGTTCATATGTTTTCCTACAGACATAGGGAGCTATTGAAGGATTTGAGAGAAAGATCATAAGGTTTAAAAAGCAGAGGGAATAACCTCTAATCAATTGACTGTCAGATAACATTTGAAATGAACATAAGTGTCATGGTCTTCATTTTATTTTTAAATTTTTTATCTTTATTCATATTTATATCATTTGCTTTTTAAACCTCTAATCACCTGCTTAAAAAAGCATTAAAATGACATTACTATGTGATTCATAGGATCATATGTCTGGATGGAGTTGATAGGGACTTTGGGACTATCCAGTTCATGCCCTCATTTTACAGATTCAAAAAGTGATGTACAAAACATTTTTGTAATTTGACCATACTCACATATCAAGTAAGGCTTGTAGTTGGGAAATTTGACAAAATAAGTTTTAAAAAATAAAAATAACAATACTTTCAAAACTGAGTCAATGTACAGCTTGCAAGGATGTATGATTTAGTGATTCCTGTTTCTATTTGAGTTTGACATTACTATTCTAAAACATTCTCTTACCTCCAACTTAAACTATAGTTTTGTTAACCCAGGAAATAAACTTACCAGAAACAATCACATTTATTTTTATTTTGTTCTTTCTGCCTAGTATCAATGCTGACTGAATAGGATAATTAATGGTGAAAGCAATGTCTCTCTCATCCCTAGACTCATCTGCCTTTTATTTCTACCATGATCTCTGGAATTATCTTCCATTACTAATGAATTAACCTTAAGTTCAAAGGCCTTAGTTCAAATTCCAGATCTCGGCAATCATTATCTTCTCTGGCCCTTTTTCATCATTTATAAAATGAAGGTGACTGGAAGATGACTTCAGATTTAGTGATTCAAGATTTAGTGGAGGAGGAGTTCCAGTTCCCTATGGCCACCATGAAGCTCTTTTATTATCACTGCCACCTCACACAAGAAAGTGTATCAGCAACTGCACCTGGGTCTCTCTGAATCCCATATCCGGCTATTACATAACAAATGATGGGGCTAATGTGCCATAAGAACATCAAAGTTCCCAGGGCCAATGAGATGCACAGCTATGCTGAGAAACTCATTGACTAGTAGACCTGGAATTCACCAAGAAAGCAAAAGAGGATAGCTGACTTCTGTCTAATGGAGAAAGACTGATTCCGGAGCTGTTCCAAATACTAACCCCTTATTTAACAGCTAATTTGGGGACTGCACAAAGATGTTGCAGAATGTGAACCATGAGAACCACAGCCAAAATGGCAGTGATTATATACAAGGGAAACATCCTCCATCTGTTGATTCTACCACTTCAGAGAATAATTCACATATCAGCCAATTACTTCTGGACTTTCTCCACAACCCAGAACAGAGACCCCCAGGATCTATTGCATCAAGTCCCCAGAAGTATCATTCAGAGTAGCATAGCCCAGAAGACTGGATTCATGTTGGGGGATTCTGTCCTGATAGTATATGAGAGCAAACGAGTTTTGTTCCCTTTGCCTTCCTTGGATCTTCCAGATTCCTATCTTCCCTTGTTATGAGGTAACTTCAGGCCATCACACTGTATAGGAACCAGCACAGAGCAAGATATAAATGTACATATGTGAGGCAGTTCATTGTGATTTTAACCCTCTTTTCACATTCCTTCTCTCTGATGTCTACTTTCAAAAAAAAGTAAAATAAAATAAAACAGTTTCTGGATCTGTGATTTAATTGATTAAAGGCTATATGAAAAATTTAGTGAGAAAATTATTATTTCTCTCAGTGAAAAAAACTCCCTCTTAAAATGTGTTGTCTTCTGTTCTTTAAGTTAACAGTTTTCAAAAATCCTACTGAAAACTTTATTTCCCCTGACCTTACCACCATACTGCACTTCTATTGCCTGAACTGAGCATTACCTCCCTGTATTCATACCAATCATCCTTAATGCAAAGAAGCCAATCCCTCTTCAATTTCACATTTCATACCCTTTCACATGTTCCAGGGTCCAGCTCATATGCCACTTCCTCTATAAAACATTCACTGATCCTGCAGGTTAAAAATGTTCTCTCCGTCCTTAAAATTTCACAGAGCCTTTTAACGTGAGCTCTCCTCTGCTCTCATCATACTATACATTGTATGTTTATCTCTGAACAAACTTTTTCTACTATCCCCTCCCACTGTTCCATAAACTCTTTGAAGGAAGGCATCATGATAGTTTGTTATATCACCAATGGTATGGAATAGATAATATTTGTATGATTATTATAATGAACTCAACTGAATTTAACTAAATATCTTCATTATTATGGTTCTTTTTAACTTCTAATGAAATGTATAAGAGAAAAAAAATTAACTATTACTAACAATTATACCATATTTGCCATAATTTCTTAAGAGAAAGTTATGTATTCTATGAATTAATATTTTAAAGAAATGACTATGTTAATATTTTGATGATAATATAGTTTGGAAAGAAAAGCTCTGGTAGCCAGAGCCCTGACATTGAAAAGATGGGCAAGAAAGGACCCATGCAGCCAAGATTACATAATCCCCTGAGAAAGCAAAATTTCTTACTTCTCCTATCTTCATATCTGCTATACATTAGACTAAAAATCATATATTCTAGATTTTATTACTATAAGGACATTCAATCATATTCCATTTCTTGGAGTTATCTCACTCACTTAAACTTGGTGACCTTATTTATTTGGGAAGAGGAAGGATAGCAAAACCTCATCCTTTCATACTCCATTGACTTGAAAATGGTGGAAATTCAAAGAATATTGGACTGAAGTTTGCCTTGCCATAGTAAAACCCTTCTTCTTATTGCAAAGCAGTAGTATAAATGCATGCTGGAGAGGAAAGCTAATTCAGTTAAAAGGGAAGACTTTTTAGCATCCTTACAATTTTTGCTCATGGCAAAGAAAAAAAAGCATATCATTTGAACATAATTGATAAACTCAACATAAACCAACCTTATTTATTTATTATAATCATATTCTTAACAGCTCCAAATGTATACAACTTTGGAAGTCTTCTTTAAATTATTATATGTACTGAATGTGATAAAACTATACTTTTCTTAGCTCTGTCTGTATCAGAGGTACTTTCTTGATACCAAAAGCTTACCCACACTTTGGGGCTTCTCTGGTTCGTTGCTCTTACTCAGTTAATCTAGGAACTTCATATGTAACACAAACTCTAGTCACCAGCTCTGTTTATAAGCATATAGATTCAAAATATTCAAAACATAAAGAAAGGTATCACATGTGAGACAATAGGAAAAACTTCCTTTCATACCCCAGTGAGCAATTCTCCCCTAGAAATTTTTGTAGTCTCTGTGAATTTCAGTAGTATCCTGAGAGGTTTGAGATGAGAAAAGTTGGAGTCCCCAACATCAGAGCTCCTTGCAAAGCTCCTCCTTCTATGTGGGAATATTTGTTGATAACAGCTCTTGCCTGCTACTCTCTGTAGATATTGCTGGTTGCTACTCCCTGTCTGTGTTCCCCATTACTGCCTGCTATCACTCTATTACAGTTCTCCTCTATTCCCAGAAGGTGTTCATCATTAACACTGTCTTGCAGAGTGATCCATGAGGTTCACTCTCATTCAACAGAGAGCACTTATCGATATCCCCTGGGGACCAGTTCTCTAACACTGAACCATAAAGGGATGAGTGAGAATGTTGATATCCCTATGTTTATGTGGTGGGAGTCCTAAAAAAATCATATAATAGGCTTCTAGAGAGTTAGCAAAACCCCTCTGTTTTGTACCACTGGAATATTCTGTATATAGCTTGCTTTGTGTTTGTTTCTAAGTTGTCTTTCCTATTAGCTGTGAACTCCTTTTGCCTCTTTGTTTCCTCAGCCCTTAAAACAGTGCTTGGCACACAGTAAGCACTTAATAAATGTTTATTGAATTGAATTGAATCATTGCTGCCTACCATCTCTCTCCCAACAGTGAAGTGGAACCTCTTTCTCAGTCACTAACTTCTATTAACTCTTGTGGGTGGTGGAACATCCATTGTCTACTCTGACTTAAGTTATTCACATTATCTAAAGATGTTTGTAGAAGTATCTAGTAAAAGGGGAGAGTGGGGAAAATGGCACCTGTAATTCTCCTGTAATGCCAGAGAAACTGAGGCAAGGCAGAGACTCGTTTTAAATCGTTTAATTTAGAGAGTTTGAATGGAACTCATGTTCAAAAATTATTCGGCTCTGAAGAACTGAGACAGGGAACTTTTATAGCTAACTAGGATTTGCAAACAGAATAACCTGAGTATACAATCTTATAGGGGAAACAAAGGCAAATAAGGGGAGCTAGAATACTGGGTGAGCAGACAAGCCATAATTCCAGGAAAGGATCATAACTTAATCCTGACAGAATAGGGGTCAAGATAAAAAAGTCGATATAAAGTACCTGGAGTTGATGATACAATGGAATGTAAAGTGGCCAGAGCTTCAAGGTTTTTCCCAACTCAATTTCTCCCAGTCCTAATGGCAAGGAAAAAGGGGAGGAGTTATAATATTTTTATTCAGGGCATAATAACCCCTGGCTATTGGGAGGAAGAAAAGACATATAATCCCTGCTATATTTGTTTTTTAAAGATATAAAATGAAGGCTCTTTTCTAACTTTGGAATCAAAAATCTTATAAATAGAAAAAACTGATAGTCCATCTTATCTAACTCATGATTGATCTCTATACCATCTTCAACAAGTCATTTCCCAGTTTTTGCTTACAGACTTTGAGAGGAGGGGATATGAGACTTATCACCTCCTGGTTCAGCCCATTTATTTGACTTTTAGACAGCTCTAACTTGAAAGGCAGGTAGTTTTTCTTTTTCTTTACATCTAACCTATATTTATCTCTGCAACTTCTTTCTATCCCTTACTCCTAGCTCAGTACTCTGAAGTCAAAGAGAGCAAATCAACAAGTGAAGCCTTCAAATATTTGAAGGGAGCTAACAAAATTTTTCCTTTTCCAGGTCAACACTCCCAATTCCATCAGTCTGTCAGTCCTCAAGTGGAATGATCTTTAGGTCCTTTACAAGCATAAGTGCCCTCATCTGCACCATTTCCAGTTTATCAATGTTCTCTAAATCTAGGATCACTCATATCCACTCACAAGCAAGGGGAAATACATTGCTAGTGGAAAGTTCAGTAGCAAAATAAAGTCAGGAGATAAGAAAGAAATTGATTCTTTTTTCAATGTTGGGGAAAAGAAACAGCTGAGCTGGACTATCAAAGTAATGAAAATAGAAGGGGATAGAGTGGAGAATAAGTTCATTTCTGCCCCTCATAGCATGTTGAAAGAATATGAGATCAGTGCCAATTTAGAAAGTAAATATCACTGCCTCTCCTTTCCACTACCTCACTTTACCATTGAAAACAGGTCAAACTGCCATTAAGAATTTGCCTAAGGGAAAACTGTATTAGTTATACTTTAGTACAGCAAATAGGGTACTAATGAGTTCCTGGGCTTGGTCTTTGATATCAGCTTCCTTCCACCATACAAAGACGACAAACCCAAATCAAACACAGATATTGAACATTTGATGGTGAATTTTAAGATGTCTGAATAATAATATATGCACAGCTCATGAAAATCTATTTGCAGGTACTGGAAAGATAATTCCAAAACATTAACCCTAAAGACAATGGGTAGATAATTTCATGTTCAGATGCAAAAGACAACATTATTATTATAGTAGCTCAAATACCCTACCATTATTTCCTTAACAAAAAGCAATAGCAGGATTACAAGAAAGGAAAATCCTAAGCTTTTTTCCTTGGCAGGTTATATTTTGGGAATGGACTTGGGCAGCTGAAAAAGAATGTATATCCTCAACCAGCAAGGGGAAAAAGCAGTGAATATTTTCTCCATTGCCATTGGAAGCGAAAACCCTAAGAAATTTCCCCTTCCAAAGAATTTATTTGACTGCAATATTTCCAGGAACTGACCTGAACTCTTTTTGATAAGAAACATATGAACTTTTGGATGGCTGAAATGGAATAGTGAAGGACAAATGTGCTATGAATTTTCACTGGAGGTTTGGTCAATAAAGTTCTTCTTATCCTAAAGAAGCTATTAAAATGCTTAGAATAAAACAGGAAGAAAAAAATAACCAGGCAATATTATGTTCCCTAAGTATGCAAGTCCAATCAAAAGATTAAAAGAAAATCATAATTAGCAAATAGTATAATACAAAAATAGATGTTCAGAGGAAACATTTTCCAATAGGTTAGTAAGGTAGGCAACTAATAGAAATAGTTATACTGCCAGGGAAATACAAAACTTGCATAGTTTTGCCATGCATACCAATAAACATACTTGGAGGGATTTTAGTTCAAGAGCTTCTAGATGAAATAGAGTTATCCTACTATTGTATTACTGGATAAAAAAAATAATACCCATATTTTTAATGTTGATATGAATTCTTTTCTTTATCCTTTCATTCCTGGCAGTTTCACAGTTTTCTTTAAATGATACATCTATATTTCTAATATTGGTAAAATTATCTTGGCTTCTTAGTCCTGGACATAAGCAAATTTATTGAAGGAATGTGGGAAAACAAATATTTTCTTTAAAATAATTATAAATCTACTCAATTATTTACTTCTCTCTGTGCTAAAGAAAACATTTTCCACATACCCTAGTCAGAGTTCATAGGGCAAAGAGGGAGAAAGAGAAGGGAGAAGAACAACAACAAAAAGAAACAATAAATTTACCATGAGAAAATCATTTAAAGAGAAAAGTGAAAAAACTGCATATCTTCAGAATTATTATATAATTCTCTAAAGAGTATCTCAAGGTAGTAACACCAATAAGAAATGCTTTGGGGAATTCCAAGTCCTTTGTCCAACCTTACTGAATCTGACCCCAAGTTAAAATTTCACTATTTCCCTCTTCTCATTCAAAATAGGAAAGTTGTACATTAAGGACAGTGAGTTGTACTCCAAAGAAAATAAAAAAGAAAATGAGATGAAACTCTAAGATGTGCATAAAAGGCTCATCTTTCTAAGGGAACTTCAGAGGAACATGTTGGTATAGAAATGGTCTATGGGTTACTGCCTCTGCTATGTGTAGAGCTGAGATCTCTCCTGGCTGCCAGTGCATTCAGTTGTTTCTCTTATTCTATTTTGATTGATGGTACAATGCTCTAGCCTCTTACTATATAACAAAAAACTTTTCTTTTTATTCTGAATTACAGTTATCAAACTCCACATTGTTTGTTATAAGCACTTTTCAGTCCAACTGTTCTTTACTATCTTTTACTCTTTTCAGATGGTAAAGTGCACATCTTAAAAATTCTGCTTTGAAGTTGCTAGATTATATGGTACAAAGAACCCCTCTTTTGGAAATTCAGCTCCTTCAAATCCCATAAAGAGGTTAAGAATTACATTAAAATATCCACTGAGGACCTTTTGGAAATACCTTCCAAATAATATGTCACCAAATCCCTGGTTTTGTTATTGTTGTTGGGGCTATTTTTATAATAAATTTAAAGATTTTTTCCATTGCTCATATTGAACCCTTTCTCCCAGAATTGTGTCATCCTTCCTCTTTGTCTATTTTTCAAGCTCCAATTCCGGTCTTCCCTTCTGGCCTTTCTTCTAGCTAAACCAGAACACATTAAGCTCTTCAAATGACCACAGAATATTGGAAACATTCCTGAGTGCCTACAACATAATTTTTGCTCTTAATCACACATGATCCAATATTGTTCTTTTTTTGTGGTTAATTATTCTCTACCCACCAAAAAAGCAAAAGCTCCTTGAAGCCAGCATTATATTTTATGATACTTTCATACCCCATGCAATGACTGCCATGTAGTCAAAAAATATGAAGTACTTCAAAGGTCTTACAGTTATATATGCAATTAACAAATCAAACATGCCCTCTTCATATTTAATCATTTTAAGTATACTGTTGTGTGTAATGAAAGGCAACATGAAGTAATGAATAAAGTCTAGGGGTCAGAATGATTTGGGTATAGATCCCATCTCTGGAATATATTGAGTATATGACCATGGGCAAAGTCCCTGGAACTTTCAGTGTCACCAAACAGCTAAAACATTAATTGTATGACAGTTGGGGAATCTGCAATTATATACTGGTAGAGAGAGTTTCCTTAACAGGAGTTCTTCACATTAGTAAAATTATAAGTCCAGATATATGTGTTCTATTGAGCTGCATCTGGCTGTAGTGAAGATCCTGGCTCTCCTTGGGAATGATCAAATTGCACGGGCAATCTTCCTGCTGGGGGAATTGAAGTCTGGGAAGTATAATCATGGAGACATTTGTGAAATACATAAAACCAAGACTTGATAACTTGGATCACATTTTCATTTTGTTAGAAACAGACTTAGTGACCAACATAAGCAATGGAAATGGGGACTTGTATAGTAAAAGACAAAATAGACAGCATTAATATATCTGCTCAAGGATGATATTGACAACCCAATCCAGATGGGGGACATTAATCAACTCATCAAGTGGTATACTTTAGCATTTATATTTGATACCCTATGCCAGCTATGAGAGTAATCTTCAGAAGATTGTACACTTCCAAATTTTTTTTGTTTCTTTGTTTGTTTTTGCTGTTTTCTGAGATCCCCAACTTCAGTGAGTCAAACCCTGAGGACAGGACCCAGAAGCTCCTCGGCAAAATGGTACAGAATAACAACACATCTTTCACATCCCAGTCTCTAGCTGCTCTTCCTGCAGTCTCTTCAGCTCCTGTCAGAATTAGAACAGTCTTTACCTCCACTAGTTCTGGCAGTGACCCTCATATACCCCATGACCCTTGTCCCCTTAGTCCACTGGAAAATGAATTACCTAGAATTAGCTATTTCACAGATTTGCTGATCTCTCCATCAGGAACAAATATCATTCATGGTAGCTAATTGTGTGTATGGTGGTCTGTTTTAGTCCCAAACTTTCTGAGGCAATGTGCAGTGGGCAGTTATCTCTTCCAATATTTCTGAGCACTCCTACTCAAGTGTAAGTAATTTATCTCTTGTCCCTTCATTCTGAACTCTCCAAATCTTCTCTGTTATTTTTAGACACCAACTTGGGTCAAATATAATGAATGTGTATACTATGGAAAACTGACCCTTGATCTTCCCTAATAAATTATTCCACCATTTGCCTAATGGAAAAAAGTAGATATTGAGATAAGAATACATGTCTAATAGACAAAATCATAATAATTTTGAGTATTAAGAACCCTATTATGAATAAGATTTAAAATTCCAAATAGTCTAGCAGTTAAATTTCAACAAACACAGACAAGTCAAGAGATGTAAAGGAACCATTTGTTGGCTGAAGGCAAAATAAAATTATGAAGAAACCTAGTTCCATGCTCAAAAAGTTATCAAACTGTGCAAACCCTTTGACCCAGCAGTGTTTCTACTGGGCCTATATCCCAA
This sequence comes from Myrmecobius fasciatus, assembly GCA_023553655.1. NCBI lineage: Eukaryota > Metazoa > Chordata > Mammalia > Dasyuromorphia > Myrmecobiidae > Myrmecobius > Myrmecobius fasciatus. The sequence continues at coordinate 129,939 of JAJPUD010001062.1, forward strand.
AGAGATTTTAAAGGAGGGAAAGGGACCCACATGTGCAAAAATGTTTGTGGCAGCCCTTTTTGTAGTGGCAAGAAACTGGACATTGAAAGGATGCTCATCAATTGGAGAATGGCTCAATAAATTACGGTATATGAATGTTACGGAATATTATGGTTCTGTAAGAAACAGCCAGCAGGATGATTTTAGAGAAGCCTGGAGACACTTGCATGAACTGATGCTGAGTGAAATCAGCAGAACCAGGAGAACATTATGCACAGCAACAAGACTATACGATGATCAATTCTCATGGACATGGTTCTCCTCAACAATGATGTGATTCAAAACAATTCCTATTGTTCAGTGATGAAGATACTCATATACACCCAGAGAGAGGCCTGAGGGAACTGAGAGTGGACCACAACACAGCATTTTAACGCTTTCTGTGAATATTTCCATGCATTTTGTTTTCCTTCTTAAGTTGTTTTTTTTCTTCTCACTTTCTAGATCTGATGTTTCTTGTGCAGTAAGATAACTGTATAGATATGTATACATATATTGGATTTGTCACATAATTTATCATATTTAGCATGTATTAGATTACCTGTCATCTAGGGGTGGGGGTGAGGAGAAGGAGGAGAAAAGCTTGGAACAAAAAAAAAGTTTTTGCAAAGGTCAATGTAGAAAAATAACTCATATGTTTTGTAAATAAAAAGCTTTTAATAAAAAAAATAAATAAAAACAAATTTTAAAAAAGACAAATGCAAGATTGAAGACCAAAAAAAAAAAAAGAAAAGAAACCTAGTTCCAATCAGCAAGTCATTAATTCAGTTTGGGGTTTCTCAATATGTAGCAAGGATGCAACTGAAGTACAACTGAAAATTCCCCTGTCCGGAGTGAAACAAGGTTGCCCATTATCACCATTACTATTCAATATTGTATTAGAAATGCTAGTGGCAATGAGAAGAAAAAGAGATTAAAGGAATTAGAATAGGCCATGAGAAAACCAAATTATCACTTTGCAGATGATATGATGGTCTACTTAGAGAACCTTAGAGAATCAGCTAAAAAACTGTTAGAAATAATCCACAATTTTAGCAAAATTACAGGATACAAAATAAATCTACATAAATCATCAGCATTTTTATAAATCACTAACAATATTCAACAGCAAGAGATACAAAGAGAAATTCCATTTAAAATAAATGTCAATAGTATTAAATATTTGTGAATCTATCTGACAAGGGAAAGTCAAGAACTATATGAGCAAAACTACAAAACACTTTCCACACAAATAAAGTCAGATTTAAACAATCGGAAAATTATCAAGTGCTCTTGGATAGGTCGAGCAAATATAATAAAGATGACAATATTACCTAAACTAATCTATTTATTTAGTGCTATACCAATCAAATTCCCAAGAAATTATTTTACTGACCTAGAAAAAATAACAACAAAATTCATCTGGAAGAACAAAAGGTCAAGAATTCCAAAGGAATTAATGAAAAAAAAAACTCAAATGAAGGTGGCCTAGCTGTACCAGATCTAAAACAATATTATAAAGCAGCAGTCATCAAAACCATTTGGTACTAGCTAAGAAACAGAGTAGTTGATCAGTGGAATAGCTTAGGTTCACAGGACAAAACAGTCAATGACTATAGCAATCTAGTATTTCATAAACCCAAAGACTCCAACATTTGGGATAAGAAATCACTATTTGACAAAAATTGCTGGGAAAATTGGAAACCAGTATGGCAGAAACTAGGCATTGAACCATACCTAACACCTTTTACCAAGATAAGATCAAAATGGGTTCATGATCTAGACATAAAGAATGATGTTATAAACAAATTAGAAAAACATAAGATAGTTTACCTCTCAGATCGATGGAGGAGGAAGGAATTTATGAACAAAAAAGAACTAGATGGCATTATCAATCGCAAAATATATAATTTCGATTATATCAAGTTAAAAAGGTTTTGTACAAACAAAACTAATGCAGACAAGATTAGGAGGGAAGCAATAAATTAGGAAATCATCTTTACATTTAAGGGTTCTGATAAAGGTCTCATTTCTAAAATATATAGAGAATTGACTCATATTTATAAGAATTCAAGCCATTCTCCAATTGATAAATGGTCAAAGGATATGAACAATTTTCAGATGATGAAATTAAAACTATTTCTAGTCATTAAAAGGTGCTCCAAATTACTATTGATCAGAAAAATGCTAATTAAAACAACTCTTAGATACCACTACACACCTATCAGATTGGCTAAGATGATAGGAAAAGATAATGATGAATGTTGGGGGGATGTGGGAAAACTGGGACACTGATACATTGTTGGTGGAACTGTGAACAGATCCAATCATTCTGGAGAGCAATTTGGAACTATACTCAAAAAGTTATCAAACTGTGCATACCCTTTGACCCAGCAATGTTTCTATTGGGCCTATATCCCAAAGAGATCTTAGAGGAGGGAAAGGGACCCACATGTGCAAGAATGTTTGTGGCAGCCCTTTTTGTAGTGGCTAGAAACTGGAAACTAAATGGATGCCCATCAATTGGAGAGTGGCTGAGTAAACTATGGTATATGAATGTTATGGAATATTATTGCTCTGTAAGAAATGACCAGCAGGACGATTTCAGAGAGGCCTGGAGAGACTTGCATGGACTGATGCTGAGTGAAATGAGCAGAACCAGGAGAACATTGTACACAGCAACAACAATACTATATGAGAATCAATTCTGATGGACATGGCTCTCTGCAACAAAGAGATGATTCAAACCAGTTCCTATTGTTCAGTGATGAAGGAAGCCATATACACCCAGAGAGAGGCCTGAGGGAACTGAGTGAGGACCACAGCATAGTATTTTAACACTTTCTGTTGGTGTTTGCTTGCATTTTTTTTCCTTCTTAGGTTTTTTTTTTTCTTTCTCTTTCTAGATCCGATTTTTCTTGTGCTGCAAGATAACTGCATAACTATGTATACATATGTTGGATTTATCATATATTTTAACATACTTAACATGTATTAGAATACCTGCCATCTAGGGGAGGGGTGGGAGTAAGGAGGGAAAAATTTGGAACAGATAATTTTGCAAAGACAAATGTTGAAAAATTACTCATATGTTCTGTAAATAAAAAGCTATAATTTAAAAAAAAGAAAAAAAAGAAAATTCCCCCGTCCTACCGCCTCACTTCTACTAGGGAGCCATTGAATTGGCTAAACTTGTGTACCTGTTACTTTTGCCATGGCATTTCAAATGAACAAAATACTGTATCTAAAAGATAATCTTTACTTTCATGTTGGCAAAATACAAACCAAAAAAAAGTTTTAAAAACCAGAAAGCGTCTTTGAAAAATACAGCTTTCCTTAGAAAAGTGCTCAGCCAATCATTATAATGGGGAAGGGAAAACAAAGTAAAGAATCTCAAAGAAAAAATGCTATCTCCTTCTCTCCACACACATACCCCCCTCTTCTCACCCCCTGGCCAGGGTCTTATAGCTTCAGGCTATAGACTTAGTCTGATTCTTAAACATGTGCTCAGCACCCTCTTATGGGAACATTGTGTATAACAAGACTTTTGTTCCCAAATTTAAGAGATTCCAGAGAAGTCACAGGAAATGCTTTAACACAATACTGGTTTTGAAAAATCTTGACAAGTCTCACACTAGTGTTACATTGGAATGGAACATATATTTAGAGTTAGGAGAATGGCTACTGAGAGAGTACAGAGAGAAAAATAAGTTTATTTGTTGTCAATCAGGAAATTAAGTACAAAAACCCTAGGAGTGCCTTCACTGGCTATTTCATCCAGTTTTATTGCTCTATCCAGTACCTGACACTGGTCATCTAACCAAAATTAAAGACCTCAAATGAAGGGAAAATTCATATTTCTTAAGGCAGTAGTTCCACTTTAGGATAGCTCTAATTGTGAAGATATTTTCTCTCCATAAAGTTCACTCCTCTTTCACCCCTTGCTACCATGTTTTAACCCCCTTCCTGGAGCGAAGCAGAACAAGTTTATATGCCTCATCAATCCACCAGCTTTCCATATATATGAAGACTGCTAATCAATGTGATGGTATGGCTGTCTCCCAAAATAAAGTGAAATTCTCTCTTCTCTAAAAAACCAAATCATTTTGATTTGTGAAGAAAAAGAAGGGGGAAAGTTGCCAACTTTTAATTATCAAGACTTAGCTGATTTGTTTGTTAGCTGAGAAATTATGAATCATTAAAATCCAGTGGCAGTATAGGTCAAAATTACAGAATCTCAAGAGGTTTTCTGAATATGAAAGTTCCTCAGAAGATTAGCTTTAATCATGGCAACTCTTAAGATGTAAATGTATAAATTGTCGAAACAGATTGGCCCTCACTTCTTTTCCGTTTCTCCTTGACTCATGAAGCACTTGTGAATTAACCTTCATTGCTAATTGACAGATCATTTAAAAAGAATTTTACATCTTAATGTTATTAAGATGAGAATAGTCGAACTCTCACTAACAAGGCACAGGCATCTACAATATTTGGTAAGGATTATTCTTTAAAAAGAATTGTCCTTGCCACTTCTTCAATATTTGAAACATTTGTCTACTACCTCAATGCAAGGGAACCTAGACTAGATGACCTCTCTAAGTGCTTTAGATTTATAATTCTATTATTTTTCTGGGACTTTGATTGCACTCTTAAAGCACTAGGGAAATGTAAAATCTACTATAGCCCTCAAACATGAGAAAAATAAGTCATTTGGATTGGCAGATGACCAAAAAAATGAAAAACACAAATACTGAAGGGGCTGCAGAAACAAAAAAGTAGTGTTAAGGTACTCTTTTGAGCTGTTTCAGCCATATTATATATCAATTTGGAATTATGCCCCAAAATTTATTAAATTAGATATATACCCTTTACCTCTACTAATTCAGAACTATGACCCCAAAGTTATTAAACTATGCATACTCTTTAATCCAATGAAATTATTCCTGTATTCCATCTCCTCTCCACACCCACACCTCACATCCCACCCCACCCCCCAAAAAAAACCAAACAAAGAGAAAGTAAACAAAGTCCTATGTACAAAACTATTTGTAGGGAGATTTTTTTTGGTTTTGGTTTTGGTTTTTTGGTACTGGCAAATGAAAAATAAAAGTAGTTCAAAATGGCTGAGGGAATTATGAATATATATATATATACATATGAATGTAATGGAATAAAAATGTGCAACAAAAAATGACAAAAAGAATGGATTTAGAGAAACATTGGAAGACTTGCATGAACTTATGCAGAGAGGAGCGAGCAGAACCAGGACATCAAATAAGATTGTAAAGACAAACATTTTTGAAAGATGTGAGATGTCTGATTAATGCAATGACCAATCAAAAGAGGGCTAATATTGATTTGTGCTGCCTACTTCCTCATAGAAACAGGATAGATGCAAAATCAGATAAATATTTTTGGACATGGAAAATATGAATTGTTTTATTCTATGCATCACATGATAGGTTACAAGTAGGAACTTTTTTTTATATTGGGAATAGGTGGGAAGAAATGAAAATAAATGTTTATTTGAAAAAAACAAAAGAATTTTTTTAAAAGAACTCATAGGTTGTTTATAAAAGTACAAGTTTATGAAAGGACCTACACTTAGGTCATGGAAAACATTTACAGAAAATATTTTCCCCACATTAACTTTTCATAACATCTTGTCCACTATGTGAATACCAATGTTATTGAAAAGGTCCTTCTAGATCTAAGAATTCTAGTAATGTGTATCCTATCTACTAATCAATCTATCAAAAAGCAACTACTGAAAGCATACTTTCTGTCAGGAACTGTGCTAGTTACTAAAGGTACAAAGAAAAAATGAAATAATCCATTCCCTAAAGGAACTTACATTTTATTTAAGGTCTTGATATGTGTTCAGGTAATAATACATGAAATAGATACTAATCTATATTTGTTTATATGATATTAGAAATAAAATTAAGACTATATATAAAAGGGGCAGCTAGGTGGCGCAGTAGATAGAGCACTAGCCCTGAAGTCAGGAGGACCTGAGTTCAAATATGACCTCAGACAATTAATACTTCCTAGCTGTATGACCCTGGGCAAGTCACTTAAACCCAATTGCCTCAGCAAAAAAAAAATAAATAAATAAAAAGACTACATATAAAAGTAAAATAACTATTCCATTGAATCAAACAACTTTAGTGGTGGAGCAAATCAAAGTGGATATATTAGTGCCCTCTACAATTGTTTTAGAGTTTTTTGGGGGGTTGTTTGTTTTGGGTGGTTTTTTTTGCTTTTCAACTGATACGGTAATTTCATGAATCCATAGTCTATAGGTGAATGCTTTGCATTAGTTGAAAGTGAAGATGAATCCTTAAACATAGCCTACCTCCCAACTCCTCTTTTCCTTCTGGAAGTTGTATTCCATGACATTTTGTCTCACAGTCTCAATTAAAACTAAGGATTTCAGAAGAAAGAGTTCAGCTCTCACCAGAGCTCTTCTGTTCCTGCAGTAATTTGCACTGACTGTATTTAAAGATTTTTTCTAATTGCACAGGTGCAGAAAACAAAAGTGGTTGGTGGGTGTTATTTGTTCTGTCACAGCACACCAATCAATTATAAACAGTTACTGAGTTAGATTCATTCTCCCTGTTTCAGATCCTCTTCATCAGTGGCTAATCACCATCCCCAAATAACAGTCTGTCTGGGCAGGACAGAATCTCAATCCTCAATATTCCTTAAAAAGACACTATCCCTAATAGTCAACCTCTGAAGGGAGTCACTTTCAGAATCCAATATTAAGCATCGCAGTTTGATGAGAAATGGTGGTATAGCAGGATATGTTGCAACAATTCTCTAGAGTTTCTTCAGTTTTCCTAACAGTAATATCCTGATGGGCCTGACTGCCTAACAACTATGTGATGATAAGCCTGACCACCATGGGGAAAAAAAATTAAGAATCTTAGGAATTTTTATGCAGATAGTAAATATTTGTTCAGAAAATACAAATTTATAAATTAATAACGAGTTTATACATTGAGTCCAGTAAGAAAAATTTAATAGGCCAATATAATTCAGCACCTTCAGACAATGAGCATGTATATATGTGCTGGCTTTAGAACTGGAGAAAATGGCATCCAATCTTTGTTCTACTGCTTCTGACTGTGTGAAGTTGAGCAGGTTAACTTAAATACTCTGCAATTCAGTTTCCTCAATTGTTGAACAAGCATTTTTTGAAAATAACATTTTATTTTTCCCCAAATGTAAAAATAATTTAGCATCTCATTAAAAAGCATTAAGTTCCAAATTTTATCCCTCCCACTCTACCCTCTTCTGTAAGACAATATGCAATCCAATATAGATTGCATATATGCAAACAAGTAAAACATTTACATATTATTCATTTTATACAACAGGTACAACTGGAAAAAAAGAAAGTGAAAAATAGCATGTTTCCATCTGTATTGTGGCAGTTCTTTCTCTGGAGGAAAATTGAAATGTTCCATCATAAGTCCTTTGTCATTGTTTTACAGAGGAAAACTAAGGTAGTTTCTTCATTGTGTATAATGTTCTCCTGGTTCTATTCATTTCATTTTGCATCAGTTCATGTAAGTCTTTCCTGTTTTTTTCTTAAATCATCCTGATTCTCATTTCTTATAGCACAATAATATTTCACCATAATTATATATCATAGGTTGCTCAGGCATTTCCCCATTGATAGGCATCCTCTCAATTTTCAATTCTTTGCCACTGAAAAAAAACTCTGCTCTAAATATTTTTATATAAATAGGTCCTTTTCCCTTTTTTATCTCTTTGGGATACAAACCTAGCAGTGGTATTAGTGGTTAAAAGGATATGCACAATTTTATAGCCCTTTGTAGATAGTTTCAAATTGGTCTCCAGAATCATTAAATTAGTTCACAACTCTACAACTATGCTTTAATTTGCATTTTCCACCACATCCTCTCTAACATTTATCATTTTATTTTTGTCATGATAGCCAATCTGATAGGTGTGAGGTGATACCTCAGAGTTGTTTTAATTTGCATTTAATCAATAATGATTTAAAACATTCTTCATATGATTGTAGATATTATTTAATCTCTTCATCTGAAAACTGCTTGTTCATGTTCTTTGATCATTCAACAGTTGGGGAATGACTTGTATTCTCATAAATTTAATTCAGTTCTCTATATATTTGAGAAAGAAAGCCTTTATCAGAGATACTTATTGCAAATTTCTTCCCAGTTTTCTGCTTTCCTTTTAATTTTGGTTGCATTGATTTTGTTTGCACGAAGACATTTAAATTTTATGGAATCAAAGATATCTATTTTACACATCATAATGCTCTCTGTATCTTGTTTGGTCCCAATTTTTCCTTTTATCCATAGATCTTACCAAAAAAAAAACTATTCCATGTTCTCCTAATTTGCTTATGGTATTACCTTTTATGTATAAATGATGGAGCTATTTTAACATAATCTTGGTATATACAGCAGAATGTTGGTCTATGCCTAATTTATGCCCATAATATTTTATAATTTTCCCAAAAATTTTTGTCAAATAATGAGTTTTTGTTCTAAAAGATTAGATTTTATTATGGTCATTTATTATGATGTATTGTGTACATAATCTATTCCATTGATCTAGCACTTGATTTCTTATTAGCAGATTGTTTTGATAGTTATTGCTTTATAATACAATTTGAGATCTGTTATGGACTAGAAGAACAAGCATTTTTAAGTGTTTGTCCCCAAGGATGTTGTTTGATGAGATTCAACTGTAAGGAGTCTAGTTTCTGATGAGAAGGCGTTGGTTCCCTTTTCTCACCTTCCCTGGTTCATTAATTCCCCACTCCAGCAGCTCAAAGAAAAATTGCTTGTGGCTCAGGATATGGCTTTTTCTAAATCTCCTTAAAGAGGGAAATAAAGGAGATACTCCTTTATTGTTTATTTATGAAATCAGGTGTAGTGCAAGCAACTTATTCCTACATAGCTTAAAAAAAGCCAAAGACAGAACATACACAAATACATATGAACAAAACACATACTTCAAACAGGAATCACTATTACAACTACTATTAAAAATGTGTTAATAGGCTAGTTCTTAAGTTTTATCAGAAAATTAAGCAATTAGCAGTCAAGCTAATTAAGTATTTTTACATTCTACCAAATTTCTTCCCTATCATTCCACTCCAAAGTTAAGCCTTGATTAAATTTGATACTCTACCACATCCACAGACAACCAAGCACTTCTGCTGCTGCCACAATCAACTGCTCCAGTGGACACCATCACCACTAAATACGTAGATATCTGGACCTTAGAAACTCATGAGGTCACCCCATGTATCTACATGGAAGTTATAGCTCTGTTACTTACTGAAAAAAGAAAACATAAAAGAGGCAGCTTAAATCCCTGTTCAAATTTGCCTGGGCAATAGGATTTAGCTGCATGTGCTCATGGCCACATGGAGACCAGTTTGGGAACTTTATACACTTTGTGGCTAGAAAGGAAAACTGTACAAATCAATTCCATTTGTTCATACCCTGAACCAATAATGTACTCTGGCACAGCAGCCTATTAGAGTACTCTTCATCAACTCATACTACAAAGTCCTCAGGAAGGAGTCAAATATAATAAAACACCAATCCTAAAGGTCCTACAATGTTGACTGGAAACCACAAGAATATTTGATATTGCTCTATTTGGGAATTCTTAAACTAGGTGGGGGTTATTTTATGCATTTAAAATATTCTTGTGACTAATGGTCCATAGGCTTCACCACGCTGACAAAATTATCCACAATATACAAATGGTTAAGAACCCCTGATATATGGAATGTCCTTGTTACAGATACATAGAAGAGTATGATCCAATGGCAGGGAGGGTGTTTTTTCCCCTCAAAAAAAAATCTGTAAACTGCACTATAGAGACAAGAGACTTTATTTTTTTCTTTCCTAAAGTTAATACATAAAACTAAACAAATGTTCCTTTAGTCAGTTCAGATGTCAGAGGCTAACACTTCTTTAACCCAGATCAGTAGAATGAATACATGATAACTCAAATTAATAATGAGGATCATAGCTAAATTGAAGGAAGGGCTCTATAAAATTAAAATAATTTTGCATTGTATCAGAATTGTTTTTGCAGTCTTTGAAGCCCCAAATCTAATATACAATAGAGCATACAAATCAGAACATAAAATCGACTACCATCAATACTCTGCCATTCTCCCAGCTGAGAAAAGATAGAAACTCAGAAAAACTGCAAAGAACATAAATGGTGACAAGCAAATTTCATTTTTAGAATTCTTTCAGTATGACTAATAAAAGACATTTATTGGTCATTTAGGTAAAGCAATTTATTTCTTTTTTTGTTTTGGAGCTATGATTTAACCTAAGAATGTTTTCATTGGTTGTTTTTTAAGGAAATAGAGACTGATGCAGTCCCATCAGAATAAATCTAAGTTTCACATTTTAGAAGCACTGAATTAAATTTAGTTCCTGAATCCCTCTGTACTTCTAAGCACCCTCAAAATAAAATTAGCCTAACACAATTATGGTAGAGAAACTGACAAGAAATTTTAAAAAGCACCCCCATCTGCCCCCTCAATGGAAATGCTTGCCAGAGAAAAAGTCACTAGTATGCATTTCAATAATGTTGAACAATGGATTAATTACACATGTACATGTTCAAGGTCCATTTAAATGGCCTGCCTAGTGTTCTCCAGGAAGCAATTGACAGTAGTTTAGGGATCGGAATTGGTATTTACTGGCATAGATTTCCAGCTGTGAAACCCTTTTGTTCAGGCTTCTTTCTTTTATGTCGTGGTGGCTCATTGATTTAAATGCAATCTCATATGGGGTTTGCTCCCTTAAAATATGAAATATCTTTAAGAGGGTCCATTTCTTAAAGGGCAGTATTTGGTAAAAGTGAATGTGTTGGTTCAATTTCTGTATATTTGGCATACAAAGGATTATTTCCATATTCACATAAAGACTGATATACATTTTCTCAGCAGAAAATGATATTTTTAAGTGTTTAAAGGGGTAAGAAGAGAAGGGGAAATTCCAGATGCTTGAGTGTAAAGCTGAGGCACATCTTGAAAATAGAGGATAAAATGCCTTCCTGTCAAGCATAAATGGAGATCTCACAAATTAACTAGAGAAAACCATTCCTGTTCTGTACAAGATTTCACTTGGAACACTGGGTCCATTTATGGTTACCTCATTATACAGAGGCTATAGAAATGAAGACGGTACAATCAGAATGAGACAGGGACTCAGGGAGATTTCAACTGGTAGAGAGAAACTAACTTCCAATCCTTTGAGAAGGGAAAAGAAAGGAAATTAAAATGGCATCATGTTGAAAGAATAAAGGGATAATATGTACAACAGCAAAAAAAGATCCCAAAAGTACTTCAAAAATTGCTGCAGAGAAAAAGGGAAAAAACTCAAATATTTTTAAAATACAACATATTATGTATTATGGTATATTAGAGAAAAATACATGGAAACATGAGAATATACTTCATTTAAAACTATATCCACTCACTAATTTGAGGTAAACCAATTTATCTCATTAATTAAAAAGAAAATTCTCAGAAGTATATTGATTATTCAATTAGAAAATAACAAGCAATAAAAGTCACATATGAACATGAAATTTTTTACTAGCAGCTAGTTGGCATAATGGATAGCATGCTGGACCTGCACTTAGAAAGATTCATTTTCCTGAGTTCAAATCCAACCTCAGATACTTAATAGATGTGTGACCCTGGGCAAGTGATTAAATCCTGTTAGCCTAAGTTTCCTCATATATAAAATAAACTGGAGAAAGAGATAGCAAGATATTTGAGAATCTTTCCCCAAACAACCTCAAATGGGGTCATGAAGAGTCAGACATTGAAATTTGATTGAATTTGAAAAACTACCAACAACAGTATCTACAACATGGACAATTGTCATATTCTGTTTTATGATACAGAATTGTGGCTTTTTAAAAAGTGAACTAAAAGAATTATAGCTAAAATATTTTGGCCAATTTATTGGATAGATGATAGATGATAGATAGATAGAGAGAGAGAGAGAGAGAGAGAGAGAGAGATGTTCCATTGTCCCAAGACACTATATTATGTATTTACTATGTACCAGGCACTATACTAAGTACTTGGAATTTTTAAAAAAGGCAAAAGACAATTCTTTATTTCAAGGAGTTCACAGTCTGATAAGAGAAAGCAGAAGGACTCATTGGATTTTTTTTTGCTGTTTTCTTTGCTAAAGTAAATGATGGAAATGTGATGTCATTTATAGCAAGTAGAAACCCAAGATAAGTGAGATAGCAAGAAGGTACCTAACTTCTTTAAAATGGTTCAAATCATCAGACCAGGACAAACTTTATTTGCTGATATAAAATCACTAGTAGATGTAATTGTTGAAATTAGTGAATTGTCACATAATTCCTTCTGTATCACTTCCTACCTGTGGCAGAAGAGCTTGCATAGCTCAATGAAACTATGAGTTATGCCATTCCGGGTTACCTTAGATGAAAAAGTTATGTTCTGACAAAAGGTGATCCCCTAGAGAAGGAAATGGCAAACCTCTCCAGTATCTCTCATTATTCCCTTTGAAAATTGCAATGAAAATGTCTTTTTCAGAAGAGGATAGGATCCGTACTTTGGAGCTTGGAAGGGCCTCAGAAATCAGCAAGTTTTTATTTTATACATGAGGACATTGAAACCAAAAGAGAATAAGGCACTTGCTCAAGATTACACAAGTTGTTTATATTTTAGGTGGGACTCTTCTTCCTCCAAGATCAACGATTTTTCCCCTTTTACCACATTGCCTTCCTACTGAGCAAAAATCATTTATAATTTGTATGATAAGAAAACATTAATAATTATAACACATAAGAGTTTTTAGTATAGGCTAGCTCCTTAAAGTAGAGCTACATAAATTGTCAATTAAGTAGTTGTTACATTTTAGAAGACATATATTAGCCTGAGGAATCAGAAGATGAGATTAATGCTGAGAAATCAACAAAAAGCAAGGATGATAGAAAGGGAACAGCTTCAGTCCATAAACTTGGGAAATAAGTACAGCAAAATATAGACAGGATTGCCTTTGAAGAGAAGTAAGAGTAAATCACAGCAGACTTTAAATATACGTGATAAATGTAGATAGAAAGCAGAAGTTTGGGAACACTGGATAAATTCCTTCCTTAATTTGGATCTGTTTCCTCATCTGTAAAATAAAGTAACACAATTGTTTGAAATGGAAATAATTTCCTTTTCAACTCTAAAATGGCATGATAACTGAAAATCATTTCATGTTAGAGAAAAGGCAGTTGAGCTGCTAAAACTATCGCAAATATAATGATATTTCTAATAGGAGATCTGAGTTCTAGTCCCAACTCTGTCTCTAACTAGCTATATGACTTTAACAAAACACCTAAATCTCTATGGGCTTCTGTTTCCTTATCCAGAAGATATGTGTATTGGATTCTACAAATCCTTATGACTTCAAAACGATGTGATCTATGAAAGAAAAAGGGAAAAATTGAAAGTAAATGTAACATTACCTTTAAACATACTAGAATGTACCAGGAAATGGAAAAAAGGGCATCATGTTATGGCTTTGAAGGAGAAAACTGAACAAGCTAAGACAAGATCAAAAGAAAAGTTATAATTCATAAGAAAGATTTTTTTTCCTTAGATCTATTCAGAGAAAAAGAAAGTGTACAAAAAAGTAGTGAATATTTCCAAGTCTCCCCTGAAATGTTGCTGATAGAAGGAGACAGGAAGGCTTTAAATAAAACACTAACTTATATAGAAGGAGAACATATAATAATGTGCTCAAGGAAAAAGTGCCCCTGAAACAGAAGGGCAGACCATTGAATTTTATGAACTCTCTGACTAGAGAAGATTGTCTTGTTACTAAGCCCTAGCTAATAGAAGTGATTTGATATTTAACCACTAATTGACAACAAGAAAATGACATAAATTGACAACATTTTGACAGCTACATTTATGCAAGTAATGTAATGTTAGCAAACTTTTCATTTAGTGAAATTCTCTAATCTATGTATATACTATATTAGCAAACTTCCCTAAATACAATGCCTTTGGGATTAATTAGGTAGAATGAGGGAAGGGAACTGTAGGGCTAGGGAGCCACATGTTCACATGCTTGGGAACAACAAATTGCTTGACTTGTTATATTCTGAATCCTTATGTCCCTTTTGGTACCTCACCCACAATCTCCTCAGAGGTATTAGATCATTATTCCTTTTAGTTAGGGAGACAGTATAAAGGAAAAAGCCTGTAATAGAAGAGTTGTTAACCATTTTGTTTAAGAAAAGGACAATGCAGATCTAAATGACAGACTCTTTGATTCTAAAAAAATGGGACTTTTATTGACAAGCCAAAATGGGAATAAGTAACAAAATGATGTGTTGTTAGAATTCTGCAGGAAAAAAAAAACAATAAAGAATGGAAAACCACTATAAAGAGGCATGATGATAACCTTTGGATAGTACATGTTCCCAAATGTACCTTGAAAAGACTAACATCCATGAATATCTATACCAGTTTGGTTTTTTCCCCCAAGCTAATGGGTCAGAAGACAAAGAGAACTCTTTCTTTGTAATAAAAATTAGGGAATTCAAATGATAGAATGTTACTGCTGAACAGAACCCACTTTATAAGAAGCAATCCTGTAACAGATGCGATTTGAGATATTCTGGGAAGACCTGTCTCACAATATTTTCCTTATTCTCTTGCCCCACCAATAGTAAAGGTACTTGTCTTTGGAGTCCCCTTTTATGAAGCAGGATGATATAATGATCACAGAACTGGAGTGAGTCAGAAACAAGCAGTTGAATCCTACCTCAGATATTCACTATCTAGATTACCCTGGGATGATCTGACCTTGTTTCCTTGTGTATAAAATAAGAGAGTTTAACTCATTAGCCTCAAAATTTCTTCAGCTCTAGATCTATGATACACTTCTTAAAAATCTCATTGTAAAATGATAAATATTTAATATGCAATATAAATTATATTATATAATGTAATTTGATATAAATCTAAATTTCATATATATATAAATATTTAAAATAATAAATATTTCTAGAGCAAAGTTATCTAAAATTCATCATATCTGCAATGTAAAAACTATGAGCACCTGGGGAGAGAACAATTAAAAGAGTACCCCACATCATCCTATCAGTCACCCAGACTCATAATTTTGGTCTTCCTCAACCCCTCATCTTTCAACTCCATATCCAATCTATTGTCAAACTTTACCACTTCTACCTTCTTGGCATCTCTCATGTATACCCCCTTCTCTTCTCTGACATTGTCACTAGCCTAGTACAGACCCTCAACACTTCAAACATGGAGTATTACAATAGCCTTCTGCTTAGATTCCCTAGATAAAATCTCCCCACTTCCAATTTTACCACTTAGCTTGCAAAGTGATTTTCCTAAATACACATCTGACCATGTCACCTCTGTTTGATAAACTCAAGTAGTTCCCTATCAGTTCCAGCACCAAATCAAAAATCATTTATTTGATATACAAAGCCTTTTATATCCTAGCACTCTTTTACCTTTTTAATTTATATATATATATATATATATATATATATATATATATATATATATATTCCCTTCCCATGTATCGCTTTATTCTTCCATTTTGAAACTGTTTGGGGAGGTAAAAAGCATGGCATCAATTTAACATTAAGGTTATAATGATTTAAAATATATTTAATCTAATTTTAAAATAAAAAAATTTGATATGGGAAAATCCATCAAACTGTCTTAACAGTCCTATTTTTCTTATATGGGTACTTCCCTTGAATTAATGAACTCATTAATATCATCAATTTTCCAAGTCACTCTTTGTCTGAACCACAAAATCTTAAGCAAAATGATTCAATATTGAAAAATCAAGGTGAGGGAACACCAAAGAAAAATATTGTATTAAGAATCTGTGCCCTCTAAGAAAACTACCCTATATCATAAGCCTTTGGGGTCATGGGAAATAGAGTTATAGTCATGTTGAAATCACCCTCAGGACTTTAGCAACATGAGAGATATAATCACGTGTTCATTCCCATGTTATATCCAGAATACATGGTTCCTTCTTTCTTTTGCTTTTCTAATGGTAATCTATCCTTTAAGTACCAGCAAAAATTATCCTTTGTCCATGAAGAACTCCAAGACCATCCCATCACCAAAATGATCTTTCCTTTCATGAAAACTTTAAGGTATTTAATATCTCTGCCACTTTTGACTTTGCCCAACCATTAAAAGAATTATGTAATTTATTTTTTATATATGCAGTAAGTTCTGTCTCTCTAAATAGGATGGAAACTTCTTGTGGGAAAAGACCTGTTCTTCTGTTTATTTTTTTTCCTGAGTTATATCTAATAAATTGACTTTCATACAATAGGGCACTAAAGAAAGGTCTAGCTTTGTTCATATTGCAATATTCAAAACTTATAATGAATGAAAAGTTGTGCTGAATGTCATTTTTCAGAATTCTCACTAAAGTATATGTCATGTTCTAGAAAAACCAAGCTACATCATGGAGAATAAATATTAAAATGATAGATAACCAGATCCTATAGCTTCAAAGAGGCAATAAAATTTCAAACTAAAACAAGCCAAATGCATTCATTTTAGTACCTTTGAAAATCAGATGTGATGTTTGCATTGACTCTTAGAGGCTGTGGCACTATCAGTGGCTGCTTTAAAACCTCAGATCTTAGCTGTGAGTTGAAGTCAGGAACAAATAACAATGACTTGAAGTTTTCTGCCCTCAGTACCTAGTTATAGGTGAATAGTGTGCATTCAGACAATTAACCTATGCCATTTCCACTACCTGGGAAAGAGGGAGGATAAAGTGAAAGAAAAAAAAAACTAGTGCAGAAATGACTTTCAGTGAATTTTCAGTGAATTGCTGGACTAGAGCTAAAGAAGGGAAGGGAGAGGGGTATTATACAAACAGGGTTATGCCCCAGTGGCAATCCTGAAATTATGCATTCTTGAACAATCATGGAAATCCATGCCTCATTTATACACTCTTATTTCATATTTTAATTATTCATGAAAATATTTTATTCACTAATACTAGAATATAAGCTGTTTAAGGGTAAGGTCTATGTGATAAACTTCTTAATACAAGTATGCTCAGTTGTATTATTTTTCCTAGAGTCTTATACAGTGACTTGCACAGTGCTTGTGGAGAGAACCTAATAAATGTAGTTTGGAAGAATGGACAGTTGGTTGAGTGGATAAAAGTAAATTATGCAAAATGCTTGAATTGAGTTGGTTTGGGAATATTTTCTGACAATTTTCTAGTTTGTTATGTATTTGTTGTGACATTTCCCTATCTATAAGAAACAAAGTTGTGTGGCCGTCAGGAAAAAATAATGAGGAATGTTGAAGGGCATATGGGAAAACTGGGACACTAATATATTGTTGGTGGTATTGTGAACTGTTCTAACCATTCTGGAGAGCAATTTAGAACTATGCCCAAAGAGCTAACAAACTGTGCATACCCTTTGATCCAACAGAGTCTATATTGGGCCTGTATCCCAAAGAAATCATAAAAAAGGAGAAAGGACCCACATGTGCAAAAGTGTTTGTAGCAGTCCTTTCTGTAGTAACAAGAATGCCCATCAGTTGCAGAATGACTGGTACATGAATGTTTTGGAATATTATTGTTTTATAAGAAATAATCAGGAAGATGATTTCAGAAAGGTCTGGAGAGGCTTATATGAACTGATTGATGCTAAGTAGAATCAAGAGAAAATTGTACATAACAACAACAAGATTATGTGATAATCAACTCTGATGGATATGGCTGTTTTCAAAAGTGAAGTGATTCAGGTCAGTTCCAATGATCTTGTGATGGAGAGAGCCATCTGAACCCAGAGAGACGACTGTGGGAACTGAATGTGGATCACAACATAGAATTTTCACTTTTTTGCTGATGTTTGCTTATATTTTTTTCTTTCTCATTTTTTTCTTTTTGATCTGATTTTTCTTTTGCAATAAGATAATTGCAGAAATATGTATAGAAGAATTGCAAATGTTTAACGTATGTTGTATTACTTGCCATCTAGGGGAGAGGTGAGGAGAAGAGAGAGAAAGAAAAATGTGGAGCACAATATTTTGCAAGGGTGAATGTTGAAAACTATCTTTGCATGCGTTTTGAAAATAAAAAGCTTTACAAAAAAAGAAAGAAAGAAAGTTGTGATCAGGGAAAGAATTCTTATTAACATTGCTTTAATATTTGTTAAACATGTATTTGGGAAATAAGAAGCATTGTCTCATAGTGCACAGAAAGCTGGCCTCAGTCAAAAAGAACAGGATTCACGTCTCTGAAGTACTGATTCCGTCACTCCAATTTACTTACTTCTCAGAACTGTAGGCAGCAAAGATGCAGCAAAAAAACAAATAAATATTGGCTTGCATTGGTAGAGCAGCTTCCTTATTTGGGAGTTTTCTATACCAATGGAATTATGTCTAATTTGCATTCCTAGTCTATTTGATGCTATGGAATCTTTATTATGAGGGAAATGCATTTAGATCTCCAAACTCTATGTAGTCAATTCTTGATTATTTCTGGGAACCAAGGAGATTATGAAAAAATATCAATTTCAAAATCTTCTAATCACTATTCTCCTCCATCTCCAAAAAAAAAAAAGCTGGTGTGAGAAAGGTACTTTAAAATAGTAAAAATAAGGGGCAGCTAGTAGCACAGTGGATAGATCACCAGCCCTGAAGTCAGGAAGACCTGAGTTCAAATCTGGCCTCAAACACTTAACACTAGCTGGGTGACCATGGGCAAGTTACTTAACCTCAATTGCCTCAGCAAAGAGAAAAAAAAAATTGTAAAAATAATGAAAACTAGGTTTGCTTTCTTTCTGTTTACTATATATTCCAATGAATACCTTAACAAAAGGAAATGAAAGAAGAAAGGTGTTTATTTAGATAATACAGTCATAAAAAATAGTTTCAATGAACAATTGTGTATTAAACCTGTACCATGTGCAAAGCACTGTTAGGCAGTGAAAATACAGATGAAAAGGAAACAGCCTTATGATCTAAAGCTAACACATAATACTTATAAATAAATAGAAAGTAATTTCAAGGAGAAGCAAGCACCAAAAATGAGGGAATCAAGAAAGACCTTGCACAGGAGATGGAACTCCAAAGGAAGTTTCAAGTAAGGTAAAAATTCT
The DNA here is from genome assembly GCA_023553655.1 of Myrmecobius fasciatus. NCBI lineage: Eukaryota > Metazoa > Chordata > Mammalia > Dasyuromorphia > Myrmecobiidae > Myrmecobius > Myrmecobius fasciatus. The sequence goes on from JAJPUD010001062.1 coordinate 149,184, forward strand.
AACAAGTATTACTGACAAACAAGTTTGATGAAAACATGGGTGACTAATTCCATGTGCAAATTCACAGAGGTAAACTTTGAATATTTTGCCTGAAATATCCAGATAAATAAAATAAAGACAATTGACAAGGGGGATCATTGAGGCCTGAACTAGTCAGGTAATTGCTTCATTTTGACAATTTCCATTTTGCGTGTGTCCTAAAAATTCCTTTCACTGATTCAATTTTCAGAGGGAAATTGTGTCATGTATAACATGACTAAAGTATCATTTTTGTTTATTATTATATCCCCTATAATAGGTTTTCTAGTTAACCAAAGATCTATTGTTAGTCATGAAGACACATTTGTTAATATTGCATTATTTGCATCCTAGAATCAGCCAACTTAGAAGACTGAACATCAGCTAACTAGTAATGTGTGCAATGAGTCATCTCTAGGATTTATTTCCAATGAGTAAATATTATGTAAAAATAGAAACAATCTGAAGGAGTTTGAGAAGATGTAGCTGTAATCTTTTTTCCAAAGATTGGTCAATAGCATATGTGGTACAAGGGAAGGAAAATGCCAAACAAATAATCAAGATATTTGTGTAGTTCTACTAAGAGTCTTAACAATATACTAAGATTCAATAAGATGAACTTTATTAGCTATCAGTACTACCCTTTATATGATTCAAACCACCTACCTTATTATTTTAGCAAGATATTTTCAAAGACCACCTATACAAAAATGTTTATAGCAGTTCTCTCCAAAGAACTGGAAATCAAGAAGATGTCCATCGATTGAAATACTATTCTTCTATAAAACATGATGAGTAGGAAGAGTTCAGAAAAACCTGAAAAGACTTATATGAACTGATGCTGAGTGAAATGAGCAGAATCCCTTTGACCAAGCAGTGACACTATTGGGTTTGTATGCCAAGGAAATCATAAAGGAAGGAAAAGGTCCCACTTATACAAAAACGTTTGTAGCAGTTTTTTGTTAGCAAAGAATTGGAAAATGAGTAGACACCCATCATTTGGGTAATGTTTGAATCAGTTGTGGTATATGAAGGTAATGGAATATTAATGTTCTATTAAAAAAAAATTATGAACAAGCTGGTTTTAGAAAGACCTGGAAAGATTAACATGAACTGATACTGAGCAAAAAAGCAGAACCAGGAATACATTGTACACAATAGCACCAAGAATGTGTGATGATCAAATATGAAAGATTTGGTTCTTCTCAGTGTTAAGTGATCCAAGGTAATCCCAAAAGACTTTGAATAGAAAATGCCATCTGTATCCAGAAAAAAGAAATAAGGAGATTGAATATAAATCAACATATGCTATGTTCACTTATTTTTGCTGTTTTTTTCCTCTCTCCCATGGTTTTTACCTTTTCTTCATATTTTTCATTCTCAATATAATTCATAAAGCAATGTGCATTAAAAAAATAAATAAAAATGAGAAGAAAAAATCTTTTTTTTAAAAAAAAATGAGCAGAACCAGAAGACCATTATACACAGTAAGAACAACATTATGGAGATTCTCAACTTTAATAGACATTGATCTTCTCAGCAATATCTAAATAAATCTAAAACAATATCTAAGTAATCTAAAACAATTCCAAAAGATTCATGACAGAAAATGCTATCCACATCCAGAGAAAGAACTGTGGAGTCTGAACTCAGATTGAAGCATGCTATTTTCACTTTTTTGTTGTTTTTTCTTTCTTGTGGTTTTTCTCTTTTATCCTGATTCTTCTTTCAGAACATCACTAATGTGTAAATATTTCATATGATTGCCCATGTATAATTTATGTCAAATTGGTAGTCATTTAAGGGATGGAATAGGGAGAGGGAAAGGGAGAAAAAAAATGAAATCAAAATATTATGAAAGTATATGTTGAAAACTAATAAATATTTTTAAAAGTCACAAGAAAGAATAAAGAAAACCCAAAAAACAAAAAACAAGATATTTTCACTTGTGTGTAAATGTTATATTAACTCTTTATTTTTACATAACATATTAAGGAAAACACAACTTATTCACTATATCTTACAATAAATCTGTACATGTTCCTTAACTAATATATACACACTCCTTTACTCAATATGTATCTATTCATAATGAAATTAATCTCTAATAAATAAGAATACAGCTTGAACTTCCCTTTCCAATTCTGTAGGGGACAACAAAAAGACTTTTTATCATCTTGTAAGAGAAAAAGCAAGTTTATTCCTGCTACTGATGGAAACAGAGGATAAGTGAAACTAATTTTCTCAACTCCTTCTCAAAACCTAAGAGTTTCCTTCCCCTTCCCGTTAATTCAAAGAAGATTCTTTTCAAATCTACAATTAAAGAGTGCACAATAAAGGCTTTGATACTTTCAATATGTAAAAAGCGTAGAGTATTTCTCCTGTAAGTTGTACTTTCAACAACTCAATTGGAGCACCCTAATTTCTTATCACTTTCTTTTTCTAGCCAATGATCTACTCTTTGCCTCCATCTAAGCCAATGCAGTGGCACCTAGTTGCTATGTGATCCTGAGTCAATCATTAAACTTCCCTAAGCCTCAATTTCTCTATATGTAAAATGGGAATAATTAAGCACCTCTCCCCCAGAGTTATTATGAAATAAAATGAGATATATTTGTAAAGAATTTTTGCAGACCTTAATTTTCTATGTGAATCATTAACTATTATTATTTTTATTAACCTTACATAAAATGATCATATTTATCTTCCTAACATCCACAAGTATTCCACTTCCATGAACTCTGAAATTCCCTTATTTCATCATAATAAATTGTCATTCCAATTTTCCAGTGGCCTTGCATTTCTAAAACTGTTCATTTTCCTAGCAGTGATCTCCAATCTCTTCACTCCTCAGTATACTTCTAGGCAGTCACCCTTCTATTGACTACATTCTTCTTCCATCCCATCCCCTTCTTGACACGTTGGTGAACAAGTTCAACTCCATATTGTCTTTTTTTTCCATTTCTTGCTCCTTATCCTATCGAAGATCTTGCCTTTCTAAACCCCAGTCTTGGATTATTCCCATTATCTGCTGTCTTTCCTCTTATTCACATGTTACTAAATGAAGTTGGAGAGAATCACAAAAATAGATTCACTACAAATTATGTTACAGAATCTCAGTTGATCCTCATTATGGTTAAGCAATCCATTTACATTTTCCCATTTGAATTACTATCTCACTCATCAAGGCAGCTTTTCCAATCATTTTTAACTGGCTCACCCTCACCTGACACTCTGAGCTAAGATCTCCAAACCCTATTTTTTTGAAGGGGAAATTGAAGTGACTGGCAGAGGGTAATCTCTCTTCTTTTTTCATTTAATATAACTTAAATCAACTCACTACTGTATACTCTTTTACCTCTGGATTTATTTGATTCATCCATCTCCACTATCATCCTATAAGCTCTCCTTCCTTTAATGGCTAAAATCCTTAAAAAGGTCATCTATAATCAACACATCCACATCTTTTCCTCTCATTCTCTTCTTCACTCTCCTCATCTGACCTAGGACCTCATCATTCCATTGACACTACCCTCTCCAAAGTCACCAGTGATTTTTTAATCTGATGGCCTTTGCTCAATCCTCATCTTTCTCAATCTTTCTGTAGCCTTAATAACCTTGTTCTCCTTGCTACTCTCATCTAGCTGGGTTTTCATGTCATCTTAACTTTGCAATATCTTTTGTATATGCCCCTTTCTATCCTGTGACACTGCCCGTACTGGATCAAGCCCTCATCATCTCGTACCTTGATTATATCATTATTTCCTGGCTGGCCTTTTCCCCCTTCCAACTCTAATACTTCCTCCATTCAGCTGTGTCAAAAGGATCTTTATAAAATGTAGTTACTCCTTTCCCTTCATTCAATAAACTCCAAAGGTTCCCTAATATCTACAACATCTAATATAAAGTCCTCTGTTTTGCTTTCAAGGCTCTTCATAGCATGGTCCCTTTTCTCCTTTTCCCATTTTTTATATCTTATTCTCCTTCAAGAACTCCGCCTTCAATCCAGTGATGATGATTTTGTTGTTCCTCACGCAAGGTATGTTCTATCTCCCAGGCATTTTCATTAGCTCTCACTATTCCTAGAATTCCCTCATGTCTCTCATCAGCCTGGCTTCCTTCAATTCCACTTAAAATCCCATCTTTTGCAACATGACTTTCTAAGTCCTCCTGGACATTAGTTCCTTCCTTCTGAGACAATCATGCATTAATCCTGTAAACATCTTGGTTGTGCATGATTTTTTACATAATGTCTCCCTTATGTCATCTTTGAAGCTATTCATTTATAGAAATCTAACCACTCTAGAAACTGGAAATTGAATAGATGCCCTTCAATTGGAGAATGGCTGAATAAATTATGGTATATGAATGTTATGGAATATTATTGTTCTGTAAGAAATGACCAGCAAGATGATTTCAGAGAGGCCTGGAGAGACTTACATGAACTGATGCTGAGTGAAATGAGCAGAACCAGGAGATCATTATACACGGCAACAACAGTACTATATGACGATCAATTCTGATGGACATGGCTCTCTTCAACAATGAAATGTTTCAAACCACCTCCAATTGTTCACTGAAGAAAGCCATATACACCCAGAGAGAGGGATGCGAAATGTGGACCACAACATAACATTCTCATACTCCTTGATTGATGTTTGCTTACATTGTGTTTCCTTTATCTGATATATCGTTTGTGTAGATAAGATTTTTCTGGCACACCAATGATAAGTTTGGAAATATGTATACATATATTCGATTTGCCAATATTTTAACATAATTAACATGTAGTGGATATCCTGCCATCTAGGGGAGGGGTGGGGAGTTGGGGGGAAAAATTTGTAACGGAAAGCTATGTAAGGGTTATTGTTGAAGAATTACCCACACATATGTTATGCAAATAAAATAAAAATTTAAAAAAAAAAAAAAAAGAAATCTAACCACTGACCAGAGAATCAAGCTAATTATTCATTCTGGAAAATGAGTTCAGAAATGATAGATTGTGTTTATGCCACCATATAACTTTACTCCATGTAAATATTCCAGCTGTGACAGATACAGACTAAAGGAACATAAATGAATTAAGAGGTTCTTATTAAAGCACTTACAATGTATTAAACACTGTTTGGTTTTTTGTTTTGTTTTTTTTTCCTGAGGCAATTGGGGTTAAGTGACTTGCCCAGGGTTACACAGCTAGGAATTGTCTGAGACCAGATTTGAACTCAGCTCCTCCTGACTTCAAGGCTGGTGCTCTATACACTGCACCACATAGCTGCCCCTTAAACACTGTTCTTAACCCCCACTTTCAAGGATCTCATAATAGGAAGAGATAGGCCATATAGGAGGGGTCAACTACAAGGCAAATAAAAAATGGTGACTTCTTCAGGGTACAGACAGATGACAAGACCCAAGAGACTATAAGAAACATTAGTTTATCAGATAGAAAAAGATGCTGCTATTGGGGAAAAAAATGAAAGCAAGAGGAAAAGGGGATGGCAGAAGATGAGATGTATAGATAGTGTCATGGAAACAACTAACATGAACTTGAACAGATTTTGGGAATTAGTGGAGGATAGAAGGGCCTGGCTTGCTGTGGTCCATTGGACATGCATGACTGAATGATAGTGCAACAACAGATGCCTTGGGCTGCAGTGGCTGAGAAGATGGAAAGGCCTGATGATGCCTTATTTTGTAAGAATTGTATTTAGTGATATCTCTGCTTATCATGTAGTTTGAGCAATCATAATCATTCCAGAGCGTTGGGGTAGGAAGGACCCCAGAGAAGCTCAGATTACCATCACATTCATAAAGGGAAAAGTTCTGATGGTATGAGTGAGAAGGGAGTTCTGAGATCCTTTCTAGAAGGATTGAGATCAGAAGAGAACACTAGACAAAGCTGTCATCCAAAACTTCTGCTTTTTCTATTTTTATTTGGTATCAGAGACCAGTTGCTGCCTTTTTTCTTCAAATCACTGCTGATATGTCTGACTCCTGTGCTATAGTTTCCAGTAGCCTCTGGATTACTGCACATGTGTAAAGTGACAGTAGAAGAACCAGTTCATTCTAACAAGATAATAAACAATGCAGTTCTCTGAGACTCACAAGGTATTACACAAGTAATAAACTAGGAGAAAATGGCCAAGAAGAGTAGAATATAAAAAATAAAGCCCTTGGGAGAAATCATAGCTGCATTTGAGACCATTTTCCATCACCCACTTATAATTTTTTCCTCCATGGCAGAAATACTAAGGCTAAATAGAAGGACTTATTAAGAATTTCTGATTTTTCTTGGTGATATTGGCTAATGTACCTTGTACTTCTCCAAACATAATTTTAATGTGCTGAGGACAGAGTTGCATTCACAAAAGTTACTTCAAAGAACAACCCAAGCAGTATAATATCCATTGCAGCTTATCATTGCTCAGGACCCAAGAGAACAAAAAGACAATTCAATGACAACTAGTCTGAGCCACATGATAGAATATATTTTGTCAATAAGTACAGATGGGAGAGGCAGGTAGTATTTTTTACCTGCCCTCCCCCTTGTCTCGGAAGATTAGCATCGGAGCTTTATTTGTATATGTAGATTTACCTTGGTAAAGCACATGAAATTGTGGCCTTCACAGTGTAGAAAAAAATCAACATCTGGCATCTTAGCTGGAAACAGTACAAGCATAGTCAGGGCACTGATGTCCAGTGGGGAACAACAAAAGAGATCTGGCACATGGCCCTGCATGCCATTGCCACCAACATATGTTTCCACTTTAATGAGTGTCAAGCTCATTGAGAATAAATTTACATCTATCAAAGTCAAACAGCAAGTAGGTTTGGAGGATTTGTTGTTGGTGATGTTATTGTTGGTGTTTCTATGTCTATAAATGGCCTTTAGAAGAAAAGGCACCATTTGGATTATATTTACAATTCTACCTCCCTATTCTAAAATGCTGGCTAATTTTGAATAAAGACAAAGTATAAAGACTAGATTTCAGAGTAATTGTGCCATAATTTAAGGAGGAATAGGGATCATAGATACCCATGCTTCTTTAGGCTACCTTAAGGAATCACACTCTCCTGAACAAAATGAGGAAGAATTTAATTGATTACATTAAATATCCCCATAAAATCCTTGAAGCATAAAAAGGGACAAGTAGCTAGGTGGTACATTAGATAGGATCCCAGACATAAAGTCAGGAAGACACGAATTCAAATCCAGTCTCTAACATTTCTTAGTTGTGCAACTCTGGGGAAAGGGGATGATGATGATGATGATGATGATGATAGTCATCATCATCATCATCATCATATAAGATAGTAATTATAAAATGCTTAACACAGTGCCCAGCATATAAATAGCCATATAAATGTTAGCTGCTCTTCTTATTGTTGCTGCTGTTATTTCAGAATGAGAAACATGAAAAAAATATTAGAAAAAACGGAGGTATAGAATTTTAAAGGCCATTTCTCAACCTTATACAATTGATCAGCCACATTTTCAAACTAAGACCTAAATCCATACTAATTCCCAGTCCAATGTCTTAACCTCAGTGCCCTAGCCTGAAAAAAAAAAATTATTGAATATTTTTTGGAAGAGCTTGTACAGCTCTCCTTAGGATTCTCATCATTTTATTATTATTTATTATTTAAGCCTTTATTCTGTTTAACTGTGTACACTACTATTCTCAGTGACATGTTACAAACATTAAAATAACATTTCATTTATAGCAATGTACATTCTCAGGGATTAAGTCAAGACACAATAGCAAACTGTCAGAGCTGGATTGGAGTCACAGGAAGTTCATTGATACTTTGTCTCCGGTAGTTCCCTGCTGAACAGTCTTGGACAAGTCATTTAACTTCTTTTTCACTTCCTTTTTCTGTGATGTGAGAATGTCAGTAAGATATTCTGTAAGGTCACTTCCAGCTATGAGCCTATCAATATTATATGGACATCTCTAAGTTTATCCCATTCAAATGAAATATTTTTTAACTGGGCTTGCCTGTTCTTTTCCACTTCTGCTTTCTGCCCATCTCTGTTTCTCATTGTGACCTCTACCATATGCTCTAATTCAAAGACCTAGCAGGTGACTACTTTGAGTACTGGGATCTTTAAGAATTATAGAATGATATATGAATTCTCAGATGTATACACACACACACACACACACACACACATTTGTTATAAGAAAGGACATCTCCTGGTGAAAAGGGAAAATATAAGTTAGAAGGTAATGCTGAATATGTAAATAAAAGAGAATCAATAAAACATTTTAAATGCACAAAAGTAGACAAAGTATAGAAGCAAATACAATTAGAACAGTTGTGTGACTTCTCTGTTAAATGTAATGTAATTGGTATGGCACTAAATAAGTAGATTAGTTTGGGTAGTATTGTCATTTTTATTATGTTCGCTCTGCCTACCCATGAGCACTTAATATTTTTCCAATTGATTAGGTCTGATTTTATTTATGTGGAAAACTCCCAAGAAATTATTTTACAGATCTAGAAAAAATGATAGCAAAGTTCATTTGGAAGAATAAAAGGTCAAGGATTTCAAGGGGATTAATAAAAAAAAAAGGCAGATGAAGGTGCCTTGCTATACCAGATCTAAAACTATATTATAAAGCAGCGGTCATCAAAACCGTTTGGTACTGGCTAAGAAATAGAGCAGTTGATCAGTGGCACAGGGTAGGTTATCAGGACAATCTAGGCAATAACCTTAACAATCTAGTGTTCAATAAACCCAAAGACCCCAGCTTTGGGGATAAATACTCACTATTCGGCAAAAACTGCTGGGAAAATTGGAAACTAGTGTGGAAGAAATTAGGGCTTGACCCATACCTAACACCACAAACCAAGATAAGATCAAAATGGGTTCATGATCTAGATATAAAGAGGGACTTTGTAAGCAAGTTAGAGGAACGTAATATAGTTTATCTCTCAGACCTGTGGAGATGGAATAAATTTATGTCCAAAGAAGATATGGACTTCCTAATTGAACACCAGATGGATAATTTTGATTATATTAAGTTAAAAAGTTTCTGTACAAATAAAACTAATGCAGACAAAATTAGGAGGGAAGCATCAAATTGGGAAATCATCTTTACATTTAATGCTTCTGATAAAGGCCTCATTTCTAAAATATATAGAGAATTGTCTCATATATATAAGAATTCAAGCCACTCTTCAATAGATAAGTGGCCAAGGGATATGAACAGACAGTTTTCAGAGGATGAAATTAAAACCATCTCTAGTCATATGAAAAGTTGCTCCAAATCCCTATTGATCAGAGAAATGCAAATTAAGACAACTCTGAGGTACCACTACACACCTGTCAGATTGGCTAAAATGACAGGAAAAGATAACTATGAATGTTGGAGGGGATGTGGGAAAACTGGGACACTGATATATTGTTGGTGGAACTGTGAACGGATCCAACCATTCTGGAGAGCAATTTGGAGCTACACTCAAAAAGTTGTCAAACTGTGCATATCCTTTGAACCAGCAGTGTTTCTATTGGGCCGATATCCCAAAGAGATCTTAGAGGAGGGAAAGGGACCCACATGTGCAAGAATGTTTGTGGCAGCCCTTTTTGTAGTGGCTAGAAACTGGAAACTGAAGGGATGCCCATCAATTGGAGAGTGGCTAAATAAATTATGGTATATGAATGTTATGGAATATTATTGCTCTGTAAGAAAAGACCAGCAGGACGATTTCAGAGAGGCCTGGAGGGACTTGCATGAACTGATGCTGAGTGAAACGAGCAGAACCATCATACACGGCAACAACAGTATTACATGATGATCAATTCTGATGGACATGGCTCTCTGCAACAAAGAATTGTCTCAAACCAGTTCCAATTGTTCACTGAAGAAAACCATATACACCCAGAGAGAGGGATATGAAATATGGACCACAACATAACATTTTCATGCTCTCTATTGATGTTTTCTTGCATTGTGTTGCCTTTCTCTGATTTTCTTTTTTTTCTTGTAGATAGGATTTTTCTTGCATAACTTGTCAAGTATTTCAACATTATTAACATGTAGTGGACTTCCTGCCATCTAGGGGAGGGGAGGGGACTGGGGGTAAAATTTGTAATGGAAAGCTTTGTAAAGATCAATGCTGGGGAACTACCCATACATATGTTATACAAATAAAAAGCTTTAATAAAAAACAAAAAAATGTAATGTAATTTTTTTTAAAACAGAATGGAAGTTTACAGATTCATGTAAAAACTTCTTTCTTTTTCATTGTATCTTGAAATGTTTGTTTTGTTAGGTTCATTTTATATGTTTATTGTATTATATATATATATATATATATATACATATAGATAAATAGATAAAATTTTACCTGGCTAACATCATGTAGCTCTGCTAGCTAATTATATTATAATTGCATCAGAGACTGATCATTTGCATGTCTCTGATATATACTGGATGCTTTTAAATCCTCAGAATCTGAACAATTTTCTAAGATTATATTTTGCTGGCTTCCAAAAGGAGAGAGTTCCCTACTCAGATGAAATGTCAAGTCATACCCTATATGCACATGTGTGTATGTGTATATATGTTTGTGTTTGTGTATATACAAAAAATACAATTCCATAAAAGAAACAAACCTCTAAGAGTAAATTTTAAGTGGTTGGCAATCTCCCAAGGTGAAGTGAGTTTATATACTGATACAATCATAGATCTTTATCAAAAGGTCATAGATACAGGGATTGAAGGCATTGAAAGATCATCCACTGTAAACCTCATTTACAGATGAGGTAACAAATCCAGGGAGATTAAGTGATTTGTGCATAAACCAATGCTTTTTCAAATGTTCTATATTGTCTTATTCTAACTAGGTTTTTAATCTGTATTAGATATTGGCAGCCAATACTTCTACTACAAGTCAATCAAGGAATATTTATGTATATCTATATGTGTAGAGGGTGGGTAAATATACAGATGTATTTATATGTGTATCTATATGTGTATACATATACATGATATATTTATAAATGTGTATATGTCTATATACATATACATGAATAATGGATACTTGATCTTTTATAAGCAAGAAATTGATACTGCCTCTAGTTCTCTTTAAAGTATTATTAACCAGGCTATTGTGTCTGAAAAAATAATGTGGAATTTCAATTTTTAAAGTATTTTTCCACCTCAGCATCCTTCACCTTTTTAAGTCAGCTCAGTAGCCAAAAACATGTAAATGTGAAGGAGTTGTAAAAGTAAAAGTCTGAAATCATGAAAAGAACAGGAGAGGGTAAATATTCATTGAGTATTTCAAAGTCTGCTCCATTTAAAAGAGAATTTTTTTAAATGCCAACTTGTATTTATATGAATTAAATATATTTCTCTCATACCCTTTCATTTTGATCTTTACTTTATCTCTATAATCATGTCCACAAAAACTCATTGAATGACATTTAAGAATGAATTCTATGAACATTCTTGCTACATATGGTGTAACAGAGAATCTGTTTTAAAATCACTGTTTTAAATACAGCGATTCATGCTCCTCTTACCTTCCTTGAATTATTGACTTTAGCCCACCATTCATTGTAAAGCCCAAGAAGCAATATATGTATCAAAGTTGAACAAAAATCCAAACCCATACTTGTACCCATGACATTATCCCAAAACTGAGAAAGTTCCAAAGAAATTTTATTATAATATGGATCCAGGCTTATAACTCACTGTTTTCTTGCTGTGACAAGAAGCACAAATCATATCTATGGAAGACATCCTCAAATCAACTTTGACATTTATAATGTGAAGAAAATATAACAAGTTATTAAGAAAAATGCAGTGTTTATTTAATTTTCCCGGAAAAGCAATGGATTGTCTATTTCTTTTAATAGTTTTCCCAAGTATTTTTCTTACAATTAGGTTTTTATGAGTTCCTAATCAATACCAAAAGAATTCCAACTCTGAACCAAAGTTCAATGATTAGAACCAAAGCTGCTCCAAAAAAGTATGAAAACAATCTCCATTTTAGGAGATTGAAATTCCTAGAATGCACAACAGCAGATTTGGGGGAGAAATGGAGACTATGCAAGTATATGACTGATTATGATTGGTTTATAGAGATTTCTGGAAACAAGGGGAAAAAAGGATAGAAAGATATAAAATTCAAATGGCAGACCCATTTTGAGAAGGGGAATATGTAGATCTTGCCTCAGACATGACCCTCAATATCCAAATCCAAGGGAACTATAAAGATGAGTAACTACAGATATGTTGGTAGTAGTTTGGAGGTGGTATGACTAATTCTATCCAGGTAGATGAGGCAACTCCTTAAAGATGTTATTCTCTCCCTGTGTCCCTTGGGTTATCTGCTTCTCTCTAATGAATGAGAAGAAAAACCCTCCTACAAAAAAAAGGCAAAAAAGTCTAATTTATATTTCAATGTCTGTGATGACCAATTTACTTCTGCAACTTCTTTGACTATTCTTGTTTTTTCTTTCCCTTCCTCTCTTCTTTCTTCTTTTTCTCTCTCTTTCTTTCTCTCTCTGTCTTTGTGTGTTTTGTGTCTTTCTGTCTCCTTCACTCTCTCTGTTTCTCTCACCATATAAACATATGTGTGTGTGTGTGCAATGTGTGTAATAAACTTCAAATGTTAAATGTTTTATCATGCATTCATTATGCAAAATATTTGAGGTAAAAAGCAGAGCTGTTCTGTGGATCTTGGATTCACTCAGGGATCGGTTTAGAATATAGATCTTGAAGCCAAAGTACCAAAGAGAAGCAATGAGTCATCTTATCCCCTCCCTTCCCTACCACCACTGGATACAGTTTTAAGCTATGTCAACATGGAAGAGAGGTTGAGTGAACATTCCACCCGATCATAAACTCCTAGATACAATACAAAATCAATATTGAAAGTCAAATGTTTTTAATCTGAGGAATACACACCTCCCAGGGACCTATAAACTTGGAAGCAAAAAATTGCATCTTTATTTTAAGTTATAATTTTTTAAAATTATTCTAAAAAAGAATTCATTTGTTTTACCAAACTGTCAAAAAAAAAAAAACCTTTTTTACTTGGAGTAGTCAAAAAATGGAAAAAAAAATATGGGAAAGGAATTGTATTGCATGGCCTTTGCCTCAGTTTGTCTACCATAGGCACTCAAATATATATCATATGTGGAGATTTCAGCAGCATTCCTTGTAATATGTGAAATACAAGAGTACAGTTCCCTGACATATTGTACCTGAAGAATTACCCATTCTTTATTATAGAAGGCAAATTGATATAAGAATATGAAGAAAATCACCACTCTTGTTTTATAAATGCAAACACTCCTACCTTAAGAGACATTTTCTAAATATTATTCTGAAAAGAGGTAATATCAAGCCAAACTCAAATGCCAGTAGCTTAAGCCAGTTACTGCATAATCAGTGAAATGAAATGTTTCCACAACATAGAGAAAACACTTTCAAAAATTAAAAAAAAAAAAACACGAGAGTGCCAAACTATGAGTTTTTAAACTAGGGTTTTATAAATCTAATCCTCTACATTTTCTTATACCTCTTCTACAGAACTCAATGAAATCTTAATCAAAAATATCTATTTTGATCAAGTGAATGAGGGATACATTGTGAAAGCAATACAACTTGCTAATTTCAGAACAATACTCCAGCAAAGAAAGGATAGCCATATAATTTCATGTAAAAAGTGCTAAGCCAGCTGCCATACCAACAAAGCAAGTGCCCACAGTAGCCTTATCTTTTGCAATGAGAAATTAAAACCTATCAGGCAAAAACAACTAGAGAACAATCACCCAAGATAGGAAAGTCAGAAGAAACAACACAACCCCATTCTGCCCTACAACTCCTAAAACAAATACCTAAAAAAATAAGTAGAATGAGTCTTGGTTATGTAATCCAAGAAAAAAAAATCAATGAGACATTTTTCCAATCCAGGTTAGCATAAAAGATAAGGATTTGTACATATTAAGGATAGGGTTGATACCAGAGGATGCCATGCAGAGATTTGCAATATGTCTGAAACAAAGAGGGAAATAAGTATAAGAGAACAGGATAATGACAAATAATACAGTTATTTATCATAAATGTGAATGGGATTAACTTAGTCATAACATGTAAGAAGATAGAGAAATGAATTATAAAACAATTCAATACTATGTAGTCAAGAAAATAAATTGAGACAATTCAAACAATTTAAAGAGATAAAGCAAAATTTGTTATACTTAAGCTAAAGTAAAAACAAAAGCAGGGGTAGCAAAAATGGTCTCAAAGAAGATCACAGCAAAAAATAGACTTAATTAATAGATAAATATGGGTATTACATTATCCTGAAAGGAACCATATACAATTAACATTGATACTTAACATAAATGCACTGAATAGTAATAGTAACTAAATATTTAAAGAAAACAACTACATGAGTTATGGGGAGAACTTATAAATATATAATTATCCAGGGCCTTGATTAAAGTCTTTATGACTAGACAAATACAACAAGAAAAGAAACCAAAAATAATAATAATAATTTCAATAGAATTTTAGAAACATTATATATTATAGATATCTGGCCATTATATAATGGGACTAGAAAAGAGCAAACATATTTCTCTATTGTACAATGGACCTTTACAAAAACCATCTATGTCTTAAGTAATAAAAGCCTCACAAATAAATTCAGAAAGATAGCAATATTAAACACATCTTTTAGTGATCCATATGAAATAAGAATGATTTTGCTCCTTCGGTAATGGGCCATTGAAGAAATGAATAAAATTAATTGGAGTCTAAATAACAATGTCAGAGAACAAATCAAATAAACAGTGAATAATTTTATCAAAGATAATGAGAATGAGAAAGCATAACAAAGGATGTTACCAAAACAGTTTTTAAGAAAAAAATATATAGTATCTCTAACTTTAATTGATAAAAGAGAGATAACAAATTAACAAATTGGCTATACAACTTAAAATGAGCTATAAAGCCAATTTCTTTTTGTTTTCAATTTTTTTAATTCTTTGATTTTTTCAGGATTTCTACCTTGGGTTTTAAATTAGGTTTTTCATTATGGGAGAAGTAGAAGGGAGAAAAAAAAGAAGTTCTTTGTTAAATGGAAAAAAGATAATCTTCTAAAGCATCAATCATCTCAAGAAAAATCTCTTCAAAATATTGAATTTAAGCTGACAAAATAAAAAATCTTCATTCCAAAGTTCAAGGTGAAAAAAATTATCTTGCAAGATCCACTTTCTGGAAGATCTCACAATACCTTTGGTAAACTACCATAACAATGAATCAGTGATATTTTGGGAGAAAAAAAAAAGTGCTTATCTTTAAAAAGTTAAAGTGAAGAATCTGTTTATATTTGAAAATTTTATGTTTTAATACTAGATAGTCTAGCGACGATTAATAAAACCCTTCCTCCTCCCCCAGTAGAAGAATACTTTAGTGATGCTTGATCATTTCTGTATTGCTTAGGAAACTGAAAATGACAAGCTATCAAAGAAACTTGGAAAGAAAGTCAAGCACAGTCATGTCTCAACTCAGTAAAATTTGATGTAATTGTAAAATCTTAAAAATTATAAGGAATTTTGAATAAAGAATGCTTTCCAAGCAGAAATGGAGATAATAGAAATTCAAATAGGGTTTAAAAATGTACAAATCTCATTGCTTGAAATAAAAGAATATTAAAGAGCATAAATACAATGTGATGAGCCATATTTCATCCCACAGTGCATCTAATAAGATTCTACACAGTGAAACAGAGGTTGCAACAAAAGACCTGACTAAAAGAAATTAAATGTGCTTAAAAGAAATTGGAACCAGCTCTCCTCCAAAATAACACTAACAAAAGCACACACATGCACATGCACTCACACATGCACATAACCTTCATTGTAAACTAAGAAAGCCATTCTTTTTTTTATTTTTAATAAACTGATATTTTCAAAAGATTACAATTTTAATATGAAAATCTTTGTCTTAAGTTGAAACTTAGAAGCCTGGGAATATTGTTTTGTAAAGTATAATTCCAAAATGATCTCACTGATCATTCAAACTGAAACTTCGCTATTGTTATTATAATTTTTTCAATAGTATTTTACTTGTCCAAATATATACAAAGATAGTTTTCAACATTCACCTTTGCAAAACCTTACTTTCTTTTTTTTTTTTTCCTTTCTCCTCCCTCTCATCCTCAACACTGCAATAATCTGATGTAGGTTAAATATGGACAATCCTTCTAAACATATTCCTATATTGGTCATACTGCACAAGAAAAATAAGATTAAAAGGGAAAAAACCATGAGAAAGAAAAAAAAAGCAAGCAAATAACAACAAAAAAAGGGAAAATGCTGTGCTATGATTCACATTCAGTCTTCATAGTTCTCTCTATTTCCATCCTAAGTCTATTGAAATTGCCCTGAAGCACCTCATTGTTGAAAAGAGATGATCATAGTTGATCATCAGATAATCTAATTGTTACTGTGAACAATATTCTCTTGGTTCTGTTCACTTCATTTAGCATCAGTTCATGTAAGTCTTTATGGGCTTTTCTGAAATCAGCCCACCTGTCATTTCTTTTTTTTTTTTTTTTTTTTTTTTTTTTTGCTTTTTGCTGAGGCAATTGGGGTTAAGTGACTTGCCCATGGTCACACAGCTAGGTAATGTTAAGTGTCTGAGACCAGATTTGAACTCAGGTCCTCCTGACTTCAGGGCTGGTGCTCTATCCACTGCGCCACCTAGCTGCCCCTTCACCTGTCATTTCTTATAGAACAATAAAATTCAATTACATTCACATACATTATTCAGTCTTTCCACAACTGATGGACATTCACTCAGTTCCTAGTTTCTTTACTGCTATTATTATTAAAGTGATCAAATATAGTAAAATATTTAAAGAACACAAATATGAACTGGTAAAATTCTTCTTAAAAAAACAGTTGACGGAAACTGAATGGATGCCCATCAATTGGAGAATGGCTGAGTAAATTATGGTATATGAATGTTATGGAATATTATTGTTCTGTGAGAAACGACCAGCAGGATGATTTCAGAGAGGCCTAGAGAGACTTGCATGAACTAATACTGAGTGAAATTAGCAGAACCAGGAGATCATTATACACGACAACAACAGTACTATATGATGATCAATTCTGATGAACATGGCTCTCTTCAACAATGAAATGTTTCAAACCAGTTCCAATTGTTCAGTGAAGAAAGCCATATACATCCAGAGAGAGGAATGTGAAATGTGGACCACAACATAACATTTTCATGCTCTCTATCAATGTTTGTTGCATTGTGTTTCCTTTCTCTGATTTTTCTTTCTTGTAGATACAATTTTTCTTGCACAAAAATGATAAGTATGGAAATTTGTATACATATATTCGATTTGTCAAGTATTTTAACATAATTAACATGCATTGGATATCCTGCCATCTAGGGGAGGGATGGAGAGTAGGGGGGAAAAATTTGTAACAGAAAGCTATGTAAGAGTTAATGCTGAAGAATTACCCACACATATGTTTTGCAAATAAAAAGTTTTAATTAGAAAAAAAAAACAGTTGAGTGGGAATAGCAATTACTACAGTAGCTTCTATGCTGTTGAAAGAGTACATTAGTTTGTCTTGCACCTTCTTAAATTTGTGCCCTAAAACAAAGATTGTTCCACTTTAGTTATGGTTTTGTTTAGGATATCTAATCAATCAACTAATAAGCATTTTTATTAAATATTTATTATTATGCTAGGTAATGGTGTTGTAGAGACCAAAATAAAACATTTCTTGCTTTTTAGAAGCTTCTCCAGCCATGTCTGTTCTTCAGGATATGCTGTCAACCTGATGTAAACTGTGTCCCCCTGATCTTTGGGGAGGAGAGGTGGACCTGGGTTGGAAAGGCCCTGAATCTCCACCCCTCCCTACCTCTGAGAGCAACCCCACCCTCTTATACCCAGAGGAAACTCCCATAATAATCTCCACCTACAATTTAATTGGAGATCTTGGCCTGATGCATTACCAACCATTATTGATTAGTCCCTCAAATTCATCTGAAGATCACTTCCTAGCCCTGGGCCATAGAAACCTAATATAATCAAAGGCATACTCCAAATCTTTGCTAATCCCTTTCTGGATTTGGCTTTCTGGGAAAATGTTTCCCAGTGTAATAAACCCATTTTTTGCCAAAAATCTGGTCTGCAAATCTGGACTGCAAATTTTTTCACAAAAACCTGTGACTCCATTGCTGTTAGGGTATCTCTCACCCCCTCATTTCTCACACCTCAACAAATCTTATCATTCCTTTATTTCTAAAACATGTCTTCTTAACCTTAACTCATTACGTTTTTTTGCCCATGAAATTTTAACATGATCCTGAGTATATAGGTATGTTGTGATGCCCATATTCAGTTACAAGACCCCATATAGGGTTGTGAACCACAGTTTAAAAAGCTAAACTCTTAAAAATCAACTATGATTATCTTATTTATTTACATAGTAAATAGGGATTTTTCCCTCACTAATGAAATTCACTCAATTTTTCCATCTTGTTATCCAAGTGAATAAACCTAACAGGACAATATCTAGATTCTAACCTCTAACATGAAATATTCTAGAAAATATCTCTTACAATTTTTTTAAATCACTTATTGTCTAGAACCCCAGAAGTGGAAACCATTGGAAGCACTGTCAGACTAGGTCAATATTTGAGAAGAGAATCTAGAAGTCTTGTGATTGGAAAGAAAGAGCTGCTTCTCCTTCTTATTTTTAACAGCAAGTTACACAATCTTCTCTGCAGAGCAAGAGCAAGGTTCAACAGTGACAATCGTCCCTAAACTTTATTTAGCTCCCCCCTGAGCATGACTCAAAGGGTACTGGCCACAGTGACATCAAGTCAGAAGAAAACAAATGAGGACAAACAGAAGAGGTGAAAAGACCCACGATTGAAACCCCTCCATGAGAATGCCTCAATCACCATACTGTCATCCAGCCTTGTCATGCTTCTAAGGTTTAGCTTTAAAACGAGGCAAATCTCTCAACTCTCCCTGAAATTAATCAAGTCGGTACAAGGCAGACAGAGTTTCTGTTAGTGAAATCAGCACACTGATGAATCTAACTGCTGTCATATCACTACCCTCCTCCAAAAAAAAAAAAAAAAAGAAAAAAAAAATTCTCAGGCTTTCCACAATGACATTGAAAAGGCATTTGCCTAACAGTGATTACAACTGAGCCATTGAAAGTATAGGATTCAGCATGCAGCAAAACTGAAGGATTCAGTAATCACCGTCAAGTGTGATCCCATGTCATTTCACATCAATTGGCATGATGAATCTTTTACATAATGTGAATTGCTGGCTAATTGTGAATTTGATTGCACTTTCCCTCCTCCTCAGCATGATCAAAGCACCCCAAGGGAGGTTGGGAGGAGAGTGAGAAACAGCAAAGGACCCTGGCTATTGTATAACAGGAAAGGAAATGAAAAGTTAGCTAGCATGAAATCAAAGTGACATCTTGCAGGGTTTGGGTTGCTAAAAGTTGTTTGAGAATTTAGCAGGAAGAGAGGAATATAATGGAAGACCCCGACATCATCAACAGCTATCTATAGAAATGCTTAATTTCTGAAAAATGGTTGCCACAATCCATATAAATCTCTTTGTAAAACTCATCTTCTTGGATTTAGAGCTAGAAAAGATTCTAGAAATTATTGGGTCTAATTTAGAGCTAGAAAAGACTCTAGAAATTATGGAGTCTAATTCCTTCATTGAACAGATGAGAAAATTTGGGGATTAAAGTAATTAGGTGACTTGTCCAACATCACAAAGGTAATAACTAGTAGAGATGCAATTCAAACCTAGGTCTTTGAATAAATGCAGATCAAAAATAACAAAAATTCTAAAAACCAAAAGAAATGTTTCTTCATTAAATCCAGTAATTTCATTCCAAGTCTATATAATATTTTCATTCTAGAAAATTCTCCTTTCCTTTCTCCTCTTTCTTCCTTATCATATCATTAAAAACTGTTCAGGACTAAAATATATCTGTCTATATGATGGTTCATCTTATGACTAGATATATTAGGTAATTACCTGGGGTAAGGAGTAAAAATTTCACCTTATATCCAAATATCAATTCAATCAGCTTGCTAGAGAGGTCAAAAATATCCCACATTAGTTATTTCATTGAGTTTCAACAAAACTCCTGTTAATATGCAAATTTCTTATCTAGAAAGCATATAAAGTAACAAAGATGAAATTTGAACCTGTATATTTTCTCCAACTGGAGAGGTAGCAAAATATAGTGAAAATAGTATTGTATTTCTAGTCGAGGTCATGAGTTTTAATCTTGGTTAAATCACTTAGTACTTATGTGATCTTGAGCAAAACACTTGTATCCATCTATACATCTGTTTTTTCTCCTTATCTTTAAACTGAAGGAGTCAGACTAAATGATTTTAATTAAGGTTCTCTGTAGCTTTGAATCTGATCTTATTTACCCTTTATCATTCATTATCTGACTGGCTTGACCCTGAGACAATGTGAGAAAGAAAAGATACAGTTTTTAATGGAAATAGAGATAGCATATAGGAAAAATCCAGTACAAGTCCCACTGCTAGGAATGGTATTCCCAAGTAGAACACTAAGGAAATGAGGCTTAGATAACCAAGAGGTAAGGGGACATATGTAGGTACCCAGAAAAAATCTCCAAGAAGAGGGTACAGACTGCTGAAAAGGAAGGATGTATCAAAGACATATTTTACCTATGTCCTTATCTCAGTCCAGTTTTATCTATTCTATCTCTTCAAGGAACTCCTTCTACCAAGCTATTTAACAACTTCTCTTATGTAATTTTCAGACCTAGAGAACTGCATAGAGCACTGGGACAATAAGGAACTCATCCAGGCTAATATGGCCATTAAGAATCCCAGGTAGAAGTTTAGCTCTGGCTCTTTTTAACTTCAAGACCAGCACTTTATCCAGCAGCTGTTAATAACAAACTATCTTCCCTTTATAATTCATAGGGGTCAGTGGCTAGTATAAGATCTAAAGGTGGGAATACCTCAGTTCCAATCCAATCACAAATACTTACTAGTTGTCAATCTAAACAAAACCTAGTGCATACCCTTTGACCCAGCAGTGTTTCTACTGGGCCTATATCCCAAAGAGATTTTAAAGGAGGGAAAGGGACCCACATGTGCAAAAATGTTTGTGGCAGCCCTTTTTGTAGTGGCAAGAAACTGGAAATTGAAAAGATGCCCATCAATTGGAGAATGGCTGAATAAATTATGGTATCTGAATGTTATGGAATATTATTGTTCTGTAAGAAATGACCAACAGGAGGATTTCAGAGAGGATTGGAGAGACTTGCATGAACTGATGCTGAGTGAAATGAGCAGAACCAGGAGAACATTGTACACAGCAACAAGACTATATGATGATCAATTTTGATGGACATGGTTCTCTTCAACAATGATGTGATTCAAACCAGTTGTGCTGTGATGAAGATAGTCATATACATCCAGAGAGAGGCCTGTGGGAACTGAGAGTGAACCACAACACAGCATTTTAACTCTTTCTGTGAATATTTCCATGCATTTTGTTTTCCTTCTTAGGTTGTTTTTTTCTTCTTCTCTTTCTAGATCTGATGTTTCTTGTGCAGTAAGATAACTGTATAGATATGTATACATGTATTGTATTTGTCATATAATTTATCCTATCTAGCATGTATTAGATTACCTGTCATCTAGGGGTTGGGGGTGGGGGGAAGGAAAGGAAAAGCTTGGGAAAAAAAAAGTTTTGGTTTTTTTTTTTTGCAAAGGTCAATGTTGAAAGGTCACTCATGTTTTGTAAATAAAAAGCTTTATTAAAAAAAAAAACTAGTTATTTTTCTTCTTGTTTTTAACTGGCATATCAGTGCTACATAAAGTGCTAACGTTTGATGAGTCACATTTCCCTTTTTTTATATTTGCCTATATTTAAAATTAAATAATGCTGAATACTCCCCTGGATTATGATGTTTATTTGCCTTATATACAGTGTGTATGGGTGTGTATGTAAAAAAATACAAATCTATCTACCTATAGATAAATAGATAGATAGATATACATATATATTTGCACAATTGTGTAACTCTGGACAAGTCATTTAACTTTTGTTTGCTTCATTTTCCTCAGCTATAAAACTGGAATAATAATAGCATATACCCTCCACAGTCATTCTAAGGATCAAAAGAAAAAATATTTATAAAGTGTTTAGCACAGTGTTTGATACATAGTAGGTGCTTAACAAATATTTGTTTCCTTCCTTCTCTTTTTTCTCTATATCTCAAAATCTATTCACAACATTCCACATTCCTTCTGTTGATGAGATGACTCCTGCTTTCCAAGTTTAATCCCATTACATTCATCCCCACGTCATTCTATTATCTCCTATAAATTGCCACACACCTACAATTCATTAGTTTATCTTTCTTTTTTAATCTCTTGTCTTCAGCATTTTACTTTCTAATTTCTTCCTTGATAACTACAAATATAATTAAATATCAGCCATTCTTTAAAAAGTCATCCTCTATCACCCCTGCCTCTCACAACCAACTCCTGGTTGGGGAGGTGGAAGCTATTACCAGTTCCTTTTTTCTCTCTTGATCTTCAGTACTTTACAATCTGACTCCTAAACTCATGATTCATCTGAAAATAGTCCCTCCAAAGTTATCAGCGAATGATATCAATAATGATAGGATCTTATTCTCAATTTTCATATTTCCAGACCTTTTTTCAGCATTTGATACTGCTTACCATGCTCTTCTCGATAAGCTTTTTCAAGAGATTTACAATATCTGATGCTAAGTGAAATGAGCAGAACCAGGAGATCACTATACATGGCAACAGCAAGATTATACCATGATCAATTCTGATGGACATGACTCTTCTCAACAGTGAGATGATTCAGACCAGTTTCAATTATCTTATGATGATGAGAGGTCTTTGAGAACTGAGTGCAGATCACAGCATAGTATTTTCTTCTTTTGTTGTTATTTGCTTAAATTTTATTTTCTTCTCATTTTTTTTCCTTTTTGATCTGATTTTTCTTGTGCAGCAAGATAATTATATAAATATGTATGACTATGTTGGAAAATAAAATAAAATAATATTGCCTTTTGGATCTAAAAGAATAAGCTTTCTCAGTGAGGTGCTAGAGCAAGCTCAAACTAGTTTGGGAGAGCTGATGGTTAAATCTTCAGAGTGCACATTTACACCTCAGAAATAAGCAAAGTCTATAAATCAAGGATTGGAAAACTGTCTTATTGTTTATTGGAGATAAGAAAGTGGTGAAAAATAACTAATAATGCTCTTTCCTCTCTGTTTTCTCAGCACTGCTTCTAGAAGAAATGAAGAACTCTTGATTCTTCTTTTGGGCCTCTCTGGCCAGTTTTCCTTAGACTCCTTTGCTTATTCCTCATCCATAATATGCTTTGGGTTTTGTTTTTTTTTTTTTTTACTTTCTCCTACTGTGGATGTATCCTCAAAACTCTATTCTCCTCTCAATATATTCTCTTACATATTGATTTCATCAATTAGAATGCACTAAAGCACCATCTCTATGTAAATAGGTCTCTTAGATATTTCAAGCTAAAACTATCAAAATAGAATTAATCTTTTCCCAAAAAAGCCATCCTTCCTTCTGAATTCTGCTTTATCTGTAACACTTGGAGTCTTCCCCTGTCAGATAATATTTTGACTAGGTTAAAAAAGCCATCCTCTGCCTCATTTCTCACCTATCCTCACTGATTGGGCCATTGCGTTAGTCAAAACTGAAATCTATCAAGGATCTTAGCTTAAAAAGGCCAAGGTCTCCCACTGCATCAAGGACTATAACCAGTCATCCTCATCTATATCTTGCATCTAGAATCTGATGGCTCCAGAGGACAAAGTGAGGCTAGTGACTTCACACACCCCCCCTTCACTTAAATCCAATTCACCTGCATGCCATGGCAGCTCCTCCCTGATGTCATGGTACTCTTAGAGAACAAATGACAAACAACAGCTTTATCTGCCAAAGGTACCACCACATATTCATATTGATTAAATATTATGAATATTTGCATATTCAATCAATTGCCTTCTTCCTCCATAACATCTCTAGTATCCATTGCCTCCTCTCTACTTATATGCCCCTAACATAATTGAAACCTTTACTACTCTCTCCTATGTCACTGTAATAGCAAAATAATTTTCTTCCTTTACTTAAGTTTCTCACCATTCTACTTGATCCTATATATGACTATTAATAATCAATAAATTCCTTTGACTCCCTGTTACCTGGAGAAACGAATATAAATTTTTCTATTTGGTTTTTAAAGCCTTGTAAATCCTGACCCCAAGTTAATCTTTCCAGATTTTTTTATTCATCACTGTTCTTTTCACATTATAAAGACCTATCAAAATGGCCTTGTCATTATGCATACCACACTCTGTTTCCCATCTTGCTTTTTCACAGCTAGCCTCCATGCTTGGAGTGTACTCCCTACATACCTCTATCTCTAAGAAACTATTGTTTATTTCACAACTAAGATCAAGTACTACCTTCTACAAAAGGCCTATCCTGTCATCTTCCTCTCTGCTGCTAGTGTTCTTCCTTGCAAAATTACTTTATATACAATCAGTGCAAAATTTTATTAATATTTTTTCTATATTTCCATTGTCTTTACTTTAAAAAGTTAAATTCTTTTTTTGCAGGTTAAATTCTTTAAGATCAGGAATTATTTCATTTTTTTCTTTTTACTTCTAACTTGTATTACAATATACAAATAATTATTTATTTTTATATGTTGACTAATTGTACTGTTTAGTATCCTAGAAAGATGTTTCTGATTTTCAGTCTTCCTTAGTCTAGAAAGAATATAGTTTTTAAAAAAGAACATAGTTATTTCTTTCCTATTTCCCAGTATATATTTGCTACCCACAAGTTTTGTTAGCCTTGCTATTTGTGTTTTCCCCTTACTTTTATGTATTATCTACATTTAAAACTAAATAAGCCTGAATCATCATGGTGTTTTCCAAAAACATATACAAATATGTATGTACGTGTATGTGTGCAGAGAGAGATAGAGACAGAGAGAGAACTATTTCATACTGTCTCTAAATCATTTTTCTACCTCACAGAAAATGCACTGGAGGGCCTCTATTGTCTTTTTCAAAAATATGGATTATAAAGAGGCTTTTTGACCTCTGCCTGATTTCCTTCCACTTAACCCCCTCAGGAAGTTTTCCACTCTCTAGAACTTGGGGTCATCCATGCACACTAATGGCCAAACTATTCAATGCTTAAGGAAATGAGAGTTTAAGATCTATGTTTAGCCTTTGTTTCTGGGTCTTAGCTCTGCCATCTTTTCTTTTTCATTTTTTCTCAGAGCTAGCTAAGAGACACAGAGAGATAGGGACAAAGAGAGAGAAATATAGAGAGACAGGAACAGAGCAAGACAGAGACAGATGGGAGAGCAGGAGACAGAGGGATTAATGTAAGTGGACAGAGCTGCCCTATAAATCCTTTAGTGTTGAAAACTTTAGTGTATCCTGAAATAAATAATGCCCCGTTTTTCCATGCTGAAAGAAGTTTTTAAGGAATTGGGGAAGAAGTGGGGAGGCGATTCAACTAAATTCTGTTAAACTGGAACATAAAATTGTTTCACTTCAATATTGATGGTTTTTAAATGACTAAACACCTCTCCTTTCCTCTCCAAAAAATGTCTGAATATATTTAAAATATGTAAATGAATGAAGCTGTTTGCCTTTAATTATCTTTACAAGACTAAACAAACTTCTTTTCCACTAACACATATTTACAAGATCATAAATTTACAGCTAAAAAAGACCTTCAGAGACATCTAGTCCATTTTCTTGATTTTTACAACTTACAAAAAATGAGACTTGAGACCAGATGTCCCTAGAAATCCAGGCAGAAAGCAGCAGAGCTGGGTTCTGAACCTAAGCTCTCTGACTCCAATACAATTTGTATTATACCACTTCCCAGCCTGTTTTTTTAATACCACTTCAAGGTGCAAGTCATCACTGTCAATGTGCTATAAATTACTTATACCTATAATGTAATTGCAATTTCATTGCAATTTTGAACTGTAATTTTGATTCATTTTATATTATGGACTTTTATAGTTGATAGCCAAATAGCAGCAGGAAAATATATATAAAAAGATACATTTTTACCAATTCAAAGTTCTATTGTTGTAGTGAGCAGTTTAAGATTATTGAAAGAACTATATAATTTTCCAAATGAAATCCATCCCAAGATGTTCCATCCTAATTAATTCTAGGCCAGTTCCTTGTCCATCTGTTCCCCATCTGAAATTTATTGTAACTAGTCAACAACTTCAATGGGTTATTCATTCAACATATTATCATCTTAGCAATACAAAAAAACATTTTCCACTCATTTTTTCTTTCTTGTGTACATGGCTGATCAATGTCTCTGACTGGCTATGAATCTTATTAAAGAAGCCCTATGATGTTCTAAGACTTGTGCCACAAGCAAAATGCCATCCACAAATAAAAGTATCTGTATAACCTTTCTGTGGCCAGGGATTCACCATTTATCTAGATTTTGGACTGCATTTGTAATGTAACTGGCAAAATAAAATAAAATAAAAAATAAACTTCAGTAAATGTTTTCCTATTTTATGCGTTGCTTAATCCTGATATCCAAAAAATCATTGACAATGTTATTCCTCCCATCCAGATTCCTGAGTGGTAGATGACTATGATTAAGGTTGAAAAATAAAAGGTTATCTCATTTCCATCACTCCTTTATGGACATCTTCCTCTGGCACATGTACTGTTTTTGTGTCCAGGCACCCAGAATTATCTTTATGCTTAGCCTTCTGTGGGAAAAAGTAATCTGAAAAAAGTGATTATCATGCAAGTACTTGTGGTAATATCATATGCAATGCTCCTGTTTTAAAACGAATCTGTCTATAGCCCCCAATTAGTATTAGCCTATCTTCAATAGTCAAGGATATGAACAGACAATTTTCAGATGATGAAATTAAAGCCATCTACAATTATATGGAAAAAAAATGCTTTAAATCACTATTGATTAAAGAAATGCAAATTAAAACAACTCTGAGGTACCACCTGAAACCTATCAGATTGGCTAAGAAGACAAAAGAAAATAATGATAAATGGTGGAGGGGATGTGGGACACTAATTCATTGTTGGTGGAGTTGTGAAATGATCCAACCATTCTGGAGAGCAATCTGGAACTGTATCCAAAGGTTTTTAAAACTTGGGCATACTCTTTGATCCAGAAATGTTATTACTGGGTTTGTATCCCAAGGAAATTATAAAGGAGGGAAAAGGACCCATATGTGCAAAGATGTCTGTAGCATCATTGTAGTTTCTTTTTTGTGGTAGCAAAGAATTGGAAAATGAGTAGATGCCCATCAGTTGGGGAATGGCTGAACAAGTTGTAGTTTATAAAATGTTATTGTTCTATAAAAAATGAACAAGCTGATTTTAGAAAGGCCTGGAAAAATTTACATGAACTGATGCTGAACAAAACAAAAAGAACCAGGAATATATTATACACAATAACAGCAAGAATGTGCAATGATCAAATATGAAAGCCTTGGTTCTTCTCAGTAGTTCAGTGATCCAAAGGAATCCCAGTAGACTTGGGACAAAAAATGTCATCTGCATCCAGAGAAAGAACTAAGGAGACTGAATGTAAATCAACACATGCTATGTTCACTTCTTTTTTTGTTTTTTTTTTCCTCTCTCCCATGGTTTTTTGCTCTGATTTTTCTCTCTCAACATGATTCATAAAGCAATGTGTGTTAAAAATAAATAAAAAGAAAAAAGTATTAGCCTATCTTTGTGGACTAGTGCTTCTCAGATAGCACTTTGTTAAGAATTTCCCCATATCATAATTATCTATCAATACTTCATTGCTTTCTAACTATTAGGAGTATATATACACCCAATTACAAGGAGGAACAGTCTATAGAAAATACTAGCAAGGGGCAAGTCATTTTGTTGCTCTTACATCTGATAACTAAACTGGAAAAAGAGTAAAGAAAATAAGGAACATAATTTAAAAACATAATTTATTTTCTGTTGGGTAGAGAACTGTATAGATGCACAGCTCTCCCCTTTCCCCTTCTGTCTTTATCTCCTTTTTTTATCTTTCCTTTCCCTCAATTCCTCCTATTCTCTCCACTCCTTTCTATTAACAACTAGCCTTGATAAGACTTGCAGAATGGATAAAAATGACTAAAGCTCTCTTCACACATCCAGAAAAAAAAATCTGTCTTGCCCTCTTCCCTGTTGGGATACTTTGATGTAGATGAGGGCAAGAATGGGCAGCCAGCACTGTCCCATTTTTATTTGGTTATAAGCTCTCTAATTTGAAGCATAGATTTCCTGGTTGTTAGCTGCAGTGAGTCAGAGTTTTAGAGCATTCAGTCTAAAGGTTAGGTCTCTGTAGTCCTAAACTGAATAATAGCAAGTCCCCTGTTAAGTTTATTTAAAGTTTCTAGTTTGTGGCTAATGATGGTATCAATCAGACTATTGCACTTCTGACTTCCTCACCCTGAGAGCCCTAAGCGATCTGTCCCTATGTTCCTTTCTTGCTGCTGTAAGGTTTGTTTATTTAGGAGGGTGTAAGGAGAAGAGTGTACAGAATGGAACATGGGAAAACTGAAAGCAAATTTATCCAGCTTAAAAATTAAATGAAAATAACAAAATTTTCCAGATCTCAAGTGTCTTTCAAAGAAAGAATTAATACCATCTGGTAGCCAGTTATATTGATAGTTGGGAGAGATTACTTTTGGATAAATGAGAATGATCATACCGCTAGTTGGCAACAATCAATGACAATTAGAATTCAAGAGGAAGAAACTAGGAGCCCTTTTATGCTGGGAGGAACCAATACTATAGTTAAAACTTAAATCGTGACTAGTGTTAGCATAAGTGGGTTCATATCCAATGTGGAATCACTGGATTTCAAAGTTAGAAGATTAAAAGGTCTTCCATTCTATGTACACCTGAATAAAAATCCATTCCATAGTATTAGCAAGGGGTCATCTAACCTCTACTTCCAATTTGGGACAGCCCTGACCACTAATACATTTTTCTGCATCTACCTTTTTACAACTTCTATCTATTGCATCTAGTGCTTACCTATGGGTCCAAGCAAGATAAAATTGACTCATTCTTCAGATGACTGGTCTCCAAATATTTGAAGAGAGTTCTAATATACCACACCTAATCCTCTTCTCCAAGCTAAATACCCTTAGTTTTATCAACTAATCCTGATATGCTATGGTCAAGTCTCTTTGCCATTTGCTAGTTTTCTGTGTTTTCTTCCTACTTATCAATGTATTTCCTAAGATGTGGTGCCCAGAATAAAGCATGACAATTCAAAAGTAGTCTAATATATTGGAACATGTGCTGGAAAAATCGGTAACATGGTCAACTCTAAGTACAGCCATCAAGAAAACAAAATTATGAGGCAAGCAAAAGTTTCCTTGGCAACTTTTTCATTCTGGTGAATATCATCAATGATTTTATAGCTATAGTTTTGTAATTATGACTACAAACAAGATTCTTATTTTTTAATTATATAATTGCTAGGTGCATTCATTTTTTTTAAAAGTGGCAAGCTTCTT
This sequence comes from Myrmecobius fasciatus, assembly GCA_023553655.1. Taxonomy (NCBI): domain Eukaryota; kingdom Metazoa; phylum Chordata; class Mammalia; order Dasyuromorphia; family Myrmecobiidae; genus Myrmecobius; species Myrmecobius fasciatus. The sequence continues at coordinate 178,864 of JAJPUD010001062.1, forward strand.
GCCAACCAACTGAATTAATATAGACTGAATACATGACCATGAGTTGCACCAATAAATATCTTCAGTTTGGTGTGAACTTGATTTATAAATTATATTGGCAACTTTAGAGAACAGCTTTTAATTTGTCTTTTTAAAAACAAGATTCAAATCCAAGAATAAGACAAAGTGTCTGGAATCTAAAACCATTAATATATACCACCTGCATCCCTAAATTAGCAATTTAAAGTTTCTTCTTCTCAAATTTTTACCAACAGTTAAACCAACATCTTAATATCTATGTGTGCTCAAAAATTTTTAAATATACCCATATACAAGTAACTTGGAATCATAAATTGCTTCAGGATCACAGTCAAGTCTTATTCTCCTATTTTACATACTTCCTGGTTTGGGGGTTTCAACATATTAGATACTTAATAAATATTTTTGAATAACAAGAAGGAAGAACTGGATACATGAGAAATGTTTGAAACAATTAATCACATTCCAAAGTCTCTATTCCATTCCCAATGGGCTGCAATATTCCTATAATAACTTAAAAAATATTCTATTACTCACCTCCATCTCTCCAATTTAGAAAACCCTATGTATTCACTAGAGACTGAAGTGACTATTTCCCAATAAATATTCTGAGATCATAATTACTATCAGCCACAAGCATTTGGTGATCAAGGATATATAGAACTCTGCACTAAATTGGAGAATAAGAGGTAAGAATAGGGGGAAGGAAGATCAGAAGTAGTATAAAATACCATATATAAAATTCTAAATGACTGGTATAGATCAGTTCTCTGGAGTTCCAAAGACAAAATGATAATAGATGCTTGAGATGGTTAGGAAAGGATTCTTGAAAAAGGTAGAATGAAAGTTGGGCATGAAAAGGTTCTGAAAGGGCAGATCAATCAGAAAGAATAGGAGTGAAAGTAAAGTCTAATGGGATAGAATGCAAATAGCATGGGTTCAGAGAAGAGTGAGTATGCTATTTTGGCTACAATGAAATGTTTTGGTTGGGGAACAGTGAGAGAAAGACTAAGAGATAAATTGAGACTAAATTGTGGAAGATATTACATTATTATCTATTTTTTAACATAAGTGACATATCACCTCAGCTAGACCATAATGTCCCTGAAAGCAGGAACCATATACATTATATCTCTCTACCATATCTCTTTACCATCTAGCATAGTGTCTTGGACCAGTGTGTCAAGCATAGAATATGAAAAAGTGAAATTGAACAGGTTGGTAGAGATTTCAACTTTATCTCATAGCAATAAGGAGCCATTCAAAGTTTTTGAAAAGTAAATTGAACAAGGCTAAGTTTAGGAATTATTAACTTGGCAGTGATATAGAAGATGTGTTGGAAGAACAAAAGTCTGGAATCAAGGAGACAAGAAAAGCTTATAATTAAGAAATGAGTATAATTGTCAAAACATGATGTGAAGAGGGATTTAGGAATGAGATAAATCGTGTCAGTGGCAATGACAAGAACAGCAAGTGCTTAAAATAGTGCAGAATCAGAAGTCTGGAGACCTGTTTTCCAAACCTATCTAGACGAATAATTAGCAGTTGGACAAGTTACTTTATTTCTTTGGTTCTTCAGTTATTAGATTAGAATGTGGATTCCATCATCCCTACTGTCCTTCCAACTCTAACAAAATGAGTAACAACACTAGATGTCATGACTGCCTGTGTTTTAGAACACAGGTCTTTTAGAACAGATTAAAAGGATTAAGTTTATAATAATTTTGCCCTGAAAAGTATAGATATCAAACATAAAAATTATATCCCCAGTTAGACTGAAAACTCCCTGACAATGCTCACGATTATGGCCTCAGTTAGAGAGTGAAAACTTACACAATGAACTACAATTCCAACTCCAGCAATAACAATAGCAATTGAGAAGGTCAGTTTTGTGCAACTTCTGGAACTGTCCTGGGACTATGTGCCATAAACCAATGAACCTGAGGAAGTGAACAAGCCAAGTTAACCACAGGTGTTTATATTAACTAAGAATGCACTAAAAGAAAATGATTCAAATTGAGTGCTAGTTGTACCCAGTTAGAGTAAGGGAGGAGAAAGTACAAATACCTCCCAATTCCCCACAGTGTTTCTGTTTGATTCCTAAATATTCCAACTACCAGAGTAAGAATTCCTAACTTAAAAAAAAGTCTCATCTTATCCATATTCTTTAAGATATTTTCTCTGAGATATGGATTTAAGGAGAGACATGACATCTCAGTGACTGGTGTTCCTTGAAATTAATGTCTTCTCTGTGTTCTCTATCCTCTTCTCTTCCCTCTCCCCTGGCCAAGATCTCTTTTTCTATCCTACCTTTTTCTAGCCTCACTCCAAACGACACGATATTTCCTCATCTCAGAAGATGAGAAAGAACTCCAAATTCCATTAGTGTATGCAAGCCCATGTAATTCTTCCATCTTCTAGAGAAGGATTACATAGAATTCTGTGGATGTGAAAAGTGTTGACAGAACAAATTGGCAGTCTTAGTGAATCACTGGGCAAGGGACAACAAATTTACAGACTTAATGACTCACTGTGAAAGAGAGAGAAGAATAAAGTTTGACAATGTTTAATGCCTGAATATCTGAGAGAATAACTGATAGAAATCAAGTATAAAGAAATGATTTCATTCTAAGCATGAACTTTAACATTTGCATAGAACTTTTAGATGTGAAAGCACCAGCAGGACATGGGAGATGTAAGATTTAAGATAAAAATAGAGTTGAGGTCTATGAAAACATATAAATTTTTGTATCTCCATTTAGGTGAGGTTTTTGAGGAACAGTATTGAATAAGAATAAAAAGGTGTATGCTCACTTAGGGAAGGAGAGAAAAAAGTGAAGATAATAGAGGCAACTAGGTGGTAGAATGGATAGAACACTAGCCCTGAAATCAGGAGGACCTATGTTCAAATCCAACCTCAGACTCCTTAGCTGTGTGACCCCTGGCAAGTCACTTAATCCCTATTGCGTTCCAAAAAATAAAAAGTAAAGATAATAAAACGACAGAGAAACATTAGCCTGAGAAATAGAAATACTAGGTTAGTTTGCACCGTATTTTGAAACCAAAGAAGGAAAAACTAAATAGGAAGAGGTATGCAATGATGCTAAATGATGCAAAGAATCAAGGAGAAAATGAGGAGAGAAGAAATATAAAGGAAAGGAGAGAGTAGAAGGAAAAGAGGAGAAAAAAAAGAGAAAGGTAAGGAAAGGGGAAGGACAAAGAAAGAGGGGAGACTGATGGAGCAATGACCTAAAAGACTCAAAACAAAAGATAGTCCCTAGAAGACAGGTTGAGATATCAGCTTTTTTCCTCTAAGAAAGCAAAGAAGAAAAAAATGGTTAAAAAATAAAGTGGAATCTAGAAAAATGTTAGAGAATAATATCCTATGAAATACTGTTCCAAATTATGCAGTAAAGAAAAACTATGCTGTTGTTTTTTTGTTTTGTTTTATTTTGTTTTAATCTTTAAGAGTTTTCCCAGGGTTACTCATTTTTCCTACTCAAACTCATTACGACTGGAAAAAAGCAAACCCACTTTTTTCTCACTTACTACACAAAAGCTATCGGGTCTGGAATTATATTAATTTGGTTTGTCCAAGTGCTATGGAGACATTTGCAAACTCCCACTGTGAAAGCATTTCTAAATATTAGCAAAGCATTAGGCGGCAACAAAAATGCCTGTTGAGCATTAGGGAAGTGTGTTACTAAAAAGCAAGGCAAAGCCAGCTGGGGGTCTGAAGATATTATCCTGGTGTTTTCATCTGCACATTTATTTTGTTTTATTCAGAATGCTAAAATGAGAACATTTGCTTACACACCCTGAACCTGATGCTAATCTTTTGGTGATCTTGAAATGAGAGCAGCATCTTAGTGTTTCCTTCATGTCTTTGCAGGTAGCATTTAATGAGTAACCAAAAATGGGGAGTAAATCTTGGTTTTGGTGTTATGACTAAGCACTAGAAACAAGAGGAAGAAGTTGTTGGGAGAAAGAGTGGGACAATAACAGTAGGTGCATAAGGTCATAAACTTTGACCTGAAAAGGAGCTTAGAGTTGAAGGATTGATATAACCCAAATCCTTTAACTCACCCAGTAAGAAATGGACACCATGAGAATTGAAGGGACTCAAATAAGATCACAGATTTAACACACAGAAGACTCAAGATTTGATGTGGGTTCCCTTTCTCTGTAGTCAATACTCTTTTCCCCATACCATGGTGCCTATCACAAAATAGTTACTGTACTGGTCACTTTTGCCATCCTGTTTTTCTTCATTACATTGAGAAAAATTGTGAAGAGGAGGAAATATAAGGGAAAAATATGGGAAAAAAAAACAAAAGGAATCACTAGACAAAATTTTAAAAGTCACACAAATAAATAAGGACTATATAAATTTGGACCTTGTGTCTAAGTCTATGCATTTAACAATACAAGCAAAATCTTGTGATTTCACAACTAAGTCTCTGTCAATGTCAGAGATTTGTTTCATTTAGCATGAAAAATTCTGGGGAGAAAATTCCTTCTATCAAAGGAAATCATAACCCATCTAGGACATAGATTTGAAGAGTTATTTGAGATTCACAAAAAACTAAATGTCTGAAGCAAAATTTAAACTCAGGTCAGATTAGCATTTTATTTGGTATTAAACCATTGATTTTATTCCTTCATAATGTTTTTTTAAATGGCAAATTCTTAAAAGCTCAAAAGTCTACCTTCATTTATTTTAATGAAGCTGAAATTAAAACAATATTCCCATTACCAATATGTTCAGGTAGAATAGAGCAAGGGGTAGTATATACAAGACAAATAAGCAGAGGTTCATTTTTCTCCAAAAAAATGAACTAACATTTTTATTTTTTATTAGAAAGGTGGTTGCTTATGCTATGTGTGAAAGAAGTTATTAAATCAATGGGAATGCCACAGAGACTGAAAATTTTCTGAAGTTTGTAAAATCAAATTTCTTTGATGAGGTGAATGAAATTTGAGTACTACCCTCTGGCTTAACAGTTTCCTCTCTAATTAGACAAAGTAGGATGCTTTGAGGAAAGAAGAGGAACTATCAGAAACTATCACTCTTTTCCATCTAGCCCAGCTCATTTGCATTCTATGTCCCCATACCACCCCGGATTAACTAAAAATTCTTGTACTATGGACAGCTTCACTTAGACTGTATTGTGAAGCCAACTCTTGAATCCTTCTTTTCTTGACTTCTAATATTAGAACATAATAGAGGATTTAGGGTTGAAAAGCGACTTAGAAGCCATCTACTACATTAGTTCTTAAACTTTTTTGTGTCAAGGACCCCTTGGGAAGTCTAGAGAAGTTGATGGATAGTCCTCTTCTCGCAATAATGTTTTTAAAGACACAAAGTAAAATATATAAGCTTGCAAGGAAACTAATGATATTAAAATATAGTTATCAAAAAATTAAATTCAATAGTATTTTCACTCTCTGTTGCTGTTTGTTTGCATTTTGTTTTCTTTCCTTTTTGATCTGATTTTTCTCGTGCAGCATGATAGTTGCGGAAATATGTATAGAAGAATTGCACATGTTTAACATATATTGGATTACTTTCCATTAAGGGAGAGATAGGAGGAAGAGAGGGGGGAAATTAGAACATAAGCTTTTGTAAGGGTGAATGTTGAAAATAATCCATGTATATATTTTGAAAATAAAAAGTTTTCATTAAAAAAATTAAGTTCAGAAATTCCACATTAAGAATCTCGGATCTAGACTAACTCCACACAAATTGGTCACAAACTGCAGGAAGAAGAGGCTAGATTCCAATATGGCTTTTCTGGTTCACAGACCAGTGATCTTTCCAATACCGCATATTTTGGGGTATAGCTTCCCCTTGGGACTACTCCTCATTGGCCCAGCTACTAATACTGCTTCCCACAACTAATTTTTTGATAATTTATTTTCTACCACCACTGGCTGGATAGATTCAAACCACACTGGCGAGACCTCTCTCTCAGCAACAGCCAAAATACTCAGCAGGAAAACTCCAAACAGAAGCTAAGATAAAAATATTGCTATTGATTGAGAAGACCTTATATTTAGGATTGTAGCAGCAAAATGACCTTTGTTATCATGTTTCTTCTTTATTTTACTGTCTGGTTTAGACCTGTGATTTCCTCATTATGAGGAAACTCCTTCCACTAAAGCAGAACACAAATTTATAGTCTTAGAGATGACCTGGGGTACTATGAAAGGCAGGGAAGAGATTCACTCAGGGTGTGACAGCCAAGACTGTGTCAGAAATTGATTCTAAACTCAAACTGTCCTGATGAGCAGGAAGAAGAGGAAGGATGGAACTAATAGAAACAGCAGCAGCAAAAGAAGGAAAAGGAGGAGGAGGATGAAGGAAGAGGAGGAAGAAGAGGAAAAGGAGGAGGAAGAAGAAGAGGAAGAGAAGAAATAATGGTATTTATGTAGTACTTACTATGTGTAAAGCACTATGCTAAGGATTTACAATTATTATTTCATGTGATCATCAGGACCTTACAAGGTAGAGACTACTATTACCCCCAGTTTACAGATGAGGAAATTGAAGCAAACTTTACTTAGTTAAAGTAAAGCTAGTAAGTGTCTAGAGCTCGATTTGAACTCTAAACTCAATCTATTCCTGAACAACCTGACCACCTCTTGATGGCATTTAAATGGCATAACTTGAATATGGACTCAGAATCCCATTCAAATTCCATTTCTGCTAAAAACAAGTTTAGTAGAATCAAAATGATACTGACTTTGATGTCAAGAAAATTTAGGTTTGAATTGTGACTCGGAACAAGTCATTTATCCTTTCAAAGCCTCAGTTTCCTCATATTAAAATGGAGACACAGCAGCTAGATGCAGTGGATAGAATACTGGCCGTAGAGTTAGAAAGACTTATTTTTCAGAGTCCAAATCTGGCTTCAGTCACTTACTTATTATGTGACAGTGGTCAAGTGACTTAACTTTGCCTCAGTTTCCTTCCTCATCTGTAAAAAATGAGCTGGAATAAGAAAATGGTAAACGATTCCAGTAACTTTGTCAAAAAAAACCTCATATGGGGTCATGAAATGTTAAGCTGTACTGAAATGATCAAACAATCACAGAAATGGAAGTAATAAAGCATCTTCCTCATAATTAATGTGAGGATCAAAAGACACAATATAGATATATATAAAGGCTAAATGAATATGGCCCCCTCCTGGCTTAGTTCAACAAGGAAAAAATGAATCTAAGTGCCAGTCTTGTTGAGTAAGATAGATTTTCACAGAGAATCCACAAAGTTCCTAGGGTCTTGCCATTGACCATGTGATTTAAAGGAATTTCCAGGCAGGAGAAGCCTCTGTAAAATAGCAAAAATGAGGGAGGATTCATGGAGAGAGGGTAGTAGTGGGGATTAACGAACACAAGTAACTAGCATCTTTCCTAATTGGGGCTGATGGAATGATCTAAGGACAGACTATGCCCTCAATGCAATCTGTGCCACTGATTGAGAACTGGCCAGCAAGATTGATAATGACACAATCTTTCCCTATTACCTTCCTTCCCTCCAGGGAGAGAGCTGGATAAATTGTAGACTATCTATTCACTTTTGCTTCTCTCTGGATTTATCATTGTTCTAAATGAGTAATTTTTCTCTTGTCAGTAAATATTAAACAAAAACTGTTGATCAGCATAAACCCCAAATTGCCTGTTGAATTTTACTAGACTCATATATATACAGATAAAAAACAATAATAGCAATGCAATAATAGCTAACATTTATATAGAGCTTTAAGGTTCATAAAGCACTTTACATATTGTCTTTTAACCCCACTCTAAATTGTCCTCATTTTAAAGAAGAAATGAGCCTAACATTCAAAGAGTCACTCAAAAAATAAGGGTCTGAGATTGCATCTGAACTCAAGTCTTCCTGACTTAAATTCAACAATCTTCATTGCATGAGATTAGAAAGAGGGAACTGATGCTTTTGAAAGATGAAGTTTTGGTCCAGACAACATGGGAAGAAAGTAACTCAGGGGTTCAGAGCTACATATTTAGTAGAGTTGTCTATTAGGTAAGCATCCTGAAAGAAACAGTGGAAGCCATCATGAGAAAAAAAATTCCTAAAAAAACACCCATGATGCTAATAACAGGTCTAAGTTCAGATGAGAAATTGGGTGAATAATTTTTTCACCATCCTACAATCTGAAGAATTCAATTTCAGAGTCTGTAACTCCATCTGACCCAGTTATCCTTTCTATTCTGCTCCTTATACTTGAAAACCATCTATTTTTTTCCTCCTGTGTTGTGTAATGGAAAGAGCACTGGGCCTGGAGTCAGGAAAATATGAGTTCAAATGCGACTTCAGATACTCACTAGTTATGTGACCCTGAGCAAGTCACTTAACTTGTGTTTTCCTCAGTTTCCACCTCTATTAAATGGAGATAATAATAGCACCTGCCTTATAGGGCTGTTGTAAGGATCAAGTGATAATAATGATTATAGCACATCAGCACAAAGCCTGCAACATAGGTATTATTATTTTTAATTGTCTTCTCCACTAATCCTAGAGCCTGACTTTGCAGCCTAGACTCTATTTCATAGGCTACACAAATATGTAATACACAGAGACGACAACAAGAACATCAATAGCACATTAGAGCTAATTATTTTGATCATGGTACTCACGAAATAAAACTTGTACAATAAACAACTTAAAGATGGGTGCATTTTTGTAGTTCTCAAACTAGTGTTGATTTGAATATCTGGTTTACAATGCTGGCAACCAACCAGAATATTTTGCACTCAGCATTTTCAAATTCACTACAGGGTATAATTTAGAACAAGTTATATAGATCTGAGTATGGAATTACCATTGCTCTTTGGGGATGGAGAGTTTATTTGTTAACTGGAAATTAAAATAGAAGCCGAAACATAATTTCTTGGGGGCAAAACAATCTTTACAATTTGTAGAATTTGCAAAGATTTGTAACTTTATGAAGTCATTTTTAGTGGGGATTTAATAACCAAAGTTAGAATAAGAAATTTAATAGAGTAAAACCTTATTTCTTTGCCTAACATATTGCAGTATTATGTATTTTAAAGCCTCTGATAATTTGTCATCCAGCCTGTTTTCCTATCATATCCAACATATTTAATAGCCAACTGCAAATGCCGCTTGACTTATCAGAGAATAATTATGAATAATTCATGCCCCTGGAGGTAAGAAGGCATGCTTTGCTTGCTTCCTTTTGTATTAGGAAAAGATAGTAAAATACAAAACTCTTATTTCCTGACTGCTGTCCTTATGACCTAAATCACACAATCTTCACCTTGGCCCAGCCTACTGTCCAGAAAAGAACCAGAAAACCAGTTACTGGAAGCCAAGCAATCCCATGAGACTCATTAATGAAAACAGCACTAAATTAGATAGCAACATAAAAATAACATGGTTTTTGAAACTCAAATGCATGGTAATAGGGATCAGTTTTTTTTCAAAATAATCACATATTGTGCAGTAGGCTTTTAAAAAGTGCCACACTGCCATGCATAGGTTACACCAAGCCTGAACACGTTATAATAGCTTAAACATGAATCATTGGGTATGTTAAATGATTTGCAACTCATAATCATCTAACCAGCAATGAAGCATTCATTTAACTGACCTGGATGAATCATATAAAGAGTTATTAACTCTAATGACAATAGGCATTAGATGTGAAAAACACTGTAACTTTTGAGGGGGGCAGGTTTATGGTTGTTGGACACTTGAGGAAAAAAAGTCAAACTCAGTACTTTCAGGATGAAATTTGAACGTACAAAGATGCAGTCAAGGGCCCTGATATTGAAGCAGGATGTGGCCTGTGAAATCACCACTGTCTTCCCGATTCCTTTCTCTGTAAATTTAATGTAAAATAAAAATAAAATTTAAAATCTCACAGCTCTTCTTTTATGTACTTCTAATGGTCCTCTTCCTTTTTTATGGTTTTGTTTCCTTCTTTGTGTGTGAGGGGACCTGACATGTGAAAAAGAGAAAGATTAATAATGCTAGCAAGATCAAGGCCTTCTTATGAGCTAGCCATTTGCAAGCGTTCAGCACATCGCTCATCTAAACCACCTTACAGCAGTCTGACTGAATGGGAGGGTGATTTTATGAGTGAATTAAATGGAAATTAGAATGATTTTTGAACATATGGCTACTTATTACATTCTCAAAATTTTTATGAGGTTATAATCTAAATTTAAATAAGAGTCTAGAGGAAAATAAATTTAGGATAGGAACATATTATGGCCCTAAGCTTTCTTAAGATAAAATAAAATTTCCTGAAATAAAGGAAAAAATGGGGGCCAGAGAAAAATTATATTTATGAGAAAGGACCTAAAGAAAAACATTTGTTGCAAATTTCTTTTCTAGGGAGAGAAAAGGACAGTCTTTATTTTGAGGTCAAACAAAATTTTCAAGCTTAGTGATTAGTTAAATAAATTATGGTACATTAATATAATGAAAAACTTTTAATGAAATTATGACTGACGAATGTGAAAAAGAAAAAGAAATCTAAAAGTCTCATAAAATAATTCAAGGCAAAAAAAAGCAGAACAAAAAAATGAAGTACACACTCAATATGATCATATTATTTTTTTAATTAAAGCTTTTTATTTGTATAACATATGTATGGGTAGTTCCCCAACATTGATCTTTACAAAGCTTTCCATTACAAATTTTACCCCCAGTCCCCTCCCCTCCCCTAGATGGCAGGAAGTCCACTACATGCTAATAATGTTGAAATGCTTGAGAAGTTATGCAAGAAAAATCCTATCTACAAGAAAAAAAAAAAAAAAAAAAGAATCCGAGAAAGGCAACACAATGCAAACAAATGTCAATAGAGATCATGAAAATGTTGTGTTGTGGTCCATATTTCATTTCCCTCTCTCTGGGTGTATATGGTCTTCTTCAGTGAACAATTGGAACTGGTTTGAGACAATTCTTTGTTGCAGAGAGCCATGTCCATCAGAATTGATCATCATGTAATACTGTTGTTGCTGTGTATGATGATCTCCTGGTTCTGCTCGTTTCACTCAGCATCAGTTCATGCAAGTCCCTCCAGGCCTCTCTGAAATCGTCCTGCTGGTCGTTTCTTACAGAACAATAATATTCCATAACATTCATATACCATAATTTATTCAGCCACTCTCCAATTGATGGGCATCCCTTTAGTTTCCAGTTTCTAGCCACTACAAAAAGGGCTGCCACAAACATTCTTGCACATGTGGGTCCCTTTCCCTCCTCTAAGATCTCTTTGGGATATAGGCCCAATAGAAACACTGCTGGGTCAAAGGGTATGCACAGTTTGACAACTTTTTGAGCATAGCTCCAAATTGCTCTCCAGAATGGTTGGATCCGTTCACAGTTCCACCAACAATGTATTAGTGTCCCAGTTTTCCCACATCCCCTCCAACATTCATCGTTATCTTTTCCTGTCATTTTAGCCAATCTGACAGGTGTGTAGTGGTACCTCAGAGTTGTCTTAATTTGCATTTCTCTGATCAATAGTGATTTGGAGCAACTTTTCATATGACTAGAGATGGTTTTAATTTCATCATCTGAAAATTGTCTGTTCATATCCCTTGACCACTTATCTATTGAAGAGTGGCTTGAATTCTTATATATACGAGACAATTCTCTATAAATTTTAGAAATGAGGCCTTTATCAGAACCATTAAATGTAAAGATGATTTCCCAATTTGATGCTTCCCTCCTAATCTTGTCTGCATTTGTTTTGTTTGTACAGAAACTTTTTAACTTAAGATAATCAAAATTATCCATCTGTTGTTCAATTAGGAGTTCTAGGTCTTCTTTGGACATAAATTTATTCCATCTCCACAGGTCTGAGAGATAAACTATATTACGCTCCTCTAACTTGCTTACAAAGTCCCTCTTTATATCTAGATCATGAACCCATTTAGATCTTATCTTGGTATGTGGTGTTAGGTATGGGTCAAGCCCTAATTTCTTCCACACTAGTTTCCAATTTTCCCAGCAATTTTTGCCAAATAGTGAGTATTTATCCCAAAAGCTGGGATCTTTGGGTTTATCGAATACTAGATTGTTAAGGTTATTGCCTAGATTGTCCTGATATCCTATCCTGTGCCACTGATCGACTACCCTATTTCTTAGCCAGTACCAAACGGTTTTGATGACCGCTGCTTTATAATATAGTTTTAGATCTGGTACAGCAAGGCCACCTTCATCTGCCTTTTTTTTCATTAATTCCCTTGAAATCCTTGACCTTTTGTTCTTCCAAATGAACTTTGCTACTATTTTTTCTAGATCTGTAAAATAATTTCTTGGGAGTTTGATTGGTATGGCACTAAATAAGTAGATTAGTTTGGGTAGTATTGTCATTTTTATTATGTTCGCTCTGCCTACCCATGAGCACTTAACATTTTCCAATTGATTAGGTCTGATTTTATTTGTGTGGAAAGTGTTTTGTAATTTAGTTCGAATAGTTCCTGACTTTTCCTTGGCAGATAGATTCCCAAATATTTTATCCTATCATCTGCTATTTGGAATGGAATTTCTTTTTCTATCACTTGCTGCTGAACTTTGTTGGTAATATATAAGAATGCTGATGATTTATGTGGATTAATTTTGAATCCTGCAACTTCGCTAAAGTTGTGAATTGTTTCTAGTAGTTTTTTAGTTGAGTCTCTAGGGTTCTCTAAGTATACCATCATGTCATCTGCAAAGAGTGATAATTTGGTTTCTTCATTACCTACTCTAATTCCTTTTATCTCTTTTTCTTCTCTTATTGCTAAAGCTAACATTTCTAATACAATATTAAATAGTAATGGTGACAGTGGGCAGCCTTGTTTCACTCCTGATCTTATGGGGAATGGTTTTAGTTTGTCTCCATTACATATGATGCTTGCTGATGGTTTTAAATAGATGCTACTGATCATTTTAAGGAAAAGCCCATTTATTCCTATACTCTCTAGTGTTTTTAATAGGAAAGGGTGTTGGATTTTATCAAAGGCTTTTTCTGCATCTATTGAGATAATCATATGGTTTTTGTTAATTTCGTTATTAATATAATTAATTATGCTGATAGTTTTCCTAATATTGAACCAGCCCTGCATCCCTGGTATAAATCCTACTTGGTCATAGTGTACTATCCTGGGGATGACTTTCTGTAATCTCATTGCTAATATCTTATTTAAAATTTTTGCATCAATATTCATTAGGGAAATTGGTCTATAGTTTTCTTTCTCAGTTTTTACTCTACCTGGTTTAGCTATCAGCACCATATCCATCTCATAGAAGGATTCTGGCAGTATACCTTCTGTCCCTAATTTCTCAAATAGTTTGTGTAGTATTGGAATCAATTGTTCTTTGAATGTTTGGTAGAATTCACATGTAAATCCATCTGGCCCTGGAGATTTTTTCTTGGGGAGTTGGTTAATGGCTTGTTCTATTTCTTTTTCTGATATGGGGCTATTTAAATAATTTATATCCTCTTCTGTTAACCTGGGAAATCTATATTTTTGTAGATATTCCTCCATTTCATTTAGATTATCAAACTTACTGGCATAAAGTTGGGCAAAGTAACTCCTAATTATTGCTCTAATTTCCTCTTCATTGGAGGAAAGTTCTCCCTTATCATTCTTGAGACTAACAATTTGATTTTCCTCTCTCCTTTTTCTTATCAAATTAACTAAAGGCTTATCTATTTTGTTGGTTTTTTCATAGAACCAACTCAGTTTTATTTATTAACTCAATAGTTTTCTTGTTTTCGATTTTATTAATTTCTCCTTTTATTTTTAGAATTTCCAATTTGGTATTTAATTGAGGGTTTTTAATTTGTTTTTTTTTTCTAGTTTTTTTAATAATAGGCCCAATTCATTGATCTTTTCTTTCTCTATTTTATGCAAGTAAGCATCTAGAGATATAAAATTGCCCCTTATAACAGCTTTGGCCGTATCCCACAAATTTTGGTATGTTGTCTCCTTATTGTCATTCTCCTGGATGAAATTATTGATTGTGTCTATGATTTGCTCTTTCACCCATTCATTCTTCAGGATTAGATTATTTAATTTCCAATTACCTTTTGGTTTATTTTCTCCTGGACTTATATTGCATGTGATTTTTATTGCATCATGATCTGAAAAGGATGCATTTACTATTTCTGCCTTTCTGCATTTGATTTTAAGGTTTTTATGCCCTAATATATGGTCAATTTTTGTATACGTTCCATGGACTGCTGAGAAAAAAGTAAAATCTCTACTGTCTCCATTCAACTTTCTCCATAGATCTATCATACCTAACTTTTCTAACAATTGGTTTATCTCCCTAGTTTCTTTCTTGTTTATTTTG
>JAJPUD010001062.1:198225-227881 GCA_023553655.1 Myrmecobius fasciatus
GAGCTGTGCCCAAATATTTCTGAGTTCGTTGACTTGAAGATCAGTTCAGAGGCTTATTTTATTGTTGATTTGAGAGAAGATTGGAGGAGAGGCAGAAAGTCACCTTTTTACTCTGCCATCTTGGCTCCGCCCACTCCCAATATGATCACATTATGAAAATTATATGAAAATGAATGGACAAAGAATTCAGATGGGCACTAGGAGGCAGGGAATAGTAAAGTGATACTTTATGAATTGAAATTAATTCATTTAAATGTAAATTATGACCAAACAATTTCAGTTGCTTATAGTGATGTTCAATGTCATTTTTAATAATACATTTAAGAAATAAATAAAAGAATGGAAATGAGAGTTTCTGTGACAGATCAGAGACACTCTTCATCAGTCTTATCTAGAACTTCTTAAGGAAGATATGTCAACATAAAAAGGGTTTTTACTATCACACTTGATCATTCTTCTTCATGTAAGTCAGTCACCTAAAATGTACTTAGTAATCAACAATTGCCTTAATTTTAACTTCTTAGCTCCTTCCAGAAAACCATTAGGACATTAGCACAATTATGTTGTTTCCCTTAAAACTTTTATTGTATTCAACCTAGTACCTATAGATATAAGTTAATTCAATGAAAAGAAAAAGATGAAGAAAACCATATCCTCCTCATCACAAAGCATTTTCTCTAATTTCTTAAGTTTATATAGCAATGTTCAACTTGATTTTATTTATTCAAGATACATCCACAAATGAACATTGTTGATCAAGCTGCCTGAAGACAGTAGTTCATTTTCAAAGGAAAAAGAAGAATCAAAGAATATATTCTGAAACCACAGTTTATAAAGGACAAATACAAAGAAGTGGAATATGGGAGGGGTGGAATTGTTGATCATCTGATAGGTAATATAATTTAGTTAAAGCTAAAGCACATGAAAAGAAGAAATATTAAATAAAGCTGGGAAAGTTTGTTGACAACAGATTTCTGGAGGGCCTTAAGAACCAATGTGGAGAGCCATTTTTTTTAATGCTATAGGTAAAAGGGAACCACTGGAGATTTGACGACAGAGCAGTGACATGGTTAGGAATGTATATTGTAAAGATTATTCTGGCAACTGCATTAAGGCTGTGTGACCATCAAGTTCTATTGCTAATCATTGTCCTGCTCCTCTTCAGAAGAAGCATGAGGTAATGGTCAAATCCACCATAAGTGAGTATTATTCACCTTTTTGAAGTTGCATACTAGGATAGGCCTAGGATCTCTATGTTTTTAAGCAAATGAATGACCTCCTATATCCTAATCCTGCCACTTTCTGGATGACTACATTTACCTTTTTAGTCTGAGAAAGTGACAGAGAGAGACAGAGACAGAGAGACAGAGAGAGAATGAATATGGCAAATTTGCCCAATCACAATTAGTTGGTAGCCTTCATCTACAATGAAACCCATATCATCCTGGAATTAATTGACTATATTTCATTGAAGTCTAGTCAGCTGATTCTGGTATAAGGAAATTATCTACAAATAACCCATACAAACAGCAAAGTTTTGATTTCATATGCATATATATGTACATATATGCATACACATACACACATATTCTGGTGTCGAATCAATAAAATGAATGAACAGTATATAATAGTATATCTATCATGTGGGTACATATCCACAGTTTGTCCTAGACCTATAGGCTATCTCCACATTCTACATAGGTATGTTCCAAGACCATGAGTTCCAAGAATACAATTCTATGTATTTAACCCCCTTTAGCCAATTCTTGTGGGAGCCAGTAAAGTACTGACAATCAGTCAATCTATGAACATTTATTATGAATTATGAACAATCTAAGAAAAATACTATGAACATGAACTGCAAAGTGTTTATCAATCAACAAGCAAATATTAAGCATTTACTAAGTGCCAGACTCTCTGCTAAGGTTGGAGGCTATAACTACAAACCAAAAAAAAAAAAGACATCTCATCTCTCAGAGATTTTACATTTTAATGAGGAAGACAACACATAAAAAGATACTGGCAAGGAAGTGGGTTGGCTGGCTTGGAAGTAGGAGAGTTCTGTAGGTTGGTAGGAAATAAAGAAACTGATGGTCTGGGTGATCTCCTAAAATGAAGATTTTGGAAGGAGTCATCCAATAAGAGGCAGGGACACACTAGAGCTAGAGTATGCTTCTAAGGGTGTTTCCCTGCTGAAGTGATCTTCCAATCTTCAGCTGTTGCTACAGCATGGTGGAAAATACCAAAGGAGTACAATTTAGTAGGAAATAAATGTGAGCCATAAGTTATCTCATTTTATCCTCCAAACAACAAAGTGAGATAGGCACTATTATTTTATATTTGAAGAAAATGAGGTCAGAGAGATTAAGTGACTTGCCTGAGCTCAAGTCCTGACACCAAATACAGTGCTTTATTCATGATACCACATACATCTTGCACACACACATCTTCATTGTAACTTTTAAAATTCTGTTTTCCTACTTGAATATAAACACTCGATAGAGAAGAATTAATTTTCAAGGAAATTAAGAAGTATTTTATTTCTCCTAATCGGTGTCAACAGATGTAAGAGAGACTGGGAAGTATCAATGAGACTTGAAAACTGATTAAATGTGGGGATGAAGAAGATGGATCAAGACGGAAAAAAAAAGTAGGAAAGACCCATTTTTCCAGTCACTCTGCCTCAAACATTAG
This sequence comes from Myrmecobius fasciatus, assembly GCA_023553655.1. Taxonomy (NCBI): domain Eukaryota; kingdom Metazoa; phylum Chordata; class Mammalia; order Dasyuromorphia; family Myrmecobiidae; genus Myrmecobius; species Myrmecobius fasciatus. The sequence goes on from JAJPUD010001062.1 coordinate 200,920, forward strand.
TGAACAACAAAATAACAACCAAGACTAGGAACTGATTGCAGAAAAGACGTGAGTCCAGTTGAAGAAGACTACAAGAAGTAGAGATGCCTAACCATCAGCAAGATTATTGACCTGGTGATATAAAGAATGCAGAAATGGAAGATTATTCAAGGTGTCCAATTATGTTATAGAAAAAGGTGTGAAAGTGAACTAGAGAAAATTAAATAAAATGACATTGTACATGATGTGAAAAAAGCAACCAGAGAAATAAAGACAGAAGTGTGAAGTTATTCATCCTGAGATTGAAAAGGGAGGATCTTAAGACTTCAACTGAAATATTTGAATCCTTTGGAGGGCTTAACAAGGGGAAATAATAGGGCCAAAATGAAAAGAAAAAATTACTTTATTGACTATATTTTTAAAGGATTGGAGAGATGGCTGAAAGATGGAAAAGCAAGCAGTCATACTGATGGATTAGAGCAACAGGACTGTGGGATTTCAAATCCCTAGCCTAGGGATTTGGCTGTAGGGAAAGGACAATCTGATCCCATTACCTTTAAGTGGGTTTATAAGTCTCCTGTGAACAAAAAAATAAAGCCCTACAATTCCCAGGACTTTATAATAAATCTAAATGCTTTGCTAATTGCCTGTCACATTGCAAATAGTATTTGCTTTTCAGAGCTTAAAAAAAAAACAACCCACAATTCTAGAAATAAATCAGAACTTTCTATTTCTTTGAAGACAGATTGGGAAAAACAAGAACAAATCTTTGGTAACTGAAAAAAATCACAAACACTATCTGAAGCCTGCTATTGTATATTGTAAACATAATAAGGGGAAGGCGAGTAGAAGTAATCAAAAGTCACAGTTTCCCATAAAATAAAAATTATAATATCTCATGTGCATTTTATCTCACGCTTTGGCTAAGATGAGAACAAGGAACAATGATTAAAATAGCATATGCTGAGAATTTCTATATGGTAAAAATCTGCCAACCAAATGACATCATGATTGGACCTGGGTCCCTTTTTTGGTCAAAGAGAAGTATAATGTCAAATCAGTTTTATAAATCATGATTTCCCAAGGACTTCAAAGGCCATGTGTGCCTTGATACAGTTTCTGACCTTATATATCCTTCCCAATGCTCCCCCCAGCAGAGGGGGGAGATGCAAGGGGGAGACGTCTTAATGACGCAGAAATTCGCATATATTCCTCATCCAATTAATCTATCTATTAGGCTAAAGCAGCTTTTTTAAATGGTTTTTTTTTTTTTTGGTTCTATATACAAAAAAGGCTGTGAGGCACTTCCATGCTTAGTCATCTTTGGCAATATTTTATGTTATCAACAGATATCCCTTTGTTTCCTAGATTTTTGGAACTAGGAGGTAGGGGGTCAGAGAATCACAAATTTAAAAATGAAAGGACTCTAATAGATCATTTGATCCATTTTCCTCATTTTATAAAAAAAAATCAAGGTTTAAAACAGTTGGGACAGTAAGTCAAATCAAACATTTATTAAATGTTATTTAATATTTAACTTTTCAAATCAAACATTTATTAAAATATTATTTAATATTTAAATATTAATAAATATTAAATACTTGGCAGGCACTCTGCTAAGTATTGGGGATGCAAATAAAAACACAGAAAGTCCCTGCTCTCAAAGAGTTCCCAGCAAACAACTAGCTACAATATAAGAGTACTAAATCACTTCTCCACCAAAAGCACTACTGCCCCCATGCTTTAGCCAAAATCTAATAACTCCCTAGAAAAAGTTTTACCCATATTTCAGTGTGAAAAATTTTCCAGTTTTTGATATTTCTGTTGCCCTGATCTCAATTTATTTCCCCATTCTTCTTCTAGCTCTCTTTTGAGATTCTTAATGCAATCATCCAGGTAAGCCTTCTGAAAGGGAGACCAACTTAAGTCTGCCTTTGTGGCTTCATCTGGGATTGTTTTCATAATGTCAGGATCTGGGGACTGTTCTATTTTTTCTCCGTAAAAGCTTTCTATGGTGAGAGCTCTCTTCTGCTTCTTGCTCATGATTTAAAGTTGGGATATTGGTCAAAAGCAGAGAAAACTGCAACAATTTGTATTTGCCCTGGGGCAGTTTGCCGAGTTGACTTCCGGTCTGAGGCTGGTTGGGCTAGATTCGCACTAGGACCACGTTTTCAGCTGCTCTCGATCCACCCTTTACCAAAGGCAGATCTGCCAAAGCACCTGCCCGCAAGCAGAGCAAAGTGGCCCAGGCGTCTCCCAGGGGCTTCCTGGGTGCCTTAAATCCGCCCCTCTATCGCAGCCCTGACTTCCGCCCGGGCTGGAGTCTGATTGCGACCAGCAGGCTGAGGCTAACCTTCTCCGGAGTTCTTTCAAGGTAGATTTTTGATAGAAGTGCGTTGTAGTTCAAATGTTTGGCAGAGCCCTCACTCCAAAACCAGTTCAAAGGCTTACTTTGTCTGGGTCTGAGGGAAGGTCCCAAAGGAGTTCACAGAGAAAGCTCTCTGCAGTTCGCCATCTTGGCTCCTTCAGTGTGAAAAATTAAAGGTGCTAGTTTCTTTTAATTTGGATAGGATCCAAATGTTAATCCCAGTGAGTCAAATTGAATAGATTGTGGAAGTAGTTTCCTATTTATCAATAATACAGGACCCCTTATTTTAAAACTAGCTCTTTTCTTAAAAAAAAAAAAAAAAAAAAGTTTGGATTAGCACTGAAAGAACTGATAACACAGAAGATAAAGTATGGTTTCTCATTCTCAGAACAGTAGTACTAAGAAACAGACAAAAAGAAGAATGTCTAGGAACATGTGGCCTGAGCAATAGTAGGTAAACCTTAAAGACATAAATGCTTTAGCTCCCTTTTCCATTCTGTTGAACAAGAAAACAGAGATAAGTTCTGTTCTTCTCTTTCTTTTTTGTGGATGGCACAGAAAACTTAAGCTTACTCTTTCATTTATCACAACAGACCCACTGAGGCTAGAAGTTTCAAATGGTCCATTTTCATCTCCTTTTCAAGAGTATCATGCACTGAACCTTTCTAAATCTCCATTTCCACATTGGTAAAATGGAAATAAAAGTTCCCTCAGAAAGTTACTATGAAATCAAATTAGATAAAGGTTTCATAAGCCTTCAATGCTTCAAAATGGTGCTGGTATTATGATCTTAAGGTAGATATTCCTCCTATTAGTGCAAATCACAACTCATCATGATTTTTAATCCATTGAGGTTCCATGTACTTTTTAAAAATTTTAATAAATAAAATTATTATTGATTTATTTTAATATTCTTTTCTTTTTAAATTTTGATTTCCAGAGAACTCTAAGAAAGAAAGCAAAATTATTTCAATTATACATGTGAACTCCAGGACATAGGAAAAAAATAATATAAAGCATAAAGAAAGTAAGAAAGTTATACATCAATTTGAACTCAGTTTATCAGTTCCCTCTCTGGAAGTGGATAGCATTTTTTTCATCTTGAATCCTTTGGATTTGTCCTGGATTATTGTATTGATCAGAGTAGCCAAGTCTTTCACAGTCAGTCATCATTACAATATTGCTGTTACTATGAATAATGATCTGCCAGTTCTTCTCACTTCACTTTGCATCAGGTCATATAAACTGTTTTTTTTTTTCCTGAAACCACCCCCTTTGTCATTTTTTATAGCATAATAGTATTCTATCATAATCTTATGCCACAACTTATTCAACCATTCCCCAATTGATAAACATCCCCTCAATTTCCATTTCTTTACAAATACAAAAGGAATTAATATAAATATTTTTGTGAATATAGGTCCTTTTACTTTTTTTCTTTGATTTCTTTGGGATAAACATCTAATAATGGTATTGATGGGTCAAAGAGTGTACATAGTTTTATATTCCTATGGTTGAATCTGTACAAAGGTGGTGGTAGTGTCAAAAGAGAAAAGGGGATATATGCAAAAAAAATTATAAAAGTAAAAATCAACAGGCCTTGGCAACAAATTGGAGATAAGAAATGAGAGTGAGGAGCAGGGGAATGCTGCCTGGTTGTGTGCCTAGCATTATAATTATTCTTAATAGCATTATGTTGTCCTTGACAGTAAAAGGGAAGTTTGAAAGTGGAGAGGGTTCACACCCAAGGATAATGAAGTACAGTTGTGATTATGTTGAGTTTCAGGTGTCTACAGGACATCTAATTCAAGCTTATCTAGTAGGCAGATGGAGGTGTGTATATGAGACCTCCCAAAAGAAAAAAATAAAAAAGCCATGAATGTGTTCATTCCAGACAGACCACACTAGTGTCACAGATCTCTCTTACTAATCTCCTAAATTGTCTCAGGCTGTAAAAGCATACACCCTAATCTTTTGTTGGGTCTGCCACTCCAAAATTTAATTTGAGGCATTATTTTGAAGTGGTCTGGAAGGGAATGTTGAGAGAGTTCAACTGGATTGCTACCAATACTCTGCTATCTTGGCTCCTAGGCATGTGCTTTCAATCTATTAACATTGGCCTCCTTGCTCTTCTTCACACAAGACTCTCCATCTCTCACTCCAGGCATTTTCAATGATTGCTCCACAAGGAACTTGCTCTTCCTCTTCCTCTCATCTCCATATTTCTACAATTTCCTTCAAGTCACAGCTAAAATTCTCTCCACCTAGAAATCCTGTACTGATGTTAATTATTTCATATTTATCTTATATATAGCTTTTTTGGTAAACTGTTTACATGTAACCTGCAATATTGTCAAAAACATGCATTTTTGTTTATTATATAATAGCTCATAATCAAAAAGATTATAATTCATCTGATCAAGCTGTTTTTCTTGACTTCATCTTCTTAATTGCCATATGAGACATCAGGGATTGGTGGATTAAAGACTAAATATGATGATTCCTTTCTCATTGGTGATAAAAAATAGTTACAGAATCTCTGAAAAACTGCTTTACTTTCCATGTATTTATTATCCTCCTGCTAGTTTCACATGTGAATATTCTTGATATGATTTGTCTCATTTAGGGTTCATACCAATGTTTCTTTTTTTCTCAGTAATTTGTTTTTTCTAAATACATGTAAAAATAGTTTTCAACATTTGTTTTTGTAAGATTTTGTTTTCCTTTTTTTGCCTCCCTTCTTTACTTCTCCCCTCCCCAAGACGTGAAGCAATCTAATGAAGATTAAACATATATAATCTTTCTAAACATATTTCCAAATCTGTCATGTTGGGCAATAAAAATTAGAGCAAAAGGGAAAACATGAGAAAGAAAAAGCAAACAAACAAGAAGTGAAAATACCATGCTTCAATCCATATTCAATCTCCATAGTTTTTTTCTCTCTCTAGATGCAGATGACCTTTTCTATCCTATGGCTAGAGGAATTATCTAGTATCACCACATTGCTAAGAAAAGTTATATCTATCATAGTTCATCATCACATAATCTGCTGTTACTGTGTTCAATCTTTTCCTAGTTCTGCTCATTTTACTCAGAATCAGTTCATATGTATTTCTAGGATTTTCAGAAATCAGCCAGCTCATCATTTCTTATAAAACAATAATATTCCATTATATTCACATACGGTAACTTATTCAGCCATTCCCCAATTGTTGAGCATTCACTTAATTACCATTAGTTTGCCCCTACAAAAAGACATGTCAATGTTTCTTTAGATTTGTTTCTATGGGCTTCTATTTAATGAGATAATGCTACTTATAGTCTTCCATCCTCATCCAGTTATGAATGATACAATATTCTATCAAATATCAAGATAGAAATAGAAAGTAGAATAAAATAGATGAATAAATATAGATATTAAATATTTATTTGCCCATGTTTCAACACACATTTAATGGACATCGTACAAGATTTGGAAAGTCCTTTTATTGACCAAAAGTTGCCTTTGAAGGCAAAGATCCATATTTTCAATATGAAGGTTTTATTAGTATTGCTATAAATAAGGAAAACTTGTAATAACACAGCTTCCAAAGAACTAACAGTTAATATTACACAAAAGGCAATGGAAAGGTATAGGAAAAGAAAAGATCATAGCATGTAAGGAATCTTAAGAAAAACAAAAATTAAAGATGGAATCAAGGAATTATATGGCAAGAAAGGAAGATGTCAAATGTCAAGAATGAGAGATGACAGAGAGATGATGAGAATATACTCCTGGTATCCAAGATGAGGAAAAGTAAAGTCAGCCCTTTGCCTCCAATTTTGCTCTAAGAACCCTGGTACTTTTTTAAAAGAACAAGAATAAGAGTCACACAAGAAGAATTGACATGAATAGGTTACAATATGCATCATTGGAGGGAATTCCAAATCAAAAGATCCCAGATTCATTTGGGTACATACCCATTTCCCACAGTCCCTTGAGAAATAATATCAACTAACCTCTAGCTATGATACGTGAAATAAAAGGGAAAGCCTCATTGAAACATATGAATTGTGCAATGTATTGTAGACTTCTTCAGGGAATGACTGTGTTCAAGACTGAAGAATTAAATTAGAACTTTAATTCATTTGCTGACATTAATTAGCACACTGAAGTCAGCTAAAATTGACTGGCTAAGGAATGGAACTTAAAAAATGATAAACCCAGAAAATCAAATTCAGCCAGAAATTGGTAGTAAATGATTTATTAATTGATACTATTAAATTTGATTCAAAGCCAATCAGAGGCCCTATTTTTTACAATGTTATTTTAAATTGCTTTAAGCTGATAATGCTTATATTTCTCTGCCTGAAAGATGAAAAGGATATGTAACTCCCACACTCTAGAGCCGAGGGAGGATGGGCAGCTATTGAAAGATTGGAGAAGGGCAGGCTATTTGTTATCTTCTGTTGGCATTTCCTAGCTTTTTATAACCTATCCACACATAACTTAGAGCAAGGGTTCTTAGCTTTTTTTGTGTCAAGGACCCTTGAGTAGTCTGGTGAAACCAATGAATCTCTTCCCATAATAATGTATATATCACACATACATATATATACACACACATATATATATATGCACATACATACATATACATACATATATACATATGTATATGTATTTATATATACCTATATATGTATATATGTGAATATATAATTGATAGAATGACAAAGCAAACTAATCACATCAAAGCCCAGTTAGAAAAAATTTTTTTTTAAGTTTATGGATCCCAATTGTAAAATGATCAAAGTTCTACACAACAAGAATTAGTTTTTCCAAAAGACAACAAAAATGTACCTAGGATCTGACTGATCACCTTCCCTTCTGAAGCAGCCTTCTGACCACCTAAAAACAAACAAGAAAAAAAAGATTCACTCACACAGAGGCAGGATGCTTCAACTTGATGGATGTCTGAATATGTGGTAGATGCCTAAAGACCATGTGAGTCACCACATATTGCCTGCTGACGTGACACATTTCAATAGAGAGACAGGAGGAGAAAGTGCCTCTATAGAAACTGGGTGTCCCTCCCTCCTTGTTGCATATCCTTGTTATTTAAGAACAAAGTAAACCCCCTTTTTTGTCAATGTTCAAAGATTTGTGATTGTCTCATTTTGTTCTGAGATTGAACCTGAACTCCCAATGCATTGGTATGGGGCCCATATCAAATACCAGGTTAAACACTCCTTGTTTATAGTAAATGTAGAGATGTTGAACTTCTAAGGTCTGATCCATTATAATCCATTCAAACTTCATTCTGAGCTATTGACATCTGATAATATTTAGCAGAAATAGCACTGTACAAAAAGTGAAAATAGCTGGGTTCTAGGTCAAGCCCTGACTCCAAATCACTGATGTGATCTTATGCAAGCCACTTTCTTCCTCGAGTTTCATTTTTCCCATATAACAAATGAGGAGATTAATCTGTATGAATTCTATGAGCTCCCCCATTCTAATATCCTATTTTATTCTTATAACAATGATGCCTTCCATTTATACAGCACTTTATGTTTTGTAAGACATCTCTTCTTTGATCCTCACAATAGCCTTGTGAGGTAGGAAAGAAAGGTGCTTTTCTTATAGTGAAGAGCCCAAAACATAGAAAGTCTAAAGACTTGCACCACCCATCAAGTAAGAGAAAGATATTTTCAGAAAACAACTTTTCTTATTTCTAGTACTCTCCTTTTATATTCATGAGATGTTATTTCCCTGAATTGCAAAGGTCTATAGCCCTATGATCACAATAAGTTACTATTGTATGGACAGAATATTCTTATTTAATTTCTCATAAGAGAAAGAATACAATCTTTCTGTATGAATGGACTAGTATATGAATAACAAACACAGATGCCAAAGAGGAATCCCAGAGTGAAGTTTCTAGCTGTAACTTAGCAAAGGATTCTACTGTTAGAATCCCAAATCCCAAAGCATCACCTCATTCTTCACTGTCAGAAAGGACCTCAAACAAAGACAAAAAGTATCTTTTCAGGATTGAAGCAAAGGGTATATTAGTGTATTTAGGATACTACCAAAAATGATCAATGCAAGAATAAGAAATTAATCTCTCTATGTAGAAGTTTGCAGCTTGCCATGATAGACTGGTTCATAATTATTCATCCCTTCTTGCAAACATTCAATTATTCATTCAGCATATGTTTATCAAATGTTTACTACCTAATAATCTTTCTACTAGGTTGAATATTGTATAAAACCGTCTATAACACTGAACCCCTTTTGTTCTAGTTATGAGTGGAAGGCTAAAAAGTTCATGAGTTTTTGGAATCACAAGTGATAGCACTTTGAAGGATATTAGAGGTATCTAACTCCACGAAGCCTTTTTTTTGTCATAATTCTTTTGACAATCTAAGAAAACCCTTTCTCAGAATAATGTTTGTTGCCTACATTCAAATGAACATAATAATGTCTGTTGCCTACACTCCTTAAAGGAGACATTATATTTTAGTTAGAAGCCAGCAAAAGTAGCTAATTCTAGTTGATAGAGCCTCTGAATTCTATATAAGAATTCCTTTGGAATCCACTGACACCAAGATAAGAACTCCTAATCTCATCTAACCCCTTCTTTTAAAGATAGAAACTGAGATCCCTAGAAGGGAAATGGCTTGTGAAAGTTATACAAGTTGACAAGATTGGAGCCCAGGTCTTCTGTCCCCAAGCTCATGCCCTTCCCATATACCACACTGAAAGTGGACCGTTTACTTTTTTTAAAATCCATACTGTATATTTCTAAACATATAAATCATAGCATGACTGAGTCATTTGCTTAGACCATTTTAGATGATTAATATTGACCAACTTAACTATGTAGCAATTAGTATTTGATAGACCCTCCTCTTAAAAAAAAAAAGGTAAATCAACCCTGCTACAATCAAAGTGATCAAATAATAGGAATAATAGCTTTAAAGTTCAGTTGTAATTTGAGAGATGTGCATACCCACAAACTATTAGTTAGGGTGACCTGTATGTATATGTGTTCATATATGTACATATAGTACTGAAATTAATTATGGCATATACAAAAAATGACAATAATACTGTGGGAAAAGATGCTAAATCCCACTCAATAGGAAAAAAAAAAAGCTTTGAGGTAGTGTAGGATAGTGGTTACCATTGACCCAGAGGTTTTTAGAGTATGACAGGTTAAGGAAAGTTAAGATTCCACAGAACAATTAAGTGATTAATAAAAGTCTTGAACAAGGAATTGGGGAGCTAAGAAGGCACAGGTAGATTCAACCAATCAGAAAGAATCTTATACTTTTGAGAAAACCACAAACTTAAGATAATAGTCGATCCAGCCCAAATCAATTGGGGTCAGTGACCTGACTTGGTCAAATCACTATTGGGCCTGCTTATTAGGCTAATTGAATATTAACCAACACATCCTGTAGGAGGAGTGTGTTCCACCATTTTTGAACAGGGGATATATGATGAGGGAGGGGGAACATGTTTATACGTATTTAGGGGAAACATGTACTGGGCATATCAAAAAGACAGTAACCCAGAAGGGAATGGACCAATCCAGTCTCTGAATATATGTATGTATGTATACTGTCCCAAGGATAGATAGATAGATAGCAAGTATAAAGTTTCTCCCACTCCCACTGCATTCAGTGTTTCGTCTTCCGAAAAAGGAACAGAGCTCATTTCTGGCCAGAAACATTAAGACGATTCCTTAAGATTCTTCTTCTTTAATAAATTTTCCTTGATATCTGAGTGTATTTCTCAGATCAGGGAAGCATGAGTTGAAATCTGGTTTCAGATACTTACTAGCTGAGTTATCCTTGGTGGGTCATTTAATTCCCTTTCTGCCTCAATTTCCTCAACAGTTAAATGAGGATAATAAGAGCATCTATTTCCCAGGGATGTTGTGAGGATCAAATGAGATAACATTTGTAATAATAATAGTATAGTGCTTGACACATAGGAAATGCTTACAAATGTTCCTTCCCCTTCTGCAAAATATAGTATGACAGAAATATAATAAGATACATAGACTAAATTGTATTAGAATACTAAACTAATGGAGAGAGAAGTTTAACCAATGGAAAAGACAAGGATCTGTAGATATAAATTACAAACAACTTAATATCTTTTAAAAAAAATGACAGCAACATAAAACAACCAAATTAAAATGGAATATAAGAAAAAGAATCAGTATATTACATATCATTAAGCCTGATTCCTTATTACTGAGATTTTTTTAAATTGAATTTTTCACATATGTTAGAAGAGTTCACTTATAGGTATAGAGAAGAAAAATTATCATGATACCCTTTAATTATGGTGTAACATTAAAGAATCTAAACTGCTCATTGGCATAGATCTCAATGAACTATCAGTTGAACAAGTAGGACAAATTATAAAAAAAAAAGGTATCCTTGGGGTACCCATCATATACTGACACAAACTCCACACTGAAGTAGAAATGGAAGAAATCTTGCAAATAGAATCTGATACTCCTCTTTGTAGAGGTTTGATGGCATTTATGGATAACTCAAATTAAAATTCATAATTTCCTTAGAAGAAGGCAAGAGAAAAAATCAGGATTTACCTGTCACATTTCTGAAAAGGGTTATCCCTACTAATAGAAGCAAAAAATTGAAGGGGCATTCAAGGGACCACCAAACAGGCTCCCTTATACTGTAGCAATTAGGTTAATGTATCATTTCCCCTCCTCCTACCTTAGTAATTGTTATTTATTGACTAAGTTTGAAAAGCATTATTTCACCTTATGTAGAAGGTATGAATTCTCTCACTGGTGCTATCCCATATTACATCAATAATTAATGTTGCAATATTGGATTTTCCCCACATGAGATAAAAACACAAGCCAAAATTAGATAAACCAAAAAACAGGTCATCTGGACAAGTAGAGGCCATATTTTAAATAACAGCAGGTACTTCTTATTTATCTTGTTATCATCCTGGGCTGCAATACAACTTTGCTAGACATTTAAATACATGGAACCTCTTTATTTTTCTGCTGATGATTTGTAAAATAGCTAAAAATGCACAAATGCATTTAGCATTCCTAATTTACTAGAAGTATGGCAAGCAAACAGTTCTTGCCCCCTGAGAACTTGAGTTCTAGAATTAATCAATGAGACCAGGGTGCCAAGACTAGATGGGTGTGCCATTTCATACCTCTATAACTTTGGACAAGAAACTTATCTTTGAAAAGTTCTTAGTTTACTAAACAGTAAAATGAGGGAATTCACTTAGCCTTTAAAGTTTCCTTCCAGAACAAAATCTATGATCCTATGACACAGAAGCAAGAAATAAAGAGCTCTGTTACTCTCTTTACTAGTAGCCATCCTAGTCTCTTTTATTCAGGAGAAAAATCTTATTGTGGAAGCCATTCTACTGAAATGGACTGTACATGTTGTTGAAATCACTCCTAATGTGGTGGGCACCATGTTGCTTTCATTAAGACCAGCCCAAGTTGTAGTCCATCAAGTTAGAGATTGCTCTTCAGCCAGCTGAAATTCTGATGTAGCGACAATAGGGAAAGTTTGATAAGATTCAGAGGTGTTTTTTCTCTCTGGAGAAGAAAATTATCTTGAATGTTTCCTAAAAGTTAACAATATAGACAAGGCAGATTTATTATATGGAGGAAAAACGTGCTCTAAAAAGAATTTCTTTAAGAGATAATATAGCAGGGGCAGCTAGGTGGTGCAGTGGATAGAGTACCAGCCCTAAAGTCAGGAGGACCTGAGTTCAAATCTGATCTCAAACACTTCCTAGCTGTGTGACCCTGGGCAAGTCCCTTAACCCCAATTGCCTCAGTAAAAAGCAAAAAAGAGAGAGAGAGAGAGAGAGAGAGAGAGAGAGAGAGAAAGAGAGAGAGAGAAAAACCAGCTGTTCACAAGCCATATGGCAAGTAGATGTTACAGTTAATAGAATGTGGGGTCTGGCTTCAGAAAGATTCATCATCTTGGTGAGTTCAAATTCAGCTTCGTATGCTTAGTAGCTGTGTGACTGTGAGCAAGTCACTTAACCCCATTTGCCTCAGTTTTCTCATATGTAAAATGAACTGCAGAAGGAAATGGTAAACCATTTCCTTATCTTTGCCAAGAAAATCCCAAAAGGGGTCATGAAGAATCAGACATGACTGAAACAATCAAACAACGCCACAAATCATAACCTGTGCTCTGAACTATACCTATATTCATTACAAGGAGAACAAAACTCAGAACCTTTGTTCATTTTCTGATCCCACAGTGTTTTTTTCCCTGTGAATCTATTTCCATTTTAGTCCCTCTTTCAAAAAGTCTGTGAGAGAGCTTGCATTTGGAATTTCTTTATTTCTAGGCTAAAGATGAATTTAGCTCAATCAAGTGCTTCCCTCTAGTGTCTAAATCACGAAATTCTAAATTGGATCACTGGGGCCTGAAGGCCATGAACCAAAAATCAGAGGACCTCAGTCCCTGAACACATGATAAAACTATCTTACCATAATCAAGACAAATTTCAAATAGACACAATAAGATCTAAGTACTATTTAACCCTTAAACCACAAAACCATAAATTTAGAACTAAACAGGATCTTCAAAACATTCAAATCAAATTCCTTCATTTTATAGAGGAAAGTGAACTACAAAGATTTAACCATAGTCACACACTGTAAGTATTGGGGGTCATATTTCAATCTGGGCTTTCCAGACTCCATTTCCATTGTCCATAACGCTTCATACGAATATCTTATAAAATGCTCAAAAGATTTTAAATCTGAAACTTGGCTCTTGTTTGAAACCACAAACTAGGTAATATCCATAGACTTTCCCATAATTGAAATCATAGAGTTAAGCAAAGTACATTTAAGACACAACCACAATTTCCCCAACCCAGATAGCTTGCCTGATAGGCATTGAAATGCAACATTGTAAATGATAGTCCCTTTTTTCTGTAATTGTATCTGAATCTTTTTCAGTTACTCCTCTCCTTGCTTTTGAAAGTACTAAGCACAAATGGTGACTATAGATTGAATATTTAAAGCTAGAAACTGTATTTCAGAAACAATAGCCCCCCAGATGATAGTAAACCATAACAGAAACCTGTGCTCCTGCTGCATCCACATAACTGGAAAGGGTCACTGCAGGTATCAGCTTGGCGAGAAGTAATACGGAGGTAAATTAGATGAGGGCCAGTGGAAAGAGCTTGGTATTTGAAATTCAAGGACCTCAATTCGCATCCTACTTCTATCATATACAAACCTGAATGACATTCAACAGACCGTTTTTTCCTGGTGCTGTTTGCTCACCTAGTAAAGGAAAAGATTGAACTAGATCAGGGGTTCTGAAACTTTTGTGTCATGGATCCCTTTTGTACTCTGATGGTCCCTTCTCTTCTCAGAATCATGTCTTTAAATAATTGAAGGAAATGTTCAATTAGAGTTAGATGTTAATGAAAATAAAAGATGCATTTTTCTCCATTTAAGAGCATATATTTCAGGTTAAGAATCCCTAGGTGAAGTGATTTTAAATATTCTTCTCTGCCCTAAGTCTATGATGCTTTGAAAGGTAACATAATGCCTTTTGTTTTCAATTTTTCTTCTTCAATTCTCTTAGTCATTTTTCAATTGTACCCATATCTTCATGGCCCCTTTCTGAATTTTCTTGGAAAAATACTATGGTGGTTTAATATCTATAAGCTGCAATTTACTTATATATAGTCTGGATACAAAAATACTTACATTTTCCATAGGCTTATTGTAAAGGAAATAAACATTTATTAAGCATCTACTTATGCTAAGAAGTACTTTACAAATGTAGACCAAGCTCAAAGCCCTTGGTAGGGAACTCTCTTATTTGGTGAAAATCAATCAAAGTTAGTGAGGAGGAGAAAGGAGAGAGATCCTAGGTTTGTCTAGCTATCAACTTTGAGGGAAAAAAATATCCATTATGCCAACCTCTCTTCAGGACACTGAAGGAGCCTGGCAATTCATATCCTGTCTCTATTCTCAGCTTATTATACCGGGGACTTTGGGGAATTTTATTTTTATCTTGTATGAATCTGGAATTCTTTTAATTGAGTGGAGATAGGTTGCTCCTATGGAGAGAGTTCTTTCAACCTGTATTATGTTATTTGTTGTTGTATGTATATTTTATTGGATTGTATGTATATTTACTTGGATTTTTTTTAAATTTTGCTATGTATAGTTATTGTGGAAATGATATCCAGAGGGAAGTGTAGAAATGAAATGAATAATGAGTTTCTTAATCACCTTGATTTGCTTGATCTCCTTTATCATCCAGGAGAGGCTGAAATAACCTGGGAATAAAAATCAGCCAATGAGTTGGTCAAATGAGTGTTGCTTAAATTTGACATATTAGTGATACTTTGTGATGTGCCCTGAGTGAACCCAGAACACTTCTGTGTGTCAATAACCACAGAGCCAAATTAAACTGATTCATACTGACCCCAAATGAACAAAGCTTACATAAATATCCTGGTTCTGGCTACTCTCTATTCCTCCTATTCTCCTTCCTCCCTTTGTGATAAAACCATATAAATTATTCTTTATATTAAAAAATACTAGCGTGGTTTGTGATTTCCTTCTGCAGCTCATTTTACAGATGAGGAAACTGAGGCAATGGTATTAAGTGACTTGCTCAGGGTCACATAGCTGGTAAGTGTCTGAAACCAGATTTGAACTTAGAAAGATGAGTCTTCCTAGCTCTGAGCCTGATACTATATCCACCATGCTACTCAGCTGCAGGTTCCATTGTATTATATAAAGATATAGGTATAAATACATATACAAATACAAACACACATACATATATACACTTATATATACACACATATATCTATAAATACAACATATATATAGGCATGTATGTATGTATATAGACATATATATATTAAAAATATATAAAGATAAGGTTGTTTTTCTTCCTAACTCTCCCTTCTTCCCTCCTCCACTTCTGCCCCCAGTAGAATGGGAGCGTGTCAAAGGAGGTAAGATACAAAGTTCAGGCCCTGATTAGCCATAGCCTGAAGAAAACTCTGTATGAGGTTTCACTATTAACCAAATAATTATAATCTTTTCAATTTTTTCCTCTTCTTTAGCTGTCAGTACTTGATTTGTTAGCCATGTTACAGCTCCATGCTTAGGGCTTCTGGGCTTGTCAAAAGAGCAAAACAAAACAAAGGGATCAATAAAATGTTAGCTATCTTGTTCTTTCCTACAAAGAAAAGATGAAATCATTTTTTAGGTGAGTGATTCTGACAAGATTTGTGCTAAGTACCATATTCAAATGCAAACAACATTCTAAAGAGGATTACATAGGTATTTGTACAAGAAGTATACAATAGCATTTGAGCAATAGAGGCAATCTATTTTTACAATTTCAAATTTGTTCTTAATATTTTTAAAGAGGTAGTTAGAGAGACTAGCATTCATTTCCCTTTCCCATTAAGGTAGATGGGCAGTTACTGATACAGAGAGAGGCAGTCTAGAGTGGTAGCAACCGGCTCTGAAGTCAGAAAGGTCTAGGTTGAAAAATCTGCCTCTGACATAGATGTGCTAATTATCCACACAGGTCAGATCTGAGTGGCGATCTTTAATTTCCTAGATAATACAATTTGAATAGGGCTCACCTGCCCTACTGAGTGAATAGGCTTTCCTTTTCAAATCTGCTATTTGACAAGCATTCAGGACAAGTGCAAAGAGTACTGGATGTGTATTCATAACTCTACTACTTGCTACCTCTATGATCTGAGTATCATTTAATCCTTATAAACATCAGTTTTTTTCATCTATCAAATGAGGACACAATTCCTATTGTCCCTTAAGACCTTATAATCAATAAATTCTATCATCCCCTTTATAACTGCTAGTCTAAAGAATCCCTATTGCTTAACTGATTATACTAGGTAATATGAAAGCCTAAGGAAAGGAAAAAGATAATAAGCATTTATTAATCACCTTCTATGTCCAAGTCCTAAACTATATGCTTTACAAACATTATCTCATGTGACCTTTTAAAATAATCCTTTGAGGTAAATGGCTAACAAAGATGGTAAAGATGAAATGAGGATGCAGTTAGGTGGTATAATGGAGAGAACAATGGTACTGGAAGCAGAGAACCAGAGTTCAAATTCAATGTCAGATACTTGCTAGCTATGTAACCTTTGGATAAGTCACTTAACCTTGATTGTCTCAAAAAGGGGAGCAATAAAGGAGTGAAAAATATTTCTTTTAAGCTCATTTGCTATTTTTCTTAGCAACACATGTAAAATGATGCATCTAAAGTCAGAAGACCTACATATGGCCTCAATTTGGCTCTTTATTACCTGTAGGTCAATTCACTTCTTTGAGCCTCACTTTCCTCATCTTCTGTATTATAAGATGGACTGAGTGACCTCTAACATCTCTTCCAACTATGCACCACTAGCATTTTGCTCCTTTGGGTGATTTTTAGTCTATACTGACTGGGTGTTATTTATCTAATGGTGAAGTCATTCAAAGACCATTTCTACTTAAAAAACAAGAGTTATACAAGACAATCAACTTAATCTCTACAAAATGTATTCACTATATTTGACAGTGTCCAAGCTCACTCACTCATTATCAGATATTCAACAATCATATTTGTTACTCAACAAAAATTTATTTAGTTTCTTCTGTATGCAAAGTATTGTTCCTGGTGTTCAGAAAGCCACAAAGACAATTAAGGCATGGACTCAGCCCAAACAGAGATTACCATATGTTGATCACATGCATGGTATACATATTTTAAGAGAAGTTTGACAGGACTACACTTTTAACTTGTACCTATCCAGAGAGAGCCTGATCTCCCACACCAGACCTTCAGAATCCATAACCTACTGGGCAGCTCCATCTAAATGTGCCTCTTCAGCAACCACAGATAGCAAAGTCCTATAAAACAGAGTTCATATCACCAAAGTCCTTAGCACAATCAAATGTTTCAACATCAGAAGCTTATATGATTTTATCAGTAGGAATAGTTTGAAAGAAAACACAATACAATTTGGCTTGCCATTATACACTAAGTATCATTGGATCTTTCCATCTTCCTTAAGCTAAACCATGTTATGTGTGTTATCTCTTCCAAATGAGCCCTGTGAAAGCAGATACTGTCTTGTTTTCTAGTTTTATCCCCAGTGCTTCTACACAGTAAATTTTAATTCATTCTTTTATTCAAAATTAGCATACCAACACCAGAGTGTTAGTGAATAGGCAAGCCTCTTCTTTATTTGGAGATTGGAAGAAAACCAGTTCAACTCTTGCCTTGGCTACTTACTTGTTATTCAATCCTTAACTTATTTAACTTCTTAGTCTGTTTCCTCACCTGTTATATGAAGATAATAATAGCACCTAGCATTGACTTCCGAAGATTGCTATGAGGACCAAATGAACAATTTAAGATACTTTGCTAACATTAAAATACTATATTAATGCTTTATAAAAATCCATTTTCAAAGCTCACCTCTTCCTAATTTTATCACCTCAGTTGAGAGAATAACCATCTTCCTGGTCAAACAGGTTCACAAGTGCAATCATTTACAAACCCCATATCCTATTGGGGATATCCTATAAGTTTTACTTCCACAACACATCCTATATTCAACCATTGTTTCCATTCACACTGCCATCATTGTGGTTCAAATATTCATCACCTTTTCCCTGGAGGATTGTAATAGTTCCCTCACTGATTTCCCTAATGCTAGCTTCTTACTTAAAATCCATCCTCCACCAGCTGCCAAAATAATCTTTTTTGCATAGGTTTGAGAATGGAATGTCTCTGATCAAAAATCTTTATTGGTTTCCTGTTAAATCTAGAATAAAAGACAAACTTTTAAGCCCATCCACAATCTGATTATAACTTATCTCACCAACTTTATTTTACATTAATCCCCTTCACACTGTAATTGTGTACAGGCCAAATTGGGTCACTGGGAGTTGCCCAAACTCAAAGTGTCATCTCCCATTTTTATACATTAACCATACCCTCCACTAAGAAACTCTCTCCTTAGCCTATGGTTCAATTTAGGATTTGCCTCCTACTTGAAGCCTCCCCTATTCCTCCCAGAATCTGATACTCTTCTCTCTTTGGCATTGTTTACTGATTTGCATGTGTGTATTATTCTTTAGTAAAAACTAAGCTTTTTGAGGACAAGAACTGTTTTTATCATCATCATCATCATCATGTTTCCAGCCCTTGTCACTGTAGCTGGCTAATAATAGATTCTTAGTAAATTTTTGTTGAATAAAACTAATTTATTCATTTCATATTATTCAGTTTAAAGTGAGAATCAGACATTGCATTGTCTAGTAATAGACCTCAGAGCCTGTTTTATTGTGTAAATAATTTCAAGGAATTCCCTTTAAGACACTAACTAATGGCCCATGTTCATGTAGAAAATATTAGAATAAGGAGTGTTTTCCCCAAGCATTGATCTCATTTTGGACCTTTAAAAGAAGAAAAACTAAACGATTTGGACAGAAGTTCAACTGACTGAAAGACTTATTACTCTTAGCATCAGAATTTATTCCTTATAGGAAACTGACATATTTCACATGTGTTCAGTCTACCACTTGGTTTAAACACAAAAAGACAGGGTTGTTTTGCATAATAAAAACTGACATTTATAAAAGGCTTCAGGTTTTATGAAAATTTTTATATACCTTATTTCATTGAACTGTCACAATAATCCTTTGAGGTAAGTACTTTATATTATTGTTCCCATTATACAGATGAGAACACTGAAAGATTGAGAGAGGTTAAGTAACTTTCTCAGTCACACAGCTAGTAAGTGTCAGAGGAAAGATTTGAACTGAGATCCAAAATTCCTTCCAAAAATACCACCTTGCTGCATGCAATTAATTCAACAACCAATCATTATGACATTAATTTTACAACTGGAGAGTGTGCTCTTCTCTTTTATAAAAATAATGACTACATATCCCAATGCCTAAAGCTTTTGGCAATGAATACCATATTCAGAAAGAGCAGAAATATCCCCAGACAAGCAAGTTAAAGAGTCCTAGAGACATTTAAGGAGCTATAATGTTTTTTTTTTTCTGCAATTAGATAAATAATAACACCATAATCTTTTTCTTCTGTTTTGTAATAAGCTACCAATATTTTAAATTCCACACACTTTATTAAGCTACTCCTTTGCAATTCCCCTGTTTTCTCCAACAAAGAGAGAGTATGCTTGGGTATGCTTTTTGTACTATGCCATCTAAGTATGAAATAAAAATATTTGTAGTCTTCCTGATTATTTTTTTTTAATTTACAAAAAGGCAATGCTTGAATAAAGTGTCCAACCTTCTGTGTACATCGCAACTGGAGCACCACCTGAGGGAAGTGGGTCAAAGATTTTAATTTATTCGGCAACTGTCTTTGAAGCAGCATGAACCAGAGGAGACTTTTGTTGTGTTTGGATTCACCCTCCTGTGTGTCCAACCTGGTGAGTTCATATCATGTGGGGTTTTTAGCTTGAGGATCTCAGTTCTGGAGAACGACTCTGTCCTGTCACCTTATGCCCTTGCCATCCTGGCTTATATCAACGGATTGAGGCCAAACCAAGAGGGGCCAGATTTCTAGAACAGGTGTGGGAAAGAGGGGAAACTGTCTTATTGTGTGTCATTATTCAGTCCATAAGGGGGAAAAAGATGGTTTCAGGGAAGGAAAATCTAGGACATCTGCATAATTTTGTAAGCAGTGTAATCACACTGCCTTCCAAAAAAGAATTGTGAATGTCTGTCAAATGTCAAATGGCCTGGAAATTTATCATTTCAGAGTGAAAATAATCTTATATATAATTATTTCTCCAGATCTATTTTTTAAAATTAAGGTATCACATGAAAACATACTATATAGCCTTGACTTTTCTCTTCTTTGACTTCATAACTAATTTATAGTCTGTATTAGGCTCATGATCCTGAATAATCATCAGCATTTTGCAGTCATTAAAATAATCATTTGTAGTTTAAGGAACTGAGCTTGAATTCTATATCTGCTCCTTGCTACCTATGTGATTGTAGGGAAGTCAACTGTCTGGGCTTCATTTTGTTTTCATCAGTCAAATGGAGGAGTTGGATCAGATGACCTCTATAATCCTTTATAGCTCTAAATCTAAGATTTTATGATATGAATAAATAATAAGCACAATACAAAAGTTCTATAAAAATACTTATTTATTCATTGTCTCTAGGACCTTATTTTGAACTTATAGCTTCTCCATCAGCAGTCATATATGAAGCACGCTAGTTTTACAGATAAAGGAATTCCCAACATGGAAATACCATCCACTGGTCCATTGGACAGCTCCTCTGTAATTTATTGTCAGAGAGTTACCCAGGACATTGAAAGGTAAGTGACTTGTCTAGGATCACCACTTTAGAGGGATTTGAAGCAGGACTTGAAGACTGATTTCAAATCTTGCCAACTCTTTCTAACTCCAAGACTGGCCTTTGTCCCACTATTCCAAGCATCATTTCTACAGAATATAAAGAGATTGGGGGGGGGGAGACAAAAAAGACAAAAAGAAAATATGAATCATAAAACTCAAGAGTTAAAAAAAGAACTTTTTTCATTGCAAAAAAAAGTTTTGATTATTCTCTTAAAAACTAAAACATGAGAAAAGAGGTAAAGAAAGGGAAGGGAAACCTTGATTCTTTTTATATAGTAAATAAGTTCCCTAGATACTTTCATATTGTCCTCCTCACCTTTCAATCTTACAATTGATTTTTCATATCTGGCTGACTCTCAGAGAATGCAAACCATTCATGAAAGACCTGCCTGTTCCCACTGCTTCACATTCATAATATTGGTTTTCTTCCTCCTGCTCTCTCCTCTAGTTTAAGTCTTTTATGATTTTCTCTTTTGTCTTATGGTATTTTTTTCTAATGTCTTCTGTGAAACTTCTCTGCATTTTCAAGGGTAAATTCCCTTTTCTGAGATTAATAGGATTGCAGTGTGTCCCTTTATAGACAGATTCTATACACAATAATTCCTCAATTTCTGTAATAGAATTATGAACCAATAAGCAAGGAAGGGAAATTTCCTTAGTATTCTCAGAATGTTTGAGCTTCAAATTATTTTCCTCTTTATTTTTGGATGGGGTGGGGAAGCAATCTTCCTTTTCTTGTCTCATGATGTAGGAGCTTTGGGGGTTCAAAATCCCAGCTCTTCCTATACATAGCAAAGTTTTCCTTTGGGCAGCTAATAGGTAGCAGAGACATCTTTCTTTAAAAAGCCATTAGAGATTCCTTTATTCAATGTTAGTTACAGAAAAGGCTTCCATTCAAGAGAAGAAAAACACTTCCCTATGCTGCAACTACTCCTGCATTCCTCATTTACAGGTTTCCAGACCAAGTATCAGCAAAACCCCATAGAACATTTCCTTTAGGGTACTCTCAGATGACTGCAATTGCCTTTTTTTATTTTTTCCTAGGCTTCTGAGTTCCATATGTCTTTCACCCTCCAGTGTGCCCGCCCAGTTTTCTATTGTGGCAGTGTTAATTTGCTTCCCTACCTCAGGAGGTTTAGCTATGCTCCGTTTTTCAGTTCCAAACAGGCTTACCAGAGGGAACATGAGGGCCTTATTTCCAGACTTGTTATTCTCTTTCCTCCCAGAAAAAAAAAAAGTCATCTGGGAGAACATTTTCTCCCACTTCCTCTCTTTTCTGCTCCTCTTGTTTGAGGTCTGTCTTTTATTGCATTAGCATTTCTGTTATTGGTTTTATTTGTGCATTTAACAAGAATCTGCTAGGATGGAGGCTATGCCTTCCAAGAAAATTTGGGCCCAAGATCTGCTCCCTAGGACCTAGAAACAAGGTGTGTCCCCCTCCCCTTAAGCATTCTGGAGGTGGCTATCTGTGTCACCAAAGGGTATGTCAGACAATATCCATAAATCTTTGTTTGTGAGATGTCGATGCAAGTAACTAATATTACATGTTTGAATGAATCAGTTTTCCCACCTGAAAGCTTCAGTAAAGAAGTTTCAAAACCGTAGAGAGAATTAGAATGATCTCAGTGGAAAACCAATCCATCCTAGTTTCCTTGTTTGTGGCCTATGAGGTAGGGGAGTGGGGTAAGGAATGGCTTCCACTACTAGCTTTGATAATATTATATAACCTTGATCATGTCTATCCACATGCTTTCCCACCCAATCTGACAAGTATTTATTAGGCATTTGCTGTATATAAAGGATACAAAGACAGAATAAAAACTAGTCCCCTCTCCTAAAGTGGTTTACATTCTACTAGGAGCTGAACAGGTTGAAAATTTTTTCAAAAAAGTTGAAGGTAGTTTCAAAGTTTAGCAAGCTTGTTGTTAACTTCCAACAGAATTCTATAACTAGATTATTAACATATTTGAAGGGGAAGACAGCATAGATTAACTAATCATGTCAAATAAAGCATATTTCTTCTTTTTTGTCAGAATTATTAGACTACTAAATGAACAGCTTGAAAAAATAGATCTGATTTTTTTCAAAAAGTCATTTAATACAGCCTTTTCTCTCTAGTAGAAAATTATGTTGCTCCAAACAAAGACTATTTCATTTATGCTTTTTAATCCCCAGACTCTAGTACAATGTTCTAAATACTATAGGAAATTAATAAATATTTTTGAGTTAAGTCTTCCTGATATCCTGATGGACAAAACTAATGAAAGTGTAATGGATAAAACTGGGCAACTTCCAGAGCTGGTTGACTATACCCAAAAAATGTTGACTAATGGATTGCTATCAAATTGAAACAAGGTTATTAGAGACATGTCTTATCCCATTCAATATTTGCATTTGTTACTTGGATAAGGATGTAGAGAGCATGTTCAACAAATATTCGAGTGGCACACATTCAGAAATGATAGCTATAATGCTAGATAAAAAACTAAAGTAGAAAAATATCTTGACAGACTAGAACAGTGAGCCTATATTGGATACCAGAGACCTGATTTAATAGCAATTCATATGAAAAAAGATTTAGTAGCTAAAGTTGAAAGCAGTTTCAGTGTAAGCCAATAACATGAAGCAGTTCCCCACATGCCTCAAAAAAAGAAATCTAATGCAGTCTTTGTCCAGTATCCAGAACAAGGAAAACAGGAGCTCTTGTGATGCATGGCACCATATTAAGAATATTATATTCTGTTTGGGAAGCCACATTTTTAAGAACATTTTTAAAACCTCTAAATAAGGAAAAGGATGATAATTGGAATCAAGAAAAAATGCCCTATGAAGAATTGAAGTAATGAAATATGGCATTTTTTGATGATGCTTTTGGATGGCTTTCATACTGATCACTGTTTGCAAATAGTTAAAGGTTTATTATGTCCAAGAGAGACTAGACAAGGCTATAACTACAGAGTGCCTATTCTAGGGAGTCAGATTTCAGCTCAATATGAGAAATTACTGTTTAACAATTAGAGCTGTCCAAAAATAGAATGGGCACTTCATGAGTTAATGAGTTTTACATGACTAGAGGCATTAAACCAGAGGCTGGATGACTACTTGGTATGATTGTTATGGAAGAGACCAATATTAGGTAGGGGAATTGGACCCATTGCCCTCAGTAGTCCTTATGATTCTATAAACAATATTCTTTAAGACTTATTACTTCCATGCTTCAAAAGTTCTATTATTTAATTTGTGTCAGTATTCCCTAAACTGATGCAGAATGCAACATCTTTTTACCTTAGCAAATAGTTTCATGAACTTCAGTGGCAAAAAAAAAAGAAAGAAAAAATGCAACCCCTATGGATAAGCCTAAATAAATTCATATTGTTTTCTTTCTTCAAATTTGCTTATAAAACTATCCAAGCTTAATCTTACCTATCTGGTCACTTCAATCACTATATAATAGTTCCTTAGCATGGACAGACAAATCTCTATTCACTTTTACTTCATCATACACTGATCTTGTTTCCTGCATTAAATGCTAAATTATTAATGGCAGAAATTATGTCTTCTAATTCCTTTGTATCTTCCATTAACAATTTTCTGTACATAGCAGATATTTAAAGAACCACTGTGGTTCAATGGAAAGGCCTACCCAGAGAGATCTGAATTTAAACTTCTTTTTCTGACACATTAGTTGTGTGACCCAGAGTAAATCACTCAACCTCTAAAATTCTTTTTTTCACAGTAAAATAGGGATAATGATAAGTAAAGTATCTGTTTCTTGAAGTTCTCATAAGGAACAGAAAATATAATACATACAAAGCATTATTTTATACCTTAAAATGCTAGATATGCTCTTCATTCACCTGAATGCCCTAAATTGGGACTTTTCTAACTAATATCTCCACCATGCCCTTAGGAAATTCATTATTAGGATAACTTCATCCTTCTGTAGAGCAACTACGTGGGATAATATATAGAATGCCAGGCATGGAGTCAAGAAGACTGATCTTCCTGGGTTCAAATTCAGCCTCAAACACTTCTTAACTGTGTGATCCTGAACAAGTCACTTAATTCTATTTACTTCAGTTTTCTCATCTATAAAATGAGCTGGAGAAAGAAATGGCAAAACACTCCAATATCTTTGCCAAGAAAAGCTCAAATCGGGACAGAGAGAACTGGACATAATTGAACAATAATATCATTCCTTAAGATTTTATCACCCTTAGTAGTCCACCTCATCACTATGCTCTGCCTTTTATGTTAGCTTCCTTTTATGTTTTGTCTTTCCCATTAGACTGTAAGCTCCTTCAGTTCAAGCACTGGATTTTTTTTTTCAGATTCTGATCCATGGTGCCTGGCACATGGTACTTAATAAATGTACATTTACTGAGTAGTTATATGTCAGCTGCTATACATGAGATCAAGAAATCAATCGTATATATTTTAAAGTAAAAACTGAATTATATTTATTTCTGAATGACTTTTAGATTAAATGTTTTTTTAATCTCTGCTCACATTACATATAACCACTGAGTTCATATTTGATTATAATGTATGTTAAACATCTTGACACATATAATTGGTTTACTTAGCCTAAATACTATGTAGATAGCTTAAGAAAAATTCTATGTGCAAATATATGTCAAAAAACACATCATTTCAAGTCATGAAGAAAATATGTCTATTCATACTAAGCAGATCTTTTAAAAACCTGTGGATCATTTTTGCATTAAAATTCATTTATCCAAGATGCCTAATGTTAAATAGGTTTTATATAGTCATACCCCTACCCCAACTCCTAGAAATTAAGGAGATATATTGCCTACAAGAAGTTATACATTTTAACATAAAATTAGAGTAAATAAATCATCAAGGACATGTTTTTGTGTAAAATATAATGCTCAGTGATCAAAAGCATATTATAAATATTAATAAATGAATGGTATGTTCCTATCATGCAATTTTTCTTAGACCATCATACTCACAAGGAAGGCAACCAGGAAAAAAAAAAAACTTGGGGAATTTTTTTTTCCTTTTCTTCCTCAAAGAAGGGAAGAAAAAGATATTTTGAACCTCCTTTTTCATAACATGAAGATTTTGAAGAAATCGAACCTATTCAGGAAAGGTAGCTTCATTCAAGAAATTAGAAATGGAAACCATTAAGGCTATTTGGCCAGTGGTCCATTACCTTGATCTATGTGTGTTTCTGTTTCACCAGCATTACCTCATAGTATCATAAAAGATGATTTCATATATCATATAGATTCCTTTGAGGAGAGTCAAGAGTGGAGAAAAGAACAGCCATCATTTTTCAGTTTGCATTTGAGGCTTTTCATGATTCCCATTGCTCCATTGCTCACCACGCATGTTATAAATACCTGACATTGTTATGTTCGAGCAGAGCAAATTGTACCTATTGTTCTACTGATGCTGCTTTATTCTCCCTGAGGTTTATAGCCAGTCATTTGAAGCTATTTAGATTGTAGTCAGATTGATTTGGAATTTCACCCTCTGCTTTTCTTTTTTCCATAAGAATTTTTAAATCCTCTTCTTGATTCATATGGTATAACCATTCCTTTCTTAGCACCTATGCTTCATAGGCAGAGTTCTTTATAGATGTTACATAATTTGCACTGGTTAGAAAACATTAGTTATGTTAGTCCCTATAAAGACATGAGACATGTTATAGGGAAACTGAAAACTATATTAAATACTATATAGTGTCCTTATGGTTCAAAAGACTTGTTTTGTTGTGCTTGATAAACAAATAAATGCAATCAGAATCAGAAAGGAAACAATTGGAGGGGAAAAAGATAAATGGCTAATTTCTCTGATCAAGGTCTAAACCAAAATGTAGAAAAATTTAATGTCCAACTCTTCATGACACCATTTAGGCTTTTTTTAGCAAAGACACGGAGGTGGTTTTCCATTTCCTTCTCCAATTAATTTTACAAATGAGGAAACTCGAGCAAATAGGATTAAGGGACTTAACTAGGCCTACACTGCTAGTGTCTAAGGTCAGATTTGAACTCAGGAA
The DNA here is from genome assembly GCA_023553655.1 of Myrmecobius fasciatus. NCBI lineage: Eukaryota > Metazoa > Chordata > Mammalia > Dasyuromorphia > Myrmecobiidae > Myrmecobius > Myrmecobius fasciatus. Next base: position 227,746 of record JAJPUD010001062.1, read on the forward strand.
GATGAGTTTTTCTGACTCCAGACCTAGCTCCCTATCCACTGTGGTACCAAGCTGTCATAGGAAAAAACTCTCTCTCTCTCTCTCTCTCTCTCTCTCACTCTCTCTCTCTCTCTCTCTCTCTCTCTCTCTCTCTCTC
>JAJPUD010001062.1:227981-270045 GCA_023553655.1 Myrmecobius fasciatus
TATATATATATATATATACACACACACACATATATATAGCTATTTGGTCAAAGAATATAAATAAGCAGCTTTCAAATAAATAAATCAGATTAACAACCATATGAAGGGGAAATATGCTTCAAGTCACTAATATTAAAAATAAATGAAACTTTCAATAACAATGAGGCTCTACCTCACACTCATCACCCACTTTGTGCCAGGTGTTTTGCTAACTAACTGATAGTGACCTAAAAATAGTAAAAGACAACCCCTGTTCTCCAAGAGCCCATAGTCTAATGAGAGAGAAAATACGCAAACAATTATGTACAAACAAGTTAATAGAAGAAATAGGAGATAGTATACAAAGGGAAGGCACTAGAATTAAGGATCAGGAAAGGGTTCCTAAAGAAGCTGGGGTTTTAGCTGGGTCTTGAAAGAAGTCTAGAGGCAGAGATGAGGGGGGAAAACATCTCAGGGATAGGGGACACATTCAACAACTTGGCATATACCTATGAACACCTACTCAGAATAATATGTTTAAATCCATAAAATACACAGAATAATGAAATATTGTAACAAAATATATTTTTTAAAGTTCACAAATACTAAGAACCCTGTGCTAGGTTAATCATACAACTTAATCTCTGCTAATATAATAGTTTACTTAACTATTATTTCATACCTACTACAATGACTCTATTCACCAATTTCAATGAGAATCCATTTCTTAGCTCTCTTTTGCTCTATGACTATATTCCCCAAAGAAACCCAGATCTGATATCTTGTAGAGACAACCCTCTAAAGAACATATAACTACATATATAGGGCACATCAGTCCCACTAAGCTTGGCCATACCAAACTTACAAAAGAGTCAATGTGTAGGAAATCAAGCCAGTCAAATCAGGCCAGGAAAAAGGGACTCCAAAGACAGGCTACAATGTAGGAGGAAGATGAGCAGGGAACACTGCCTGCAATAATCATTGCCTAAACAAAGCCGAACTGTGCATTCTCTGTGTGCAATAAATCACACAGCCTTCTATTAGCCAGAGAGCAGAAGCACATGACCACCAAGTTGATTTCCTATTTATTTTTATCCCATTACCTTGACTTATTACCAGCTACATCATTCCTCTTCCTCCTTGGCATTTTCACCTGTAAAAGCATTTTGGAAATTGCTACTGATCCCTCCTTTGCTTCTTACCTAGCTGACTGTGCATTCTTTCTACCTTTTGATCTTTCTTGTTAATCATTTCGCTCTTGTTGGTTAAGAACTTGTTCCATTTCTCTGGGGTGTACCTTCATTTTTAAAAGCAAGGCACCTGTGGCTAGACAGGGAAGTTCAGTGACCATATCACTAGAGCTGATGAGACACATTTTTTTCACATAGGGGAAAAAACTGTTGGAAGGGAAAGCAGAAAGGGAAAAGGGAATATGCTCAGGACAATTGTTAAATGAACAGTGAGAACATTTACACTTGTAATCAGCAAACACTACAACTCAAGGTTTGCTTAATTGTTTTGTTATTTGTCTAGAGTTATGTGATAGAGAAAATGTTAATTTTGCACATTAAATTTAACAGTGAATCCTACAAACATTTTTTTCAAAGAGTTGGTTATTAAACATTCACCAACATATCACTGCCTTACCCTTTGGTAAAGGCAGGCCAGGGAGAAGAGTACCATGAGAATAGATTTCTAAGAGTGCCAATGGCACTAGTAGAGAAGTAATAGATAAAGTATGGAAATTTTCATCACCATACGGAGAAAGCTTTCCCCTCCCCAAATTTCAAGGCCAAGAGACAAAGACCCATTTATCCTTTGTGAAGTACATCTCTTCCTCTTACCACATCCATCCATGATTTTTTGTTCATTTGTTTTTCACTCGTGTCCATCTCTTCCTGATCCCATGTGAGGTTTTCTTGGAAAAAAAATTTAGAGTGGTGAGCCATTTCCTGCTCCAGCTCATTTTACAAATGTGGAAAATGAGGTAAATAGTGTTAAGTGACTTGTTCAGGGTCAAATAGCTAATAACTATCTAGATTTGAACTCAGGAAAATGAGTCGTCCTGACTCCAGGCCTGGCACAGTGTACACAGCACCATGTTACTCAAGATGATGACCTAAGGCAATAATATGATTAATGTACAAATAATTTTACATGATTACACAAATATAACCAATATCAAATTGATTGCTATCATAGGGAAGGGATGGGGAGGAATGAAGAGAAAATTTTGCAACTCAAAATTTTAAATAAAAAATGAATGTTAAAAAATGCCTTGGGGCAGCTAAGTGGCTTAGTGGATAGAGCACCAGCCCTGAAGTCAAGAGGACTTGAGTTCAAATTTGGTCTTAGACACTTAACATTCCCTAGCTGTGTGACCTGGGCAAGTCACTTAACCTGAATTGCCTCAGCAAAAAAAAAAAAAATGCCTTTACATGTAAAAGTCTTTACTGTGTAAAGGTAAGGAAAAGACCCACACTCAGATCCTTTGACTACCAGACCTTCCTTCCTTCCATTTGATTAAACATAGCTAATAATGAGCTAATTTGGTACAATCTCTGTAATTTACCCCCTCCCATCACTGATTTCCCCAAGTAGAAAATTTCTATTTAATCATTAGCCCACTTCTCAAAAAAAAAAAAAGTTCTATGAACAAGTCATAGAATTTAAAAGATATATTTTAGGACATCATTAAATGCATACCATGGTTTGCAACAGTATTTGATCCTTGTGATATATTTCCCATAATATTTCTTGACTTGTATTTCATATTTCATATTCATATTTATTAAGTGCTTACAATGTGTCAAATACTGTGCTAAGTGCTGTAGATATAAAGAAAGACAAAAAGCCAGTCTCTTTTCTCAGAAGCAAGAAGCTGACAATCTAATGGGGGAAAATAATATGCAAATGACTATGTAGGCAGAAGGTGGGGAGAGAGCGAGAAGGAAGGAGAGCGAAAGAGAGAGAGAGAGATAATCAAGTCACTTGTATATTTCTTAAGCATCTCCTTCTTAAGCATGCAAGTTCTGTACTATGAGTTGGTGATAGAAAAGCAAATGACAGCCCCTGATCTCAAAAAAAAAAAAAATTCAGTTTAATGTGGAGATCACATGCAAACAAAAAGGTACAAAGAAGACACATCCAGGATATGTTGGAGAAAACCAACTGAGAGAAGGCACTTAGTCACTAATATGAGTTGTTCCTTGTATTGTTCTCCCATACTCCCTCTCCTAAGTAATCATTCACTCTATCTTGTTCATCAGTGTTAACAATAATATAATAGTTAATAATTAAAAATTAAATTAAGTATATCTTTAATGAAGGGGAGAAAATCAAGACCTATAATCTAATCAGCATGGCAAACATCTACTGTGTAAACTCCTTCCAATGAGGCAGATTAATTAATATCTACAATGTATAGTCTGAAGAACTGAGTAAGTTATCAAGAAATTAATGACTTGCCCATGATCACACAGATAGTTTGTGTTAGAGGCAGGAACTGTCCTCATGTTTTATTAAATATTAAAAACTAGAAAATTTTTCTCCCTACAAGATTTTAGTGAGAAAAGGGGAAAGACAGAGAACTTACTACTTCCTGAGGCAGCCTTTTGACTTTGGGACAATTCTTTGACTTTGGGACAATTCTGATGATAAGGAAGTTTTTCTTCTCTATGGTCTGAACCTGCTTCTCTGAGAGCATTTAGGTGACACAGTGGATATAGTGCCATAAGGAGACTAGTATTTGTGAGTTCATATCTGGGCTCAGACAAATATTAGCTGTGTGACTTATCAAGTCACTGAGCCCTGCTTGACTCAATTCCTCATCTGTAAAATAGGCTGGAGAAGGAAATGGCAAAGCACTCACTCAAGTGTCTTTGCCAGAAAAACCCAAAATAAGGTCATGAAGAGTTTAAAATAACTCAACAACACAACAAACAACAAATCTGTTTTTCTGCAACTTTTACCAACTGCCCCAAGTTCTACTCTTTGAAGTAAAATAGAACATCTCAGAAAAATAAACATGTTTCAGAAATGGACTAAAAAAATGAAATTAGCTTCACAAGGACAATAAAGATAAGGAATGGTTTAGAGAACAGTTTATCTGAAAAATGCTTAGGAGCATGAGTGGACTACATGCTCAATAGAGGTCCACCGTGCAGTGTGGCAACCAAAAGCCTAAGGCAATATAGTGCTACTTGAGAGGCTCAGCCTCAAGGAATAAAAAAGCAACAGCATTGTGGTATTTTGCTGTGGACCAACCACATTCTGAGCACTGGGGTCAGTTCTGGATACCACATTTGAAAAAGACTTTGATAAGGAGAAGAAAATCCAAGTGAGCAGTTCACATTATGGAGGGCATCAAGGCTATGTCATTTGAAGTTTAGAAAAGAATAGATTCAGGGAAAGAACATGATTGCTATCTTCAAATATTTGAAGGAATGCCATATAGAAAAGAAATTCGAAATTCTGCTTGATTCAGCAGAAAGAAAACAGAGTGGTACATAGAATTTGCAAAGAGGAGGAAGCACGTAGGGGCACAATGGATAGAGAATCCACTTTGAAGTCAGCAATACTTGAGTTCAAATCCAGCCTTAGAAACTTGTTAGGTGTGTCATCCTGGGCAAGACATTTAACCCTGAATGCTTCCGTGTTTCTCCTCTCCCCCGCCCAAAAAAAAAAGAATTTATAAAGAATGAATTTAGGATTGATGCAGAAAAAGACTACCTGGCAATTAAAAATATAGAAAAAATGGAATGGGTTACTGCTGCAAATAAGGTGACCTCCCTCGCTGAGAAGCTTCAAACAACCTGGATCACTGATTATTTGTTAGATGTAGTGTCAAGATGATAAGTCTCACTCAGCCAACCTGTGCACCTATCCAGCAATACACTGCTAAACATTTAACAACTGGATTATGAGAGGGATTCAGGGAGTGGACTCATGACATATTATTAAACTTTAAAATCTGCCTTACTAACACATTCTCCGTTAAGTCTAAACCATCACCAAAACAATAAATGAATCCCTTATTTGTAGTTTGTTCATTTCTGAGGTATAAAGTTCACACTGAAAATTTAACAATTAGTGCTAGTGAATTAGCTTACTTTGGATCCAGCTAACTCATGTGCTTACTTCCTCCATGCACTTTCCAGTGGGTGATAGTGGGAATAAGCTAGCAGCAAAAAGCGTTGCTGGGGCAGTTGGGTAGCACAATGGATAAAGTACTGGGCTTGGAGTCAGAGTTCAAATTTTAGAGACCTAAGAAACTTGTGTGATCTGGGGGAAATCACTTATCCCTGTTTGCCTCAGTTTCCTCATATGTTAAATGAGCTGGAGAAGGAAATGACAAGCCACTCAAATATCTTTCCCAAGAAAACCCCAAATTGAGTCACAAAAATTCAGGCACAATTGAACAATAACAACAACATAGGCCTTGCTGAATCCTTATAGGAACTGTGATGCTTATTTAAGTGATCCTTACATGTAAAAAGCAGAAGCACCAGGATGATTAACCATGGTACTCAGAGTATATTACTATTCAATAATGTACTTATTCTGACATTAAAAACCAAACAATTTTCTGATCTTAAACAGTAAATGATTTTGCAACATAATCTGTATTTGTATAGATAATGATGATTACATGTTACGCTTTATGAAAAAGTTGTATTTACCTTTTAATAATATTACCATACATTTGTAAGGCAATATATTCTTCTAAGAACTTTCACCCATATTTGACAGACATCCAAATGAAAAATCCTGTAATTTATTTCAGAAATATGAGCAAACTTAATTTATATCAAAGTAATTATGGGTTCACTATTCAGAAATAGTATTGATAGCTTTGTATACTTTTGTAGGCAAATGCAGATTCATGGAATATCAGAGTTGGAAGGAACTTTAGAAAGTGCTATATATTTGCCAATTCCCTTTCATTCTCCTTTCTAGAACATTTTGACAGCACCGTCAGCAGCAAATCTACACCCAGAAGAAACACCTAAGCAAAATTGTCAGCAAAAAAACAGAAAGAAGTTAAAGGAACAAAGTCTTCACATCCTTAATGTTTAGCTTAGTAAAATTTGTTTTATGCACAAAAAAAAAGAATTGAAACCTACTTAATTCCTTTATATCAAAGTTCCAAGAACTGACCTCAGCAAAAATCTGGTTATATTGTTTACACTCTGCATGTTTCTACTGCATTTTGGTTATGATTGCATCTTTGGAAATGAAAATTCTTAAGAAATCTTTTAAATGGGGAGAAATCTGCTGTCTCTCCAAAGAACGTGTGTGAATCTATTTTCCATCTGTCACAAGGTACACCATGAGCCTGATGATCCTGCCATCTTTCTCAGCGATTCCTTTGGCATTTTTGTTATTAGTGTTTCAAACTGAGCACAGCTTGAGGGGTCAGAGGCTTCTATGAGAGTAAAGTACTCTATTAAGGACAATGGGGACTAATAAGCAAAGCCTTGGGAAGAGTTACAAAGTATTATGTCTCCCTCTAGTGGCTGCTTGGTTTTATGCAAAATTGTACAAAGAGATTCACAATGGAGTTGTAAGGGAAGATGGGCAATTCTATCATTCAAGAAACAATACAGATCAGAAACAACCCAATTACATTAGCTCTGTCCTTTCTCTTCAGTTTGATTCCTAAACTGATTGTAAACACACCAATCTTTCTCTAAATTTAAGTGATTACGGACTACATTTAAGTAATAATTATGCTATAATACTTCCTTCAATTATTTCGATAAATATATAATCTAGTTGAAATATTCCCTCCTATTTTACAGGTAAAGAAATCTGGACTCAGATAAGCTAAGTCAGTTTGCCCAAGGACACATAACTAATAATTAAGTGTCCAGATGGTCAATTCTCTGTTCTAAGGATCCTTACACTGGGATAATCTAAGTATTTTCTGTATGTATGTATGTATGTATGTATATATATATATACATATATATATATATATATATACTTATCAACTTTCTTCTAAAAGAACACTTTTGTGGCCAATAATATAATTATTCAAGGGAAAAAAAACCAATTCCACCTATTTCTTCACAAAATTCAGTGATACTGGTATCAAGAACACAATGTTCATCAGTGGCAACAATTGTACATAAACTATTGCAGCAATTTGTATAGCAGTATATGCAATTATTCCTCTCCTTCCAAAGATTATTTCTACCTTCTGATTCTAAATCTTTTCACTGGCTGCTCCAAGTATTAATTGAAATGCTCTTCCTCCTCACCTCCAATTTCAAGGTTCCTTCAAAACTCATCATTAACCCACCTTCTGCATGAAGAATCTCCACATTGATCCTACCCACCCCAGTTGTTTCCTCCCTCTGCTACTATCTCCTATTTGGACAATATAATTCTGGTATTTACATAGTTGTTTGTATATTGTCTCCCCACTACAATGTGAGTGGGGACTGGGTCCTTTTTACCTTTCTCTATATCCTCAAAGCTCAGTACAGTGCTTGACACATAATAAGCACTTTACAAATGCTCAATAATTGACTTGTTGGACATATAATAAAGTAATTTTAGGCATCATATAAAAAGATGAATTGAGTAATTCTAGGGTCCTTTCCAACTCTGATATTCTATGAGTCTACAGTTGCCTACAAAGTATATAAAGCCACCAATACTATGCCTAATACGGTGCTACAATCACTTTGATATAAATGAAATTTGCTCACATTTCTAAAATGAAGCATTTTAAAGATGAGCTTTTAAAAAATAAATAAAATAAAATAAATCTGATTTTACTGATGTCTCTCCTATTGCCTCCAAAGATGAAAAATAGGATTCATTCATACACTCTCCTCCTATGTAACATATGTTTATATCCTCTTATATATCCTCCACAGAAAGGCTTCTATTTTTTCTTAACCTTGTGTAGATACTAGTGATTCATGGGAACTTCCACCTCTTATCATTTGCCCTCATCATATTTTCTCATCTCTATTCACTTACCTGTCAGATGGTGCCCTTTGCCAACAAAGAATGAAAGAAGTGGCACGACATATTACAGCTTATGTTTTCAATATTATTCATTTCCAGCTTTTGGTTAATATTCAGATTGAGTATTCCAAGTAGGCTATAACCCTTATAATGATATATGTATATCATATGTATGATATATGTGTATATAAGTGTGTATTTTTCTGGGGACAATAAAAATAGACAAGGAATAACAGACATGTCTTCAACAAAGAGATTCTCTGTTGTTAACTATTTTTGCTTAATTCTAACTTAACTAGGTATATCACATAAAGGAAAAAACCCCAGAAACAATCCATTCATGCATATGAATTTTCCCATCTTTATCTGACTTCATAGTCATTACTTCTAAATTCCTTTACAAAAGTGTTCCACAGTTTATTTCCCAGCAAATGACCAACTTGATTTATTATTCTTTGCTATAAAAATGCTATTAATATTATTTTATACATACATGTATATATACATATGTATATAACAAAACTTAATTTACTTTCTCATATTCCTTGGAATATATGTCTAGTAGTAGGATCACTAGACAAAAAAAAAAGCATATTTTGTTCACTTTTCTTTTAATTCCTAGATTATCTGAACCAAATAGCAGCTCTACTAATAGTATTTAATTGTGCCTGTTTTCCCACAACCACTTCCACACACATTGACTGTTTTATCACATTTAAATAAGATTAACTTCTTAGTTATAAATTATTTTTATTTCAAACTCTAAACCATCTACATGTACAGTCTTCATGGTTTGTTGTTTGTGATGTACATTTGTTTACTCATTATCTTTAAAATAAATGGAACGAAAAATAGAAGCTATAAGTTAACAGGAAACCAAAGTCAGTTTTCAGAAGACAAAGAGGCTTATAGAATAGAAGAAAGGACACTGATTTGGAATTTAGAAAACCTGTATTCTTGTCCCAGCTGTGCCACTGTATGTGGGTGATATTGGATAAGTTATTTGACTTTGCTGGGCCATTATTCTCATTTTTAAAAGGAATAGGTTAGACAATTTCAAAGTTCTCTTCTTGTGCTATTCTAATTTTAATATTTCCTTTTATGTCAGTGATGAGATCTTGTGTATATAGAATTTGGTTTCAGTGATTTGTTAAAGGTCACCTGGGTGACCCAGGACTTCACCTTCCAAGCTGGCCATTCCCGCAAACTGAATAATGTATCAGAATGAATTGAATTCTCATTTGCCAGCTTCTTTCAGTTTCCATTATCTCACTCTCTTTGGAACATTAAGCTTCTGCAAGTAGTAACCTGTGAAGATATCAGTTTGATTTTGTTCTTTTGGCTGCAAGATTTCATTTTCAGTTTTACCTTGGTTATATACAAATTGATGTTTCTTTTTCCCTAGCTTTACTCTTCCTTCTTTAATTAGTATGGTTCATTGCCTTGAGTGCAATTTGGAGGCTTTCTTACTTTCTTTGAACACTGCCCACACATTTATTTCTTAGACTTTGAATGCTTCTGCCTTCTAGGCTGGAATTTTTCTCACCCATCTGCTCATACACCACAACATTGTTCAAGAAGAGTTAAGGATTTTTCCCTCTACTTCAGTACTTTGATACTTTTCAAAAAAGCATTATTTTTTAAATCCTTACCATGTATTAATTTGTCTGTCTATAGTCCAAAATAGCAGTCTCTTTCAATAATACTGAACTTACTAGAATTATAAAACTCCTTTTAAAAAAAAAAGTCTTCTTAATCAGGCTATGCTCTCTATTTTTTTTTTGTTTGAAAAGTATGACAGTTTTGTTCATGACAAATTTATTACTTGGTATACAGGATTTTTTTTAAACTAAATCAATGATTTCAGTGATATGGGAAACTCCTAGTCAGGCAATGTCCTCTACCAATGCAGATTAAGATCTGCTTTAAAATACCGTCTTAGAGAGTTTCCCAGAGTTATATGTTCAGTACGGGTCAGAATTTAAACCATATCTCCTTGATTTCAAAGCTAGAACTCTAATCCACTATAATATACTGCCTCTAAGTGCTCTGTTTAGGCAAACATATTAAAGCAATGAAATGACTATGGTAGAGATTAATCTAAAGCCACACAGTAAGAAAACAGCTTATGCAGATCTAAATTGGGGCTTCTTAAAGCCTATTTCCACATTCTGGACATAGGAGCATACTACTTTTCAAATAAAAATATTTCTTGTTAGGGATAGTCTAGTTGACAGCTAAGGACTGAAAACCAGGCCCAAAACCTATCAGAGAAATGGATAAAGATCTAGTATTGATGGAAATTATGTTCTGTTGGTTGGCATGGCAGAAATTTATTGAGTTTATTCAGTTTACATTGTCCCCAAATTCTCCATATATCTAATGGATAAATATTAACAATAAGGACTTATGCAAACTATAACCCAAAAGACAATTAAAACGTAGGACATATAATTGCTGATGTAAAATAGGAGTTTCTCTGCAAGACTATTATTCATTTCAAAACAGTGATTTGGTGAAGAAAAACATCCTTTATTTGGTCCTAAATCACCATGATGTAGATACTTTGTATGACTTCATAGTCACATAGATAGCATTGTCTAATACATAATCCTGGTATTTCCAATTATCTTGAGACATGAAAATTTTCAAAAAAAAAAAAAAAACAAAAAAACCATGAGAAAATGTACCAGTTAACTCAACATCAAATAACTCCATGACCATGCATATTCCTTACAATGAAATAGATTGCAACCCATTCATGTCTGCTCTTCCCATTTTAACCTGTCCATTTCTTCCCATTAGTTTTCCATGCGGTTGTACCCAATGCAAAGATTTCCTGCACTTTCTTTTGTCATCATGAAGATAGCAATGAAACAAGCAGACTATATTAGTTACTGCTTTCTTCCCTCTCACCATATAACTAATCCATCTTTTTTCCATTCATAAACTCACCAACCTAAAATGCAATAATTTTAATGCTTAATAATAATGCTTAATACTTTTGAATAGCATTAAACCAAGGCATAAATTTTCAAAAGTTGATCCGCTAATGGTTAAGAATGAACCTGGTGTAGTAGAATAATACTGACATGGAATCTAATGATCCAGGATGAAATCTTATTCTGCTATCTATGTAGACAATATTATCTCTAGTGTTCCTTCAGGTTTAAAATTTTTTTGTCATTTCATTGATGTATGACAGATTTTTTGGAAGTTTTAGTGATGCTTTGTTTTTATATTAGTCATTTCTGGAAATAACCTCCTTTATTATTCATGTGTTAAATTAATAACCATAATGATAAACTTCATGGAGACAAAAGTACACTATTTCAAATGCAAACTTCTTTTCTGTTCTTTATATATTAAAATGCTTGTGTTTATTAATATCAATAAGTATCTTAATAAAAAGAAAAATTGAAAATATATGCTCACTCTCTGATTTCTCCAAATTTAACCCTTACTTCTAATAAAGCAAGAACATCTGCCTGATATTTCAATTCAGCAAATATTTATTCAATTAACTCCTATGTGCAAGACAATATAAAGAAATGACCAAAACAATCTATCTGGTTTAGAAGTCATATATGAGTGCCAAGAGTTTTCATTGAGTTATTAAAATTTTTGTAGTTTCATAAAATTCTTGTTTTTAGCTGTGCAAGTGGAGCCACCTTGTGTTAAAAGAGGACTAACATAGAGTGTTTATTTTAGCCTTTAGATAAAGTAGATAAATGTGAAAGTACAGCCATCATGTGGCTTAAAAAATAAAAGTAACATGGAATAGTGATTGTAATTTTTGAATAAACGGTGCTATTTGATAAACTGATCATGTTGAAATACTTTAGGGGCATTTAAAAACAAAAGATAGAGAAGTACTGAGAAAAATTAAAACTATGCTAGTTATTATACCATGTGGTATATCAGTAAAATTCTGTTAAATATAGCCATGTTCATTGAATTTGTTTTAAATTTAGATAGCTGAAATTTGTTTTCTTTTTAAACACAAGAGTTTAATGGCATTATAACTTCTTGGAGACCATATCCAATCTAAAGTCCTATTTTGAACATTTTTCCCTATTTCTCCATTGTGCCCTTCAGAAGTCCCTAATTTTTTTCCCCAGATCAACTAAAATTTTCTAACGTTCTTTCTACCTCCTCACTCATCCTCACTCATACAGCGCTTCCTTGAGGACATCATGTCAAGTGTAATTTCTCTAGTGAAATCCATCTATCTGTCTCTGTCTCTGTCTCTCTGTCTTTCTGTCTCTATCTTTGCCTCTTTCTCTCCCTGTCTGTGTGTGTGTGTGTGTGTCTGTTTGTCTCTCTGTGTCTCTTTGCCTCTATGTTTCTCTTTTGTGTCTCTGTCTCTGTTTCTGTATCTGTGTCTCAGTCTGTCTGTTTCTCTCTTTCTCTTTCTCACACACACACACACTGACACACACAGTATTACCTCATTCCTCACTTTCTATTGACACTTTAAAATTATTCTTCTGCCATTACCCTTCAGACTAATTTTTCTAAACCTTTTCATTGTTGCTAAAGTTAATCTTTAATGGACATCACTCTCTTCAACAATGAAATGCTTCAAACCAGTTCCAATTGTTCGGTGAAGAGAGCCATATACACCTAGAGAGAGGGATGTGAAATGTGAACCACAACATAACATTTTCATGTTCTCTATTGAGGTTTGCTTGCATTGTATTTCCTTTATCAGATTATTCTTTCTTGTAGATATGATTTCTCCTGCACAAAAAATGATGCAATAACTATACATATATTCGATTTCTTAAGTATTCTAACATAATTATCATGTAGTGGATATCCTGCCATCTAGGGGAGGGGTGGGGAGTAGGGGGGAAAAATTTGTAACAGAAAGCTTTGTAAGGGTTATTGTTTAGGAATTACCCATACATATGTTTTGCAAATAAAAAGTATTAATAAAAAAATAAAAAATAAAGTTAATCTTTGAATTACTTTAAACATTTCTTGACTTAATTTTCAAAGGAATAAAGTTCAATCTCTTATCATCTTCAGTTTCCCTCTTGTGATGTTGGCATTTCCTGGAAATGCTGGATCTGGATGATTCTTTGGTTAAAGATATCTGGGCCATGGGACTTTGTAGACCTTTAGCTCTTGGCCATTGCTTTAGTATTTATGGCTTTTGCTTCTAGGATAAGGGTTTTTAAAAAAAACTGTGTGATATATAAGCATGTTAGACTGTTCCTGTGAAGGACTGAATCCTTTATGTTAGTATTTCATTAGGATTTTCCTTAAGATTCCTTCCTCCCCCTCACTCCTAGTATATTCTATCTCTTTCTATTCTTCTCTTAAGATCATCAAGATGTAACAGTCAGACTTTCTCTATAACCCCTAATAATGATAGGATTCCCAAGGGACATGTGTATATTACTTCCCTATATTAGAAGATAAACAATTTATCTTTGATTCTTTATAATTGTTAGTTTGTATTTACCTATTAAATCTGTATTTGAAAATCAAAATTTCACAAGATTCATTTTTCCCCTGTAGAACTAGACACATATTCAGTTTTTCTGGGTAAGTTATTCTTGATTATAGCCCTGTATCCTTTGCCTTCTGGAATATTGTCTTAAGTTTTCTATTCTTTTTTATTGACGGCTGCTAAATCAGATATAATTTTGACCTGTGGCTCCTGGGTACTTAAAATCTTTCTGGCTGTTTGCATTACTTTTTCTTTAACCTTGATGTTCTGGATTTTGATTGTAATATTCCTAGGAGTTTTTATTTTGGGATTTCTTTCTATTTCCACTTTGTCCTCTGATTTTAAGAAAATAACTGACTGATTTTTTATTGGATTTCCCCAGCAGGATTTAGTATAGTGCATTTTCTAACTATTTATAAAAGGTTTTTGGAGAGAAGGGAGCTCAATATACCTCTTCCTGCTGTTCTATCCTCTTGGCTCTGCTTCCCCAAAAGCTTTCAAAATATAAATAATATAAAAATATAAATAATGCAGGTTAGAATGAAGTACATTTGATCCCCATTGTCTTATCTGCTATTGGAGTTATTCTAAAGATACTTTCAGTGAGCCTAGACCAAATGAGTTTACATTCCCTCCCAACCCTGTTCCTTGATTCTAGTTTTTGAAATCATATATCTCTCTCACTTTTTCATTCTGGATCTTCCTTCAATGCATGGAACCTCTTTATCCCAAACCTCCATCATCCAGTGGCTTTCTCAACCTTAAAAACCCCTTTATATCATCTGTCCCTTTCTCTGATTGAAAAGTTTGTTCTGGGCCCTTTATATTATGGAGGAGTCCAAAATGGTCATCCTTTCCCTCCCAGCCCAGTTCTTGGCTTCCAGATTTTAAAAGCCAACTTTCCAGTGTACCTTCGTTTCTATACTTACCACACCATTTTCTTCTCCCTTTTGTTTATGGGTATATGTGATGTTCTTCCTGGAGGACTAACATCTCAAGTGTAAGGGCTTGATGAGCCCTATTCAGGGTTACTCATCCACCACCAGTGTTTCCACCCAACTCTCACTTGTGGCTCCAAGTACATGTACAGCAACCACACTCTTGTAAAATGGTGATGTCTACCCCAAGCATGTCAAGACTTCTCCCAGCAGAATGGGAGGGTGAAAATAATCTGTTCTAAGCACTATGAAGGTAGCAAAGCAGACTCTGTGTAGGACATAGAACTTGGTAAAATATAAAAGATGCCAATGTCATCCACTGCGTATTAGGCCATTACCAGTCATCTTTACATTTGCCATGTCACTGAACTTGGAAAGAGAGAGAAATGATGACATTTGTCTCTCTGGCTCATTTAAATCCAATTCACATGCAAATCAAGACATAACCCCATGATGTCATTGATCCTCTTCAAAAACAAATGGTGAACAACATTATGAGTCAATGAAATTCAGCTAGTTCGATATGAAGGATTGGTTTGGAGAGTAGGTTCAAATGCAGAACTGATTTCTGATTTAGTAAGTCCCCAAATATATACTCATTTACAATGTTTTGGCACTAAATCAGAGGCAGGGCTGAGGAATAGAAGACCACTCACTGACTCTAAGAAACAGGAAACATGGCATTTATTCCGCACTCTAAATCAATAGGACATGTAAAAGTCACCAATATAAATATAAGGCTTTAAATGACAGAGGGGGGGGGAGAGGGAGAGAGAGAGAGACAGAGACAGAGACAGAGAGAGAGAGAGAGAGAGAGAGAGAGAGAGAGAGAGAGAGAGAGAAAGGATACATATTTTCTAAATAGGATCATCTTAGCAGTTGTTCACTTGATTGTTAAAAATACCTGCTACTTTGTGTCACCATGAAATTAGAAGCCCCTGGTTAACTGCTATTTTCTCCATCCTGTGACTAGTAATCTCCTACAGTCTCTTTCCCTAATTCTTGTGATTCAATGTCACTGTCAGCCAAGTTAAAAAATCTCTTTCCTCTGCCATAGCTGCCTATAGCTCTTAGTCATTCTCCTCTGTTCTTTCCCCATTTGAACCCTCTGAAATTTCCAATTTCTCATTAGCTTATCTTTTAGAACACTCACTCTTTTTTTCTACCATTTTCTGCTCTTGGAAACGTCATTCCTTGTGAAAGACATTGAACCTCTAGCTACCCTTTAACAAGAGGAAGTCCTTCATTCATGTTCTAGCACACTGGACGGAAAGAAAGAAAAGTTTTATTTTTCCATCACTATCATTTATAGAACCTCCATCATACATAATCACTTAAAATTTCTTCTAATTTTAGGTTCACTACATCAAAAATTTATCTTGGACCTTCAAAGGCTTAAATTTATGTGGATGACTTGTGTATACCAGCTGTCAATATAACCAAGGCTAGATCAGCCCCTATCTCTCTAATTCTCAATTTCTTTCTTCCCATCTATTATCTACAAACACATTCATATCTCATCTATTTTTTGTATTTTTAAAATTTCACACTTAAATACATAAAGAATAAAGAATAAAAAGAACATTGGCATGTATGCAATAGATAATAGGAGAGTATTCAATATAAAATAATAAATTTTAATTTCAAAAAATCCTAAATAATAAATGTTATACAATGTTTCAAAAGCTGCCCCTATTTTCTTTGCTTCCTTGTTGGTTTTCTTTTGTTCTCTTTTGTATGCTTTTTACTTTATTTTTCCTTTTTCCCTCATCTTCAAGAAGTCTACAATTAAGGATAGAGATATCTAGAAATATAGATATCTCTAAACAGACACATATATATTCATATGTAAAATGGTACTCTGCTTATTTTCTCCTATTATCTGTTTTTCTGAAGGTGGATAGCATCTTTTTTCATAAGTTCAAGTCTTTCATGTTTTTTTTTCTAAATCAACTAGATTAACATTTCATATTCCTGAGAAGTAGGAAATTGATTTCTGAATTCAAACAATATTTTCCTTCATGGGATCTTTAAGATTAATTTAAGTATTTTAAAATTTTAAATAGAATAGCTTAGCTGCTCAAAGTTTTCCTTACAACAAAACTCATATAACTGCATATGATGTTTTCTTGATTCTTCTCATATCACTCTTCATTATTTTGTAAAGGTCTCTATATATCTCCCATCTTCAAAAAAATTTCATGATACTGCTTAACCTCTTAACCTTTTATCCTGTCACTTCTCCATTTCGTAGCTAAACTCCTTAGAAGAAAGCTCTCTATATTCTTTATTTGTACCTCTTCTCTCACTTATCAATAATTTATCAAATAGTAATTGACTTCATTCAAGTAAAACTACTCTCTCCAAAATTACCTCTCCTTTGATTGCCAAAATCTTTTTTCCATCTTTATCCTTTTTGAGCTCTCTGTAGCATTCAATACCATTAACCACCCTTTTTTACTTTTCTTCTCACTCTTGGTTCTAATCCTACCTAACTGATTACTCTTCAATCTCCTTTCCTAGATTATTTATATCACATCCTTTCACTAAAGAGAAATAGTGGCTACTACAAGATTTGTCCTGTTGGCCTTTTTTCTTCAGCAGCTCTGAGTGTATCAATTCCTAGAAAGAAGTGTGTGTATTTGTTGTCACCATTTAATTGGTAAAACTGCTCACCTCACATTTAACAGTGATCTCTTTATTGCTAAATCCTCAGGCTTCATTTTCATTGATCTTTCTAGTTTTTAATGTTTCATATAAATATCAGCTAAGACACAAGGGCCTATTTTGCCAACCATCTTACCATGCATTGTGCTTCCTCTCTCTCCACCAGAACCCTCCTACTCTTTATGCTCATCCTATCACTGATCTAGAACTGGGCTTCTTTCTTTCATCTTACTACAGCAAAAAATCTTAGAAGTACTGGTATTTCAGCAAGGAACTAGAAAGTGTAATTTCTATTAGAAATAACATCAGTCCTGGGAATACTATTGCC
This sequence comes from Myrmecobius fasciatus, assembly GCA_023553655.1. Classification (NCBI taxonomy): domain Eukaryota; kingdom Metazoa; phylum Chordata; class Mammalia; order Dasyuromorphia; family Myrmecobiidae; genus Myrmecobius; species Myrmecobius fasciatus. Next base: position 245,338 of record JAJPUD010001062.1, read on the forward strand.
ATCCCTTAACAAATGAGGGGAAAAGTCAACTTGCCTCCATCTTACTGCTTCCTATGCTTATTTTCCTCTGGAATGTACATCAACACCTTCAGTGTGGTCTGGACATAGTTACATGTTGTTTACAAAGCTGCCCAGCTTTTCTTTGTTTCCTTGGTGTTGTTGTTTATTTTTCTCTTCTGTGCAATTTTTCTTTTATTTTCCCCACAAACACCCTAAATAAAACCATAATTAAGTGTGAATAGATAGATAGATAGATAGAAACATACACAACTACACTCCTATGCTTATATGTAAAGCCATGCTATGCCTATTTCCTTCTATGAACTGTTTCTCTAAAAGTAAAAAGCACTTTCCTTCATAAATCCAACTCTTTACATGTTTTTCTAAGTCAACCAACTCATTTCCTCTGCCACAGCAATATTCCAACACAATTACATCCTATCTGAGAGACTTTCTATGCAAGTTCCCCTCCACACACACACAATTTTCTGCATTCCTTCTACCGTTGGCTACATGGATTTCATTTATACAAGAAAATTTTAATTTAAAAATTATCCTTTTTATACTTCAATAATGCTCTCACCTTATAATATAGTTTAACATTTGATAATGCTGAATCTACTTCCTTTACATCCTCCTTGTTTCTGACCTTTTGTTGTTTCAAATGAACTTTGTTATTTTTTCTAACTCATTAAATTTTTTAGTAATTTAATTGGGATGACATTAACTAAATGGATTAGTTATATAAATTTGTCATTTTAAAATTTTATATTGGCTTTACTTTGCCATGAACAATAAATATTAGTTTAATTGTTTATTTCTGAATTTGTATAAAAAGTGTTTTATGTTTATGTTCATATAGTTCCTGTTCTTCTTTTGGAAGTTATATGTTCAGGTATTTTATACTGTCTAGTATTTTAAATGATCTAAAACAATATTGAATAATATTGTTGACACAGTATACTTTATTTTTTCACTTTTGATTAAATCTCTTTTCACTTTAACTTTGTCTAAGATCATGATTACTATCCCTGACATTTCACATCCTAAATTCTACTCCTGCTTTTTATCTTTGTGTAGATCTCCCATTTCTCAATCTTTTTCTGAAAGCAACATATTATCGCTTTTTTCATTTGCTATTCATTTCCATTTTATCCGTAGATTCATCACATTCACCTTATAAATTACAATTACTTATTGTGTGTTTTCTCTTTTCTATTTTTCCTCAGTGTCCTTGTCATTCTATTTACCCTATCCTGCCTCAGTCCTCTGCTTTACTTCCACCCACTACCTTGCCTTCCTATTCCTTAACCTATATTGACTGCAAAATGAAAGTTTCTAAAATTGAGGCTACCTCAGAAACTCAGCTTTCCTCTAGAGGTGTTTGCATTTCACTCAGGCCAAATCTGCCTCTGCAAGATTCCTAAGGTTTTCTCAAGTTGTTTTAGGGGGACAACTACATTGTCATGCATTTATTTCTGCTACTTTGAGATGTGTTCTTTCTTTTTTGTGGACGAAATGTGGAGAGCTGAAAGTTTTCTAACCTATTACATCATCTTTTCAGAACATCTCCACATTTTTTATATCTCCTCCATACCCCTCATTTATTTCCATTCCCTGTAAGACATCCCTTTTAAAATACCAACACTTAAAGAATAATGTCACAATGGAGCCCCAGAAATTTATACATGGAGATATAGTCCAAAGAGAATTGCCTCAAAATGAACAAAACAAAACAAAAAAAGCATAGTGGAAACATGAAAATATGGAATCCTGGTATAAATAACACTCTGCTTTGGAAACGGCAGCAAGGAAAGAAAAAAATATTCTAACTTCCCTCCCCAGCAAGAAAAAAATTAGGAATGTTGCCACAATTGACAAAGTTCATTTTTTAGTCATGTCAAAATATGTGAAATTTTCAGAAATCTTTCTGAACAATCTCTCTTTATTAATATGTGATCTTATTCTGTTAAATAGTTCCTTTCTAAGAGTCAGACTTTATCTTACTGAAGGAGGAGAGATAAAGCTAGGAAAACTTATTTTACTCTCGATCTAAGATGCAGCATTTACAAAATTTTCCCTTCTGCCATCTAATTGCTTTATCAGCATTAATTAGGTAATGGACATTCATGTATTTCTAGTTTAGCAAGAAGAAAGTTCCTGTTGACATATTCCCATATTTCTCTCCCCAAAGAAAAAGATTTGAAGTGCCCTTAAAGAAAACTTGAAAAATAAAAGCATCATAGGCCAAAATGCAATCTGGTGTTTACAATAAATTTTAACAAACATAATAATTATTATTGAGTTTCTTTATTGACCACTCCCTTCAAGAACTAAAAGAATCCTTGGAATAAATATAATAATCCTTCCTAAAAAGAGAAATAGGACACTTCCCTCTAAATAGAAAAGAGGACACTTTTTTTTCCCCTTAGGGGAGTTGAGGATCAACAGATAAGGAAGGCAATAATTTTAGAAAGACAAGCAGTACACTTTCTCCAATTTCTACCTGTCTTCTAGTTTTCTTAAGAAAGGTCTTTTTGTTCTTAACCTAACAAATTCTCAAGAGGACAAGTTTGAAAAAGGTTCTTAGACTAGATAAATATTTATTTTTTAATATTTCCATGTGAAATTAAAGTTTAATATATTGTCATAAAAGAAAGAAAAAGTAGCCCCTATCTTCAAGGAACTCACTTTCTAATGGGAGAGACACATAAATAACTAAGGTCCCACAAGTTGTATATAGTCAGGCCAAATCAACAAGCATTTATGAAATTCCTACTATGTACCAGACTCTTAAAAAAAAGGAGATGGAAAGTAATCAAGAAGAGAAGATATGAGGGAGGAGGAAAATAGCAATATTGAGAAAGGCTTCATAAAGGTAGTGGTATCTGAATTGAGGAAAAGAAACCCAGTAAGCTGAGAGGCAGAAGTGAGGAAGATTATTCTAGGCAAGGGAAACAACCAGTACTAAGTCACAGAGTTGGGAACTGGAGTTTCATGTACAAAGGATAACTATTAGACTAGTTAGTATAACTCAATCATACAGTGTGTAAAGAAGCTAGAGTTCAGAGGCAGGAAGGAAAAAGGGAATATTAAGAAGACTAGAAAGATTGGAAGGGGCCAGGTTGTGAAAGACTTAATTTTTTTTTTCAATAAGAAGCAAGGTCCTCTGACTCTAGACCCACTTTACCCATGATGATAATCTCAAAATCCTTTAAGTTCCTTTCTAGGTCTAGATTCTATAGATATTCTTCTGGAACCTCAAATTCCAAATGTCTAAAACTAAAGTCTTCATTAACATTTTTAATAGCATTGCTATATTAATGTAAGACAAGAAGGAAAGAAAGAAGGATTTATTAAGCATTTACTATGTGTCAGACGTTGTGCTAAGCACTTTATAGATACTATCTCATATGATCCTTATGACAACTGTGAGAAAGATGCTGTCATTATTCCCATTTTACAACTGAGAAAACTTGCCCACTGTCACACAGCTAGTATGCATCTGAGGCTGAATTTGAATTTAGATGTTTGAAATTCTAGGCCCAGTATACTATCGCACTGAATGGATGATGCTAGTATATATATGTGGAAGGAGGCCAAGAGAGAATTAGTTATCAACAAGATAAGGTGCTAAAGGATATAAAGGGGGAATTCAAGAGTATAAGTAGGAAGCTTGCCTTTGCAAAGAAGTAGACCATCTTTTCCTAAGAAATGAGAGGAAAGAAAGAACTCATGAGTTAAAAAAAAAAATAGAAGAGTTCCAAAGTATAGAATAAATAAGTGAAATCAGGGAGAGTGGCTTCAATTTTCTCAGTAAATAGGCAAGGATATTTGCTAAGAAGGCACTAGGGATGACAGTCAGGGCTTTAAGAGAAAGAAAAAGGTTCAAAGAGCCCCTTGGAGAAGGCTAGAAATAAGAGAAGCATTGAGGACTTAGTTGAAATTAAATTACATGAATATGTAGTTGACCCCAAAAGAATGATAGTGTGACTTCCTTCTATGGTATTTAGCAGGAACTAAAAACAGATGTGGGGGACCTGAAGGAATTAAGGGAGTCTTGAATGAAGAACTACATACACATACACACACATATATACATAACATATATGTATATGTGTATATGTGTAAATAAGTTGATTAGATGTCAAAACTCAAGGGAAGAAAGCCTATAGTTGACATGATAGAGAAGTAAAAAAAAAATACAGAAACTGAAGATTAAAGTAAGGAAAAGGAAAGAAATAAGTAGTAAGGCAGAGGGCAAACTGGATAGATGAATGGATACAAAGATAGGCAATAGATTTTGATTAGGGAGGAAAATTTCATAGTTCAAAAATCATGTAGGTATCCCAGTTATAGATAAGCAAGCAAGACCTGCGGTGTGAACAATTTTGTGGGTAACTAAAATAGATATGAAGCTATAGATTGTGAGAGACATAAATTGGGGATCTAAGGACAAGATGGATACCATTCTTTTTCTGAGGTTCCAATCATTCCTTGCTTATTTTTTTTTTTCAAATTTTATTTTGGGGGAGTGGGAGGAGGGAGAGGCAATTGTGGTTAAATGACTTGCCCAGCATCATACACCTAGTCAGTGTCTGAGACTGGGCTTGAACTCAGGTCCTCCAATGCTCTATCCACTATCTAGACATTTAGCTGTTCCTCTTGGTTAACTTTCTATCCTCAGAGGATTCATTGAAGCCTCATGTTTTCTGTTTAATACTAATGAAATTCTGTCCAGGATCACTGACTTAAGGGAGAATGAGATCAAAATGCCATCTAAAATCCTAATAATAGAGACATTTATGAGGATGCTTATCCTTTTCCTTTAACTATTTCATATTATCTCTTACTTTTTATAATAGTTTATAATAGGTTCGCACATAGACACACAGACACAGACACACAGACACAGACACACACACACACACACACACACACACACACAAAACACACTGCTTGTGATAAGAAAAACAGTTGAACTATTTATGCCATCAGTTTTTACTACTCTGTCGTCCTTGACATGGAGATAGAGGAGTGAAAGGGAGAGCAAGATGGGAATTGAAAGAATCAGAGATAAAGAAGGAAAGAACATCAGCATGCAATTCAACATATAGACTTTATTTACGTACGCCAATAAATTTGATAACCTAAGTGAAATGGAGGAATATCTACAAAAATATAGATTGCCCAGATTAACAGAAGAGGAAATAAATTACTTAAATAGTCCCATTTCAGAAAAAGAAATAGAACAAGTCATTAATCAACTCCCTAAGAAAAAATCCCCAGGACCAGATGGATTTACATGTGAATTCTACCAAACATTTAAAGAACAGTTAACTCCAATATTATATAAACTATTCGAAAAAATAGGAAATGAAGGACTCCTACCAAACTCTTTTTATGATACAGACATGGTACTGATACCTAAACCAGGTAAAACAAAAACAGAGAAAGAAAATTATAGACCAATCTCCTTAATGAATATTGATGCAAAAATCTTAAATAAAATATTAGCAAAGAGATTACAGAAAATCATTCCTAGAATAATACACCATGACCAAGTAGGATTTATACCAGGAATGCAGGGATGGTTCAATATTAGGAAAACTATTAACATAATTGACTATATTAATAAGCAAACTAACAAAAACCATATGATAATCTCAATAGATGCAGAAAAAGCATTTGATAAAATCCAACATCCATTCCTATTAAAAACATTAGAGAGTATAGGAATTAATGGACTTTTCCTTAAAATAGTCGGTAGCATCTATTTAAAACCATCAGCTCGCATCACATGTAATGGTGATTAACTGGAACCATTCCCAATAAGATCAGGGGTGAAACAAGGTTGCCCACTATCACCATTACTGTTCAATATTGTATTAGAAATGCTAGCCTTGGCAATAAGACAAGAAAAAGAGATTAAAGGAATTAGAGTAGGTCATGAGGAAACCAAATTATCACTCTTTGCAGATGATATGATGGTCTACTTAGAGAACCCTAGAGAATCAACTAAAAAACTATTAGAATTAATCCACAACTTTAGCAAAGTTGCAGGATACAAAATAAATCCACATAAATCATCAGCATTTTTATACATCACCAACAAAATGCAACAGCAAGAGATACAAAGAGAAATTCCATTCAAAATAACTATCGATAGTATAAAATATTTGGGAATATATCTGCCAAGGGAAAGTCAGGATCTATATGAGCAAAACTACAAAACACTCTCCACACAAATAAAGTCAGATCTAAACAATTGGAAAAACATCAAGTGCTCTTGGATAGGTCGAGCGAATATAATAAAGATGGCAATACTACCTAAACTAATCTATCTATTTAGGGCTATACCAATCAAACTCCCAAGAGATTATTTAACTGACCTAGAAAAAATAACGACAAAATTCATCTGGAAAAACAAAAGGTCAAGAATTTCAAGGGAATTAATGAAAAAAAATGCAAATGAGGGTGGCCTAGCTGCACCAGATCTAAAACTATATTATAAAGCAGTGGTCACCAAAACCATTTGGTACTGGATAAGAAATAGAGTAGTGGATCAGTGGAATAGGTTAGGTTCACAGAACAAAATATTCAATGACAATTGTAATCTAGTGTTCGATAAACCCAAAGACCCCAGTTTTGGGGATAAAAACTCACTATTTGACAAAAACTGCTGGGATAATTGGAAACTAGTCTGGAAGAAATTAGGCATTGACCCACACCTAACACCATATACCAAGATAAGGTCAAAATGGATTCATGATCTAGGCATAAAGAATGATATTATAAACAAATTAGAACAATGTAGGATGGTTTACCTCTCAGACCTGTGGAGGGGGAAGGAATTTGTGACCAAAGAAGAACTAGAGGTCATCATTAATCATAAAATAGATAAGTTTGACTATATCAAGTTGAAAAGTTTTTGTACAAACAAAATGAATGCAGACAAGATTAGAAGGGTAGCAGTAAACTGGGAAAATATTTTTACATCCAAAGGTTCTGATAAAGGCCTCATTTCTAAAATATATAGAGAATTGACTCAAATATATAAGAATTCAAGCCATTCTCCAATTGACAAATGGTCAAAAGATATGAACAGACAATTTTCAGACGAAGAAATTGAAACTATTTCCGGTCACGTGAAAAGGTGCTCCAAGTCACTATTGATCAGAGAAATGCAAATTAAGACAACTCTGAGATACCACTACACACCTGTCAGATTGGCTAAAATGACAGGAAATGATAATGATAGCTGTTGGAGGGGATGTGGGAAAACTGGGACACTGATACATTGTTGGTGGAACTGTGAACGGATCCAACCATTCTGGAGAGCAATTTGGAGCTATGCTCAAAGAGTTATCAAACAGTGCATACCCTTTGACCCAGCAGTGTTTCTACTGGGCCTATATCCCAAAGAGATTTTTAAGGAGGGAAAGGGACCCACATGTGCAAAAATGTTTGTGGCAGCCCTTTTTGTAGTGGCAAGAAACTGGAAATTGAAAGGATGCCCATCAATTGGAGAATGGCTGAATAAATTATGGTATATGAATGTTATGGAATATTATTGTTCTGTAAGAAATGACCAACAGGAGGATTTCAGAGAGGATTGGAGAGACTTGCATGAACTGATGCTGAGTGAAATCAGCAGAACCAGGAGAACATTATACACAGCAACAAGACTATATGATGATCAATTTTGATGGACATGGTTCTCTTCAACAATGATGTGATTCAAACCAGTTGTGCTGCGATGAAGATAGTCATATACATCCAGAGAGAGGCCTGTGGGAACTGAGAGTGAACCACAACACAGCATTTTAACACTTTCTGTGAATATTTCCATGCATTCTGTTTTCCTTCTTAGGTTGTTTTTTTTTTCTTCTTCTCTTTCTAGATCTGATGTTTCTTGTGCAGTAAGATAACTGTATAGATATGTATACATGTATTGTATTTGTCATATAATTTATCCTATCTAGCATGTATTAGATTACCTGTCATCTAGGGGTGGGGGGCGGGGGGAGGGAAAGGAAAAGCTTGGGAAAAAAAAGTTTTTTTTTGCAAAGGTCAATGTTGAAAGGTCACTCATATGTTTTGCAAATAAAAAGCTTTATTAAAAAAAAGACTTTATTTACAAGACTGGTAAGGGATATTGCCCATTTAATACAGCTTCCTCAAACTCTATGATACTACTTGTATAAAAAAGTCTAATTTGCTACCCTTTTTATCTATCACTCAAGAGTTAGGAGTCTTAAAGATCATTCAGTCCTTCCACTTATTCAATCCAGGAGCGTCTTGCAAAAATCATCCAACTTTTGCTTGAAAATCTTCAACTACATGGGGCTCACTACCTCAATTATTCCATTTGTAGTTAAAGTATTATAATCATTGCTTTTTAGCTCTTCCACACAGGTAAAATTTGCCTCCCTGTGATCTTTGTGGTAAGCAATTCTCACCACTGGATCAAAAGAGATTAAAAATTATAGAGGTTGTGAATCTGGGTGTCTGGAAAAATAGGGATTCCATCAAGAGAAGTAAGAAACTTTGGAAATGGGGTAGGCTTAGGGAAAATGAGATCTGCAGAAGAGATCATAAGCCATCCCTGCCTGCCCATTCTTGGAGCAATACTATTCTACCCATTGAAAAGAGGGAGAAGGATCTTACAAGTTTCTGCCCTGGAGTATAGAAACACCCTCTGAGAAAAACTAATGGAATAATGGGGAGAGGTTGGGAAGAAGTATGGCTTTTTCCCAGTGAGGTATGGTTAATTATCTTGAGGAATTAGATCAGAAGATGGGAACTGGGGATCTTACCTAAGTGAGTGAGAAAGAAGACCTAAAATAATGGGGAATAAAGGTAGGTGTGGCTAGGTTGGATACAAGCCTCATGATTGACAAATCAAAATGGGACACATCCATCTTTCCTTCTTCTAACTGAACTCACACTCTCCTGCCCAAGTCAAGCTCGAATTTGGAGGAACTATTAATCTAGACAAACAATGTGATCCTATTATACTCCAGCAAGTAGCAGGAGCTTTCATTCTTGCTTCTTCCCTCAGAAGCAAATTCCATCCCAGTCTCCTTTATAGAAACACTACATGTGTGGTCAAGGTAATAATCCTCACCTTTTCCACTTGGAAACTTCCCTCTTATTTTGAAGATGGTGAAATAGCAGAACTAGAGAACTTCCTACAGGATTAGGACCAGAAGGAGTATCAGAACTTTGAGTGGGGCCCAGGTAGCAGGATCCAGGTCAGAAAGGTCAAGAGGAAAACTAGGAACATGACCCTGTGAAAAATCTGAGCCAAAACTGGGACCAGGAACAAGAAGACAACTAGATAAAAGTAGAATCCTGTAAGTCAGAGTAGTCATAGGTAAAATCTATTTTTATAAGGCAGAAAGGTCAAATAGAGGAACTCTGTCCATGAGTAATAATGAGAACGAGGGAAGGAGTGTAGGTGGACAAAAGTGTGTAGGAACAAAAGGCACTATGATGAGTTTGAAGGAAGTCAATTGAAGTATGCAGAGAACTCTGAAGGTCTTACATTTTAAATACTGCTCAAGGACAAGAACTTCTTTGATCACCAAAGTGGACAAATGCAAAGAGAAAGTAAGATAGAGATCATGGTGGGACAAGATGGATTTTTCTCACCTATACTCTCTTGCTCTGCTATTTGGCCTGCTCTGTGCCAATAAACCCACACTTGTCTAAATGTAATAAGTCAAAGGATTGAAGAGTTTAAAAAAATCTTGACCCAAGAGTTGACTAAATAAAATAAAGTAAAATGAAAGATGATCCCTTGAACCATGGGATCCAGAAGTCAAAGGAGAAAAGAGGAGTTCCTAACAGCTACATGAATCTGCCTAGCAGTTCAGAGGACTGACTGACTATACTTGGAGCTAATTCCAAATTAAAAACCAATGTCTGTCCTAGGAAATTTTGTGATATAAGCAAAATTTTATATGTAGGCTTTACCACTAAGTCCACCTCCTACTCCTTTCCTTTTATCTTATTTTTCCCCATAAGCATGTTTCTCAGTACCATCACCTTTTATGAATTTGATTTTCATAGATCTCTCTCTGAGAGGCAAAGTGAATACTCTGATAACCCAATGTTATTAGTGCCTTAAGGTACAAAGATGTAAAAGGCCTAATTCCTTTTAATTATAGCTTTCCAGGGACAAATTCTACTTGTTATCTAACCCAGAAAATCAAGGCAATTATTACAGGTTGAGAAAAATACTGGTCAAGGCAAAGAGATGGAAGAGAGGTTTTGCCAGATGTGAATTTTGCCAAGGGCTGTGATGGTAAGATTGGGCACATGCTGTAAAGTTGTAGGAAATGTCATAGATCCCAAGGAACTGTCTCCATGTTTTAGATGTTCTTTGGAATTATTCTGCTAGGAGTTCCAAGAAAAAAAGTAAAACAGGTTAAACTAGAACCTTTTATGTGTCACTCAGACCTCGTGGGCAATCTGGGGAAGCCTATGGACTCCTTCTCAAAATAATGTATTTGGAATGAATAAAATAAGATATATAAGATTGCAAAAGAAACCAATCATATTAAAATACTTATTAACATTTCATATTAATACATTATTATACATAGCACATGTTATGCACATATACATTACATACACACAATATATATGTTAATTGAAATATTAAAAATTTTAAAAGATATTAAAATATGAAAAATGCACCCCAGGTGAAGAACCCTCTACACTAGAAGAAGAAATTTTGCAACAGAGGTTAGAGAGTCACAAAAAGGAAAAAGTGTGCACAGCTTTTCCTTCCCAGGAAAAGATTATGATATGTATCACTAGGGGTCTTTAGTTCTTTAATAAGGAAGGGAAAGAGTATCATGATGTATGAAGACAGACAAATTGTTTTTCTTCACTGTACTTCTAAATAATAATAACAAAAGCAATAACAGCTTGGCATGGGAGACAGAATTCATGGCTTGGAGTCAAGAAAATTGGGGTTCAAATCCCACTTCAAAAACTTATTATTTAGGCTGTAAGCCTAAAACAATTCCTTAGGACATATATACTAAATCACAGTCAGATTTCAAAATCATGTAGTATAGGAGGCCCACACAGGAGTTTCTAGTACTGATAAAAATCACAGATCTGTCATTTATTCTTATAATGATAGCTCAACCAACTGTGTTTCAGGCACTGTGCCAGGTGCTGAAAATAACAAAGACAAAAAAAAAAAAAAAAAGAAAAAAGAAAACTGTCCTCTTCAAAGAAGGGGGAAGATAATACATAAAAAAAAGTCAAAAAGGGATGGGGAAAGATAAGGTTATGAAAGTGAGATATGCAGAGAGCACAGGGGCAACATTAATATATTTTAAAAGTTTGGTAGTAAAAATGAGGAATGTTATAGGATCTTAGTTTGAGGTAAAATTTTATATTCTGAAGGGTGAGGTGGGGGGACAACATGAAAGGAAATGGGAATATGCAAAATAGAGACAGAGTAATAATTAGTTGTGGGGCTGGAAGACTAGGGAGATCAGGAAGATTTTTTACAGGCTTTAAACAGAGTTGTGAAAGGAAGTGGCACAGTAAGCAACTGTATTAGGTTAATGTTAGTAATTAACTGTTAGTAGGTGGCCTACTAACAATGGGTAGAGCACTGAAATGGTGACAGATGAGTTAAAATTCTACCTCAGATACTTTTTACTTGTGTGACTTCAGGCAAGTCACTTAATTAACATCTCTCAGATTCAGTTTCCTCATCTGTAAAATGGGGATATTAACAGCATCTACCTCATGGGGTTGATGTGGTTACCAAATTAGATAAAATATGTAAAGGATTTCTTAAACCTTTATATAAATATTATATAAACAATATCTCTTATTGTTGTTGCTGCTGTAATTGTTCCAAAAGGCATAGAGAAGGAAAAACATTCCAGGCATGGGAGACAGTCTAAGCAAAGACATAGAAGCAGAAGATGATGACAGGTATGAGGAATAGCATATGGAACAGTTTGCCTAGAATGTACAGTTTGTGAAGGGGACTATTCTTAAATCAGTCTGGAAAGGCAAATTATGGAGAATAACTGTAAATTGTTTTAAATGCAAGACAGAAATTGAGTTTGGTGGCATAATGTTTACAATGCTTGATCTAGAGTCAGGAAGACTCACCTTCCTGAGTTCAAACTGGTTTCCTACATTTACTAGCTGTGTGACCCTGGGCAAGTCACTTAACCCTGTTTGCCTCAGTTTCCTCATCTGTCAAATGAACTAGAGAAGGAAACGGAAACCACACTAGTATCTTTCCCAAGAAAATTCCAAATAAGGTCACAAAGAGTCAGATACAACTGAACAATATCATTGGCAACAAGTTAAATTGTAATGGCAATAAGAAGCTAAAAATATTCCATGATCTGAGAAAGACATGATCAGGAAAATAAATTTTGAAGAATGTCTCAAAGAAAGGAAAGGATTGAATAAGGGTGGTTATTACAACAGTTCAGGCAAGAGGTGATGAAGGCTTGAATTAGAGTGGAAGATACATAAATGAAAAGAAGACTGATGGGAGAAAGGCTATGAAGGTGGATTGGGCAAAAATTAGCAGCTGATTATGGAGTATCAGGGAGGAATTAAAGATGATAAATATGGTAATATCCTTGATAGAAATAGGGAAGTTAATAAAAGGAATGGCTTGGGGCAAGGGGTTAAGATGAGCTCCATTTTGTTGAATTTAAGATTTTATCAAAGTATAGATTTCAATAGACAGTTATGAAGCATGACAGTTTAATAGAAAGCTAAAGGCTAGATATGAGATTTGGGAATCTTTTGCATACAGATTATACTTAAAACCAAGAGAAGATAGTGAGATAAATGAAAGAGAGAATCTGTAGAGGACAGAGAGACTAAATGAATCCTAAGTTGCATCAATGGATAGGGGTAGGATATGAATGATGACACAGAGAGACCAAGGAATAGCCAGATTGTAGAAAAACCAATAGGAAGCAGTGTCATGGAAATTCACCCAGAAAAGAATATCCAGGAAGAGTTTGGTTAGTAGAGTGCTGAAAAGTGATTCAAAAGGCAAACTGAAAAAAAATGCCACTAAATTTAATCTAATTTTTTGTTTTCATGAGTATTACAAAAAGCAAATTATTTTTCCCAATTGTATTTTATTTTTCCAAATATATGCAAAAATAGTTTTCAACATTCATCTTTGCAAAACCTTATATTCCAGATTTTTCTCCCTTGCTTCCTCTTTCCCCTTCCCAAGACAACAGCAATCCAATATAGGTTAAATATGTAATTCTTCTAAACATATTTTTATATTTGTCCTATTGCACAAGAAAAATAAAATCAAAAGGGAAAAACCACTAGAAAGAAAAAAACAAGCAAATAACAACAACAAAGGGAAAATACTATGTTTTCATCAACATTCAGTCTCCAAAGTCTCTTTAAGATGTGATGACACTTTCCAACCCAAGTCTCTTGGAATTGTCTTGCATCACCTCATTGGTGAAAAAAGCCAGTTCCATCACAGTTGATCATCACATAATCTGTTACTTTTTACAATTTTCTCTTAGATCTACTCACTTCACTCAGCATCAATACATGTAAGTCTTTCCAAGATTTTCTGAAATCAGCCTGTTCATCATTATTTATGGAACAATCATTGAATTTAGTCATTAAGAGATTGCTATAGCATTAAAAGTTGCAGTTTTAATCAAAAGGTTGGATCCTGACTACAAGGGTCAGAATATTAATTGAACGTGTGAGATAGCTGAAGCAATAGCAGATAACTTTTTCTAGACATTTTACAGTGAAAGGGAGAAGGAACTAGAAAGACAATTTGAAATGATAGCAGGTTTAGATAAAGTATAGTTTGGGTTGTTTTTTTTTTTTTTTAGCTAGGGATTGTACATATCAGAAAATGATTAAGAGAATAATAAGATTGATAATTAGAAAGAAAGAGTTGCATGATTATAAGTGGTGAGGGCTAGGGGGTAGGAGAGAGATTACTCCTAAAAGAAAAAGGACCACTGTCTTCCAAAGATGGATCAAAGGAAAAGTTAATGGATGATGATGATGATAAGTGGATTTGAGGTATGAATTTAGGGAGAAGAGAGAGGTCTGACAAATGGTTTCAATTTTCCCAATAATGGACATGAAGAGGAGCAGTATAAGCTGAGGTGTTGTAGAGCCAGCTCAAACCAATTTTTCAAGAGTTTTATTATTAAAGTTTCATTTTAAGTATTTGTCCTCTAGAAATCAGAAAATAATATAAATCAGGTCTTGATTTATTGTTCTATTGATTGCATAGACTAGGAAAAGAATAAGGAAACTATTAATATAGATTAAATTTAAAAGTGTCATCTATGCATTTTTCCCTAAGAGCGCCAGGTGATAAATATTTACCAGCATTTAGTTTAGAGAGTATAATAGGAAGAGAAAAAGGACTGTTCTTCAGTAGTGAGGGCCTATTGAGATTAAATAACCTAAATTTGTAGTAGCCTGCCAGCACTGTTATATGACTTCTTCCAACATACATACAACTGTGCACAAAGTAGGATCAGAAAAAACAGAAGATAGACTCAAGATGGGGAGAACTAGGCAAGATCTGAGTTCAAATTTGACCCTAGACACTTGTCAGTTGTGACTCTAGACAAGTCACTTAATCCTTGTCTCAGTTCTTCATCTGTAAAATGGGTATACCATGGAAAAGGAAATGGCAAACCAGTCCAGATTCTTTGCCAAGAAAATCCCATGAAGAAAAGTCCACAGGATCAGGTAGAGTCAGACATAACTGAACAAATAAACTACAACAGGTAAGGATAATCCAGGGTTAGTGTTTGGAAATAAAAGAATATAAACAATGAGATGAAGAGGCAAGAGAGTCACAGGTCAGAGAATATAGCTTCAGGTTGAATTGGTTAATTATAACGAAAATTATAATGATACTAAAAAGGAAGGAGAAAAGAGAGGTAAGAACAAGGTTATAGAGATTTGGAAGTAAAGGAAAAATTGAGTGGTGTGGTGTTGTGATGAGGACTATAAGTGAGGAGAAATGGTAAATCTGGGGATTCTCCGATCAATTTTGAGTTTCTGAATCAACCTGATGAGATACCAAGGGAGGCACTTGATAGAATAAAGGGAACTAATAATGATTGGTTCATTGAGGCTCAATCAGTTAACTCTTCTCCTGGCCTATAAAAGCAAGTTAGTTGGCCTTTCTGGATTCACCATTTTATATACCTTGTTCACCTTTTTCCTTGTGGCTTCTGAAATATAGGAAGGAAAGAAATAACTCTTCTTCCTTTTATCTTTCTTCCCAGGAGCAGTAATGACAACTTATAGCTAAGCATATGGAAATACTTTAGAACTAGTATTAGGAAGGCTATTTAGAACTCTAGGGAGAAAGATACCTTCCCCAGAATGACAAAGAGTTCCTCTAAGAGCCCCTCTAAGCTTAAATTCCTTCCAAGGAGAAACTGGTAAGCTTTTTGAATGCGTCTTTATTTGAATGGGTTCTTAGCACCTATGCATTTTTAGGTGGTAAAATTAAGACTGCTCTGAAGCCAATACTCCTAAATATAGGAGTGGGGATTGAGGAAACCTGGGGTATATACAAATTTTATTCTAAAGTCAATCCAAAAATATTCAGAAAAATGAAAAGTGCTAAAGAAAGAATTTGACATTTTTGTGGTAGCAGGACCCCAAATTCAATTTGGTGGTGTTTATAAACCCAGAATCTTAGGAGGAGAAGGCCTTAGACATAGGTTATAAAAATATTTAGGAGAAATGAGATATAGGAAAAAATGGAAGGTTGAAATGATGAAATCAAAGAGGGTATAACTATTCCTGTGTGTGGTTGGGTTAATTTTGATTCTATTAGTCTGGATGAAAATAGTGGAAAAAATACTGTAACCCCACCCAAAATGTTCTTTTCCTATAAATCTTTCTCAAATCCCAACTTTTGTTGAAAGTCCTTCACCCACATACTTTTGGAAAACTTATCAGAGATTGTAGAGACTGTTATCTTATTCATTTTTTCCTCTCCAGGATTGTCCTCCACCTCATCTACTCAGATTTTCATTTTTTGTTAGGGAGACTATTAAGTAGATTTATTTAACATATGACTGGCTTTCACGCAAGATCAATTTTTTTTTGTTTGATCATTTCTTATTCCTTCAAACCTTTCTGTTTTGTTTTTTGTTTTTTTAATCTCTCATCTTGCATCTCTTCTCTGGTCTGTTTGATCATTTTCTCTGATCATTTCTTATTCCTTCAGGCCTTTCTGGTTTTTTTTTGTTTTGTTTTGTTTTGTTTTGTTTTTTTGTGGTGGTAGTGGTGTTATTGTTGTTGTTTTTATCCCTCATCTTGCATCTTTTCTTTGGTGTCCTCAATCCCCATTCCAGGAAATTAGAGAATATATAAAAAGAAGAAAAAAATTACAATATCACTCAAAGGACAGTGTAACAGGGCAAAAATTATAGAGTTGTAGTAAGAACAACATTAAGTGCTCACTATATGCCAGCCAGGTACTATGCTAAGTGCTGGGGGTAGAAAGAAAGGTAAGAAGACTGCCTCTTTGATCAAAGAACTTATAACCTAATGGGGAAGATAACATGAAAATAACTATGTATAAACAAGCATATAAAAGAAAAATGGAAAATAATCAGTAGTGGAAAGGCTCTAGAATGAAGGGGATTGGAAAAGGGTTCCAGGAGAAGGTAGGATTTTAGCTGGGAATTAAAGGAAGCTAGAGAAGTCAGGTGGATGAGATGAGGAGAAATAATATATTATGTATGAGGTACAGTCAGTGAAAATACCTAAAATTGGAATTAGCCTCTATTTGAACCTTATCTCAGATCCTTATTTTCTCTATGACTTTAGCTAAGTCTCTTTTCTTTGGATCTCTAAGGAGTTGGACTAGGTGACCTTAGATCCATGATCCTATGATTTTATTTTTACATTTTGAAAAAAATGTAAAAAAAAATCTGCATCTGTCTTTTAGAATGTCAATTTGTCACAATTAATATTTCAAGGATCTGTAATTTTGTCAGTATAGACCTTTGAGCTTTACTGTGACCAAAAATATTCATTCCCTGCAGCTGTCTTAATGAGGAGCCTCTACAAATTTAGCTATTCTGGTCTTTCAATAATAGGCCCATAACATCACAAAACCTTAAACTTGAAGTCTGTTTAGCTTGACATGACAGTTTATCATGCCACAATGAAAACTGCCTTCTTTGAAGAAAAATGGACAGTTATTTGCCTTGTACTTTGAGGATCTTTGAGACAAAAAAAAGTTTGAGAACTACTATTATATAGAGTAATTTAAAAAAGAAAGATTATTAATTGAGATACCCAGACACAGGAAATTTGATTGAAGAAAGGTTTTAAATCCATGAACTCAAACATCTCTACAGAAATAGAAAAAAAATAGGTTACAAACAAAAAGAACTAGAAGCTCCTATACAAGGAGGCAAATTTGATTATGTAGTTTTTCAGTGCTGTAATGAAACCTATAAATGGACTATGATTCAGGATGGGTATACCTCATTCCCAAAAGGGGCATGAAAGTGGTGGGAAATAGAATTTTATGAGAAGACATCTTAGGAACCACAGTGAGGAAGCATGATGGGTAGTCAAAGAATGAATATTTGAGTGAAGGTCTGAGAAGGAGAAATAGGAATTATTCTGTCATTGGAGTATACTACCAACCACTTGGACTTAGAGGAACTAGACAATGAGTTTGAGAACTAGATCACCAGCTTGGGAAAGAGACATGGAATAGTCATTGGAAACTTTAACTACCAAAGCATCTGCTAGAGTTTTCTTTTTGCTAGGCAAGTGCTAACATAAAAATCAGAAACAATCCTTACCCTCAGGGATTTCAAAACCTGAAGAAATATCAAGTAAATTGTGTATATATTACATTTCAGGTGCCAATGGAATACCCAGAAGGTAAAATTATAAAGTAGTTGAAACAGAGGTATGAATGAAAGTTATGGCTGAAGATACAAATTCTGAAGTTAGGAGTGAATGAGACTGCCAAATTAAAGAGTACAAAATAATAAAAATCCTTTCACGATCATTTGTCTAAGGGCTTAAGAAGAGATAAAGAATCAGTAAAGAAGAAAGACTGTGGTAATGGGATATGAGAGCCAGAAATCTTTGTTCTTTCAGAAACCCAAGGAGATGGTATTTTTTTTTTTTTTTTAGCAAAGTCAACATCAAGTATTGTCACTTGGCCAAGGAAGATGAAGATTTAATGCCAGTGGGGTTGATGACTAGGTCACTGGTGATCTTTAACAAAACAGTTTCAGTTGTATAATATGCATTAAAGACATGACTGCATCTTAAGAAAAAGTAAGTGATAAGGAAGTGAAAGCCTTGAGTGTAGAAGCTCTACGGTCTTCAAGACTCACAGAAAGCCTTCTATGAAAAGCCTTAAACACCCAACTTCTAGCACTCTCCCTCTCTAAGCTATCTCCTATTTATTTTGTACTTTGAAAGAATATTCTTGGGGATTGTCCCTTCTACATTTATACAGGTACAAGTGGTCTTCCTTGATAGAGCCTAAATGTCTTTAAGCACTTGGTAAATGCTGAAGGATTCATTTACAACATTTTCAGGAAGCTCATGAATTAAGAGGACAAAAGAAATGGAAATATAACAGGATAGAGTAAAAGGGCAAAATCTTGCAGTAAGATTGAGCAGATCTGAACATAGTTGGGGTCAGATGAAAAGGAGCACATGGAGATAGAGACTGGAGATGCATGAGAGCAACTGGATGACTCCTGGATCAAAGTCCTGAAGGAAAAAAAAGGAGTGGGATCCAAGGTCCAGGTAAAGAAATTGCCTAAGATAGATAGGAGCCTGAGAAAATAGATAGTACCTTTTGAGAAATAGTGAGGTGGGATTGAAAGAGCTCCCTTTCCATGGCCTTATGTGTCTTGGTGAAGCAGATTACTTAGTCATTCTATCAAAGAACTTATATAAATTTAGAGCTAGAAAAGACCTTCCTTAAAAGGCATCTAGTCCAACCTCCTCATTTTATATGTGAGGAAACTGAAGTCCCATGGGATTAATTACATGACTTTCCCAACAACACATAAGCATCAGAAATGGGATATGATATTTCATCTTCTGACTTCAGAATCAGCTATTTTATGATGGCTTTCTATAAGTATGTTTGGTGGGGATGTAATTGAAAAGAGAGGAGGAAAGGTTTGGAAAAGATCTTGTGAAAAAATGAATTAGGAGGACTTAGGGAAAACAAACAAAAGGTGACTAAGATTTTTTCCCTTTTGTGTATAAGTATTTGACTTGAACCTTGTGACAATGGTATGTATGTATATACACATAAAATATAATATGTAGCTTTCAGTAGCAGGCTAGATGTGAAAGGGGAAAAAAAGATAGGCCCTTTTTTGAGTTTAGAGACTATCAAGGACTATCCCTTTGAAGGTGTGGAAGTGAGAAGATAAGACAGTAGTGAACAGGACTAGGTGAAGAAGTCTAAGCTTTAGGAAATTATGTGACTCACAGGAAGTAGACAGTCAATGGTTACTTCCTTTTCAATCCATCCAATGAACCCAAGTCTTTTGCTATTTAACCTATTCAACATTTTCAGCTAGTTAGGCCAGGCACTATGCTGGGAGATGAGAGCTGAAGGGCTCTGTATCTGCTCAGTGGCTATGCTTGGACCTCTGCTTGCAGGAACCAAATAAGCGCTTCCTGTTTGTATCTGAATATGCCTCTAGGTAAGTTAATTTGGGTAAGGGGGTCTCTAGCATTCATCCCACTCAGTAGGGAGTTAGGTTGGTAGATAGCAGAGAGTTAGACTGAATATAGGAAGTCGCCAAAATGACCTTGATGTGACCCTTGGCCAAATGGCTTGATTTCTCCAGTCTCAATTTCAAGTTCCAATGGAAAAAATATTTCTACTATTCACCTTCAGGGATGCGAAGAAGGTATAAAGCAATACATAAACGTGGATTTTCCAGTGCACAGTACATTGGGTTCCTTGTGAGCTTACTTTTAAAAAGTGGGATATTTAAAATGATCTTTTAAAAATTCTGTTGTTAAAGTTAATATTAAAAATTCCTTATTGTCTCACTTATAAAACCTCCTCCCACCCCATCCCACTCCCAACTGAACTTTCCTTTGTGATCTGGTGTTTTCTGAAAGCACTTAGAGGCTTTTAGGTGTGAAATATTTATTTACACAACTTGCATAGGAAGCAGTCTAAAAGCTCTTTGACTAGAGTCACCTTATACCACTAAGAGAGATTGGCTGAGTGCCATGGGGCTGGGCGACTGCAGGCAGACCTCTGGGAATGAAACCCAAGTGAAGAATCAGAAAACGTGAACAAGCGCTCCCCAAATTCTGACATTGTCTCTTTTCCACTCGTTAAATTTCACAGGATCACAGATTTGCAGGTGGAAAGGGCTCCGGAGATGATCTAGCCCACTCGACCCCACAACACCATTACAAATGAGAGAACTGAGGTAAAAAAGACTTGAGCTTATGTCACACACAGAGAGAAGTGGTTTTTCTTCAGCTACAAATCATACTAACAGGATGAGCCCATACCCCCAAATAAAAAGCTCACAGTGCAGCCGACTTGTGCATAAATAACCCAGCCAGGGAATAGGGATTTTCCTGGGAGCACATCCTTACTGAAGGACCTTGCAGCGCCCTTCCTCCTCAGTAAACCAAGGAATCCCTTTAGGCCTCGGTCTTCCCACCCAGCCGAGACACCGAGTGACGCCAGGAGGCGGTGGAGGCATGCATCTCGGCACGCAGCAGCCCAGACACCTCCCAAATAGGGATATTGCCCGAGTACACACCGGATTTTTCCACCCATCTCTGTCTCACTTAAAACAGCCGAGATGGGCTAACCAAGGCTCTTTTCCGAGTGTAGCTCATTATATCCTCTGTTCCCCCACTCTGCTAGCACCTGCAAGGGGGATTCACACTTCCCCCTTTTCCCCCACACTCTCCCCCCCCTTGCGGATTTCCCCTCTCCACCTCCACTTCCACCACCAGCCGGCTCAGAACCCGCCCCGGCGAGGGAGCTTTCCTCGCCGAGCCAGGATTGGTCCAAGGGCCTCCTGAAGCGCCCGGGAATTGGCTGATGCCCCTATCCATCTGCGCTTGAAACGTTGCCCGGGAGGAGGCGGGGCTGGCTAAGGGGTGGAGCGTGCAGCGGCCGGTAGCTGCCTAGACATCGAGGACTACGGCTTCTTGCAGGACTTCTGTGGATGCGCTGACTGCCCCGGCCGACTAAAGCTGAAGCCATGGCTTCCGAGGGTAGAGAGAGCAAGCCGGATTCCCAGGCGCTGAAAGCGACGGAGCCTACTTGCAAGAGCTCGTCTGCCACTACGACTCATCATCCGACGGACAAGAAATTGTTCGAGAATCTCTCCGGTGCTGGCAAAGTCATCGGGATCCTTACTAGCGGCGGCGATGCTCAAGGTAACGCCCGCGCCCGCGCCACCCTCGGAAGGTGCCCAAGCTGGAGATGGGGATGTGCGGGGTGTGGGTGCGATTCAGAAAAAGCAATATTGTTTGTTGTTGTTTTTCCCCTCCTCCAAGCTGAAGTCATTGTGGCAGAATAAACCCCCCATGAGTCGGTATTGGCTACAAGGGAGGGTTAATGCTTTGCGCAACTTCTGGGAAGCGATCAGTCAATAAGTAATTATTAAGCGTCTCCTGTGTACAGGCATTGTGCTCAGCGCTGGAAGCGCCCACTGCGTTCCTCCATACATACCCCCAGACCGGACATAGACTGGTCTGTGCTTGGCCGGAGGGGTAAGGGTTAAGGAAGGACGGAAACGTTTCTTACTCACGCTTTGTAGTCGTAGCTCTCTTCAAAGAATCCCCCTTCACCCCCTTTCCTCCAGCTTCACCCCTACCCCGGATTCCCTCTGGTTCCTGAGGTTTGGCATCCAATTTCCCCCCTTAGTTTGCGGCCTTTCTTCCCTGGATTGAGGTTGAGGTGTGAGGAGTGGGAGGTCTTGGTCCTTGGCCTTTTCTGCATTGCAGGGAGACAGGGAAGTTCCTGGGACCTTGCCCACGTTTCCTTGCGCAGCCTGGCAGATTGCTAACGTTTTGCCCAGAGAAGTTGTCACGCCCTGTCTTCCTCCTTTTCCCTACTCCTATCCGCCTCCTTCCCAGAACATCTGGGAGCCTCTCTCTGTCTTCCTCTTTCTAAGACTCAGGGTCTTCCCTGAGCACATTGAGAAGCAACTAAATCTGAGACCATGTGTGACACTTCCTAAGGCTGGTTCTGTCCCCTTTCTTCAAATACTACCTCTGATCTCTGGGAAATGACACGTCTGATCTTCTGTGTTCATTCTCTCCCCGGCACCAGTGGATTCATGACTACAAAGTAGTAGAGTGAATCTAGCAAGCGCTACAGTCAGAATCAAAAGCGCGTCCAAGAGGTGGACCAGCCATCTTAGAATCAGAGCATCCTAAAGCTGGGAAGGATTTTCCGAAATTATTGAATTCAGCCTTCCAAGTTTACACACTGAAGCCCCTGAGGGGTAATGGATTGCCCCAAATATCTCGGCTGTAGTTAATTGTATAGTTCCTGCTTGCCACCTCCTTACACCCACGAAACAACTCCGGCGCAATCCTCTGCGCTGAACTGAATTATATCCTACTTTGTCCCACTTTTCAAGCTCCAGGTAGTCTCTGTTTTGGTTTCTAAGACTCCTGAGTGAATGGAGAAGGGGCCTTTGGAAAGGCTTACATCTTTGGGGTCTTTAGAATCTTTGTGCTCGAAGTGAGGAAGGAGGAGTCTTTGACTACCTCAAAGACCCTAGCTGGGTAGCGGAGGGACACTCAGGCTCCTCCCTCCTTCCCGCGTGTGTACGTGATCCTCAGCCAGGCCTCCCTAATTCCGCCCTCGTGCGTCATCCTGGAGCGAAATTGCCTTTCTCTTCTCCTCCTTTCTTCCACCTTCTCCTCTTCTTGCAACTGTAGAATGGGGGAATCCTCGGACAGGCTTAATGCTTACCTCCCAGACGCAAAGGCTTGGCTTGACTTGACTTGACATGACTGCGCTGCGCTGTCCAGCCCGGGACAGCGGCCCCAGAAACTCCAGAAGCGCCAGCATCCCTTTCATTCTGCTGTCCCTCAACCTGTAAAGCCTTTGAGAAACCATCCCGAGGAGCCCTATGGGACTTTGCAGGGGTTGGGGGATTGCATTTTTACCCATCAGCAGGTCCCTGAACGGACTTCAATCCAACACCCTTATAAGGGCAGTTAAAGGCACCCACTCCTTCGGCCCCCTCCCCCCTCTTCCCCATGTACTTCCTTACTGCAGTGAATTGTATTCTAGAGTGTGGATTTTAGTATTTCTTGTAAAAGTCGATTATTTGAAAGAAATAGGACTTTAAAAAAAAAGTAGCTAGTCAAGGGCTGGGGAAGGGGTGTTGGAGAAGTAAACAATTTTTGGTACTTTAGGAATTCATTCTTTGAGCAGATGTTTATCATTCCACTAATTCCTCCCATGTGCAAGGCACCATAAAGCAATCTAAGGTCATCTAGAAATGAAGGGCCCACAGGCCTGAATCAGACACTACTAGAACAAAGCAACCTGGGAGGGGGAAGGGAATTTGACTGGGAGGTTCCAGAGCCTATGATTTATCAAAGTCATCCAGGGTTTTCAAGGTCAGGAGTTTTTAAATGGTGTGTGTGTGTGTATACATATATACAAACATACACATGTGTGTATATATATATACATACACACAAATACATATACATAAGTGTATGTTTATGTGGATAATTTTGTATTGAAATGATGCATTCAGGGGCCCTTTTTTGTATGCTGTTCCGTTCAATCTCTGTACTTAAAGGAATCCTAAAGAAACTATCAATTATCAAACAGCTAACCTCACTTTCCCCCAAACATATTTGCATCTGATTTGTTCACGGAATGGAAATGATTCATTGTCCATCAGAATTATCTAGGCATCAATTTGCAAAATGATAATTTAAATTCACTTGTGTCATTTCTACATTCATCTCCCCTCCCTCCTCCAAAAAAAGTTTTAAAAAATTTTTGATTCATTGTATTACTTGAAACCAGAAAAATCAGATATTTGCCAAATACTTTATTTCTTCTCACTCCAAATGGAATTAATAACCAAGCTGCAGGAAACCCTCCAGTTTTTCTTTTGTTTACTCTTGTTAGTCTTGATAAATTAGAGATAGCATGAGATGGCATTCATTGATAACTTATTAATCTCTATTTTTTTCTTAGAGCAAGTAGAAGAAGGCTTAATTATGTTTTTCTTCATGAAACAGGTGCCATACCCCTTTGAGGGGGACAAAGCCACAATTTACAGAAGCCAAACCCAGCAGTTATAATCTATAATTTTGCCTTATCTTCTCTTGCTTTCCTCAAAATTTCATTGGACATACTTCAAAAAATCTAACATTTCTTTTTTTGACATTTATATTGTGTTTTTAGAATTTCTAAAAAAGAAAAACAACAATGTAATTTTAAGATTTCTCTGTAACTTAAAGAGGAGAACTTCTATATAGCCTAAAAGAAATGGATAGTTTTGGTTAACCATTCTGGGCACATAAGTATTTCCTTTGTGGAAGTAATCATTACTAATATTTACAAAACAGTTCCGATGCCTATCTTCACTAGATTCTGCTTCTGCTATTGGTTTGTTTTTGTTTTTGTTTTTTTTT
>JAJPUD010001062.1:272872-317890 GCA_023553655.1 Myrmecobius fasciatus
ACAGACACAGAGAGATACAGAGAAACACACACATACACAGAGAGACAGAGAAACAGACACACAGACACAGAGAGACCCAGAGAAACAGACACACAGACACAGACACAGAGAGAGATGGACACACACAGACACACAGAGACGGACACACGGAGACAGAGAGACGGATACACACACAGAGACAGATGAACACACACAAAGAGACACACACAGACACACACACAGACACACAGAAAAAATTAGGTTTTCCACTTCATTTCTAAAACATAGAGAATTGACTCAAATTTGTAAGAAATCAATCCATTCTCCAATTGATAAATGGTCAAAGGTATGAACAGACAATTTTCAGATGAAAAATTGAAACTATTTCTAGTCATAGGGAAAAGTTTTCCAAATCACTATTGATCAGAGAAATGTAAATTAAGACAATTCTGAATTAAGACAATTATGGTATATGAATGTGATGGAATATTATTATTCAGTAAGAAATGATCAGCAGGATGATTTGAGAGAGGTCTGGAGAGACTTGCATGAACTGATGCTGAGTGAAATGAGCAGAACCAGGAGATCATTATACATGGCAACAACAAGACTATATGATGATCAATTCTGAAGGATGTGGCTCTCTTCAACAATGAAATGTTTCAAACCAGTTCCAGCTGCTCAGTGACGAACAAAGCCATATACACCCAGAGAGGGGACTGTGGGAACTGAGTGTAGACCACAATATAGCATTTTCACTCTTTCTGTTGTTGTTTGCTTGCATTTTGTTTTCTTTCTCAGGTTTTTTTTTTCTTCCTTCTTGATCCAATTTTTCTTACGCAGCAAGGTAACTATATAATATGTATACTTATATTGGATTTAACATATATTTTAACATATTTAACATGTATTGGACTACCTGCCATCTAGGGGAGAGGAGGGGATAAGGAGAAGGAGGGGAAATTCTGGAAGAGAAGGTCAAGGGTCAATGTTGAAAAATTAGCCATGCATATGTTTTGTAAATAAAATGCTTTAATAAAAAAATAGCTCTTTTTATTATGAACTGCTCAATAGAAAGCCAAAGAAACCTTCACAGAAAAAATAATTTAATCTCACTTCATTTATTGAGTACCTATTATATTACCTAGAAATTTGGTGTCATAATCTGGCTCCAAAAATCATGGTGTGTTCACACACACACAGTGGTTTCGGTATTTTTATAAGTAAATTGTACATTCAAGTTCTCTTTCTGTGTTTTATTTTGGCATAGAAGTGATCTCAGATTCCCAAAGAACATGCCATCTGGCTTTAGGTAACACATGGTGATAGACTATGTATCCAAGTGATGAATTTGGGGCCATAACAACAGCCAAGAACCATCTGTTAATTCAAAAGGAGGTCATTCATTATCCAGGTCCCTGGAAAAAAGTAAACAAATAAAATTACAGATACTTGAAATAATGTGTGTGTGTTTATATACATACAGATGTGATACTTAAGGTCATAGATTTAGATAGTAATCAAGTTTAACTTCCTTATTTTAAAGTTAAGGATACAGGCCCAGAGAAATGTAAGCAATTTACCAACATTACATAAGTATGAAGCTAATGCTAGAATTGGGTTTCACACCAAGGTCTTCTTTCAAATCTACTCTGTTTTTTTCCTACTATCTCATGAATGACATAGACTTACAGGATAGCCACCATTCAATTCACTGACTCCTCCTCCATTGGATTCAGAAGAGCCATGGATTTGATGTAAGAATCTACATCCCAATTCTGCTACTTAACTACCTTGTATGAATTTGAATAGGAAGCTTCATCTTCTTTGGGTCCCGGAATTTTCTTGATCTAAAACTAATAGGCTAGACTAGTTTACATCAAACTCCTTTATAGCTCTTCATCATAAGCTCCTATGTTTGGGTAAAAATACTACTTACAGAATGGAAGGCATTGGGAGAATTCCCATGGCTTTGAATAAGATCTTGTTTAGATTCTCTTCATTGCTCTTTTGATGAGCTTAGTAGAATTGTCAGAAAGAAAAAAAAATTGACAAATAAATAAAGAATTCTGTCAGATGTAAATTATTTCCATCAATATCTAGCTCAGAACTCACCTATAAATCTAACTTACTAGCTTCACCTGATATCTTTTTTTCTCATGTGAAGTGACAGAATTAGACTAGATTCTCTCTCCTTTATTCTTTTCTTTTTTAGCTCTTGAACATTTAATTTGTTTAGTATCAAGGGTTATTTTACCTATTAGGCCCTTATTTAAAATATTTTCACACAAATCTGGCAAATTCCTTTTAAATTTTAAAAGGAAACCCTAAGTGATACACTATATTTGGTAGTTTTCAAAGTCCAATAGATTTATTAACAGTAACCTGTTGAGAACCCTTTAATTGAAGAATAAGATTTTATATTATTTTCTGAGGATTTTATATCCAATATCCAAAATATTATTTTAAATGTAACATCTAGATTTGTATATTATTTGCTTTGGGAAAGAATTATAAAATAAAAGTAAAATTATAAAGTAAATTATGCCAAGTTATATTGGATCCAATTTTTCAATCTGATCTCTTAGAAAAGTGATTTATATTAAATAATAATGTTAAGGCCAGTTATTCTTTATAGCTAATGCTAGATTAATAATACAATAATTGTTTCATATTTATATTTTAAAATATATATGACTATATGTGGCTAAAAGTCACTGGACAAAAGCTTTTATTTTATTATCTTTTTTTAATCATAAACACTTCAGAAGTTACTCAAAAGGACTTTTAAAAACTTATCAGAAATAGGGATGGCATGGACTAAATTTAATTCAGTCCAGTAAACATTAGTTAAAAAACAAAAACAAAACAAAACAAAACAAAAAAATCCTCTCTGAAGCCAGAAAATCTGGGTCTCAATCCTGGCTGTTTCCTGACATTTACTAGCTCTATAACTATGTGCATTTACCTCTTGTGCTTCATTTTTCTCATTTGTAAATACAGAGATTGAATTAGATGACCCCTAAGATCCCTTCCCACGCTAAATCTGGGATCTCTTGATTCCAATAAAATATTTAATAACTTTCATATACTTAAGGCATGAACACAAATGGAAAGCTATAAGTTTTTATAAAAATGGATCCAAACCTTAAAATTCAGAAAGCACGCTTAATGATCATGAATGCAGAGCATGGAAATAGAGTAGAAAATAATGTGATTCAATTTAAAACACTTAGTATGTGTCTATTATATGTTGCTAAGAGCTGAATATTCACTGATGAAAAAAAACTACAGAATCCCTGCTCTAAAGTTCTGGGGATAGAACACATTGAGAGATAAGTATAATGCAAGATAGCTAGTGGTGGGTCAAAGAACAGGCTAAGATATTGTTTTAGGATCATTTGGGGAAGGATAGAACACCTATTATATGTAGAGATGGACTGGAAGGGGGAATGAGGAATTATTACTGTATAGGAAGAAAAGGATTATGATCAGGAAATGCCACTCGAAACAATAAAGGCACTTTCTGTGAATGGACAGAAATGGGAAATGGCAGATCAAAGAACAGCAAACAATATCTAGTATTGGATTTGTTTGAAATTTAAAACCTAGAAAGAATGATGTGAAATGAAGTCAGAGAGGCAGGTCAGAGTTACATTGTGGAGTACTTTAAATGGCAATCTAAGGAGTTTGTATTTCATCCTATAGCTAAGTAGGTGATAAAAAATTTAGAGGCAGGAGACTGATGTGGTGAGAAGAAATTTTCTTAAATTAGAAGTTACAAATATAAATATTTTGTCAACCATATTAATCATGGATTAGAGAGGAAATAGATTAGAGGTAGAAGAACCAATTAGCATGTCACAATATTTCTTGGACAGATATTGTAAATGAATTATTATCCTTATTTAAAAAGAGCCTTATTAAATAGTAAATTAAATTTTATTGTAACATGTAATTATTTTAGTGGCATCATAATGCATTAATTATTTATTAATAAGGGCCATAAGTGAATATGAAGAAGAGGGTGGGTTGAACATATTTGGAAAATCATTTTAATACTTTCAGCAATACCAAACTGCTCTTTGACACACAGGCTTATCTTTTTAACTCATTTTTTTTTCTATAGCAAAAGTTTCAGATCATAAAACGCTACAATATCTGAAAAATTGATATTAACAACTTGGCAGGCAACGAAAAGTCAGAAGGAGCTTTATATGTTGTCAGTGATAACTTGTGTACAAGAATCTGATGGGCTTCAGGACTGTATTGGCCCCTCTTTTTTCTTCTAACTTTTTGGATTTGGTTATCTCTTCCTAAATGTAATGGTCACTTCTTTCCTGAACTTTGGTTTTACAAGTACAACTTTTTGCTAGACATCTCTACTTGGATATCTCTTAGGTTTCTCAAAGTCAGCATGCCCAAAATAGATCTCATTATCTTTCTCCCTAAACTCTACCATTCCTCCCATCTTCTGTCAAAATCACTACCATTCTTCTGTTGCTTCAGTTTAAAAACCAGGAGTCATCTTTGACTTGCTCTTTTCATTTACCCCATATGTCCAATCAGCTGCTAAATATTGTTATTTCTACTTATACTTTACCTCTTACATCTTGCTTACTTCACTCTCACACTTATCCTCAAACAGCGTTTCCTTACTTCATCAGTTCTCATTTAGACTTGTTTCAGGTGGTCTCTTTATCTGTTTATCAGCAATTTAACAAAAATCCATCTTGGTGGGGTTTGGTAGCTAGCACACACTTATAATTCTTACCTCTACCTTCTTCCTTCACAGGAATGAATGCAGCTGTTCGAGCTGTAGTGAGGATGGGACTCTACGTGGGAGCCAAAATGTATTTTGTGTATGAGGTTCGTTTAACGTTAGCTCCTTCTTTATCTACATTCATCTCTTTCTTGGTTAATAATGCCAAATATCCAAATAGCAAACATGTATATGTATGTATGTATATATATATATATATACATATGTATATATATATATATACATATATATATATTCATATTGACATGAATATTTCGTATGTATGTGTGTATGTGAGTGTGTATATGAGAGAGAGCATGTGTGTCTGTATATTCTTAGAGATTTCTACAGTAGCTGTAGCTCTATGGATTCACATTCATGTCTATATATAACATGTTTACATGTATACATAGAGTCCCAGATCCATTATGTATCCACACACGTTTATTACATATGTATGCATAAATATATGCACACACATTATGTGTAAAGTTCTAAATTGTTAAATCAGACTGCATTTATTAGCACATACCTGTGATGTCTTTGACTAAGGTGAGCAGATCTCTTGGACTTAGGAGCTCAAATCTGTGATAGGGCGAAATCTGATGTCTGTCAGTATGGTATCAATATGTTGAGTCCTCAAGAATGGAACATCTCAGGCTGCCTCTGGAGAGATGGATCCAGGTCAGAAATAGAGAGGGGCAAAAATTCCTTGAAGATCAGAACTGAGAAGGGCCAATGTGTGCCCTTTGCACTTCTATCCTGGGCTAAATACCAACCCAAATAAATGAGTTAACGAAAAAGCTAAATTTTTAAACAATGCTGAACATGTCTTTGGTGTGTCAACTTGAGAGAAAAAAGTGTTTGAGGAGGGGGAGGAAAATCCAGGGCTATTTGCTATCTCCTGTTGTTAATACTGCCCAGTCTTTTTAGAATCCTATGACTTTGGTGTCAGAAATGTTTTTGTTAAACAGATATTGTTTTTTAAAATCAAAATTGAATAGAAAACATTTTAAAATTCTAAATCTAACCAAAGCCTTTATAGGCTTCTGTTTTGCCACTTCATGCTCTTTGGATGTTAAAAAAGCTAGATTGCCATACACTGGGAATTTCCATTCCCAGAGCAGTTACTATTATGAACTGGTGCCATTATTTCTGTTTGCCCAACTACTTCAGTGGCATGAAAAGGAGTAGTTGGCACCTTGCTGAGCTTGGGATTCCTTTGCCTTCTTCTCGGCCAAGTTGCTTTATAAATTGCCTTTTGAATGTTAGTTGCAATATTTGTATGTCAATATCCAAAAATGCTCTTTCCTTTGAGACTACTTCCTATCCCTCCCATCGAGGAATGTAAATAGGCATAAAAGTTTTTGTTTCATTCTTTGGCAATTTTTGACTATAAACTCTAACTGAGCACTTGAAACTTTAATTGACCCCTTCACCTCTTAGTAAACTTATAAGTATGATTTAAAGAATATATTTTTTCTGACTCCTTTATCCATCAGGTGTGTTCTTTTTTTTAAAGAATTTTTAAATGGCATAGATACATTAGCTTGTTCCCCTAATCCCATGTTTCCATATTTTTAATTCCCATATTTAATAGTTTATGGAAATCTCTTCAAAAAGGAATTAAGTTCTTTTTATCTCTGGACAACACTAGTACTTCACCTATGATAATTTATAATTTTCAAAGTGTGTATGTATATGTATTTCCCTCATTTGATCCTAATAAAATCTACCAAGTATCAGATATCTCCTACCAGGTAAGCAAAATAGATATACAATTCCACATTCTTTTAGGTGGATTCAACCAATTTGACTTCTTTGTGAGGTCATGCAAAATTCCTTTGCCTTCATTTCTCATTAGCACATTATCTTGTTTGTGCTAAACATTTTTGGTTACTTCACTGCTTCTTTGAGGGGGCATTATATTCCATTTCTTCTGAATTGGTTTAATTATTAGTTCCTTATTTTGAATTAAAACCCTACCCCATTGTAAATGCAATGCCTTCTATGAAAGGGGCATTGGTAAGTATTCTTCAGGGTTCAGGGAAAATTGCCTGGTGGATTGCAAGAGAGAATGTGGAAGCAGAAGGCTTCCAATAGCCTTACAGTGAAAAATATTTTCAGGATCCTCTCTAAAACAATTGGTTGTGACCCCACATTCCTGAGTATTTCAATTGTTCTTCATGGTTCAATTCAGGTAATTGTTTTTCTTCTTACAAATCTCATGAAACCCAGTTCTGTTTTCCTAATAACAAGGTTCTAGGAATTGTTTTCCCAGACCTGGAACCCTGACTTTTCCTTTCATGAATATATTGGATAGGGAATTAGCCCAGTAGCATTTTATATCTTCCTTTCCTTTCCAGCCAAGGATATAAATTGCTAGGGGATGAGGTCAAATAGAGGATATGAATTGGAAAACTATTCTACTTATATTAGGGGGGAAAGGAAGGCAATCATACAGTCTTTTGTAGTCTAATAGGAAAAAGTTCAGATGATGGCATTCATTGTACAGTCCATTAGTAGATATCTTTATCTTCATCATGGTCCAACTTTAATTCACAAACATTTTTAGTACCTACTATATTTATATCATGGAGGATTTAAAGATAAATAAAACAGTCAACTCAAAAAGATTTCAAATTTAATAGGAAAGATAAGCGATACACACATTAAGATTCTGAACATGATAATTTCATCAGATACAAATGCTTTGTGAGTTAAGAGGAGGAAAGTTTATCATTTGGCTGAAATCAAGGAATACTTTATGGAGGACTTTGAAGGATGGTTAGGATTTCAACAAGATGAAATGGAGATAGGGAAAGTGTATGCCATGTGTAGAGAACATAAGGGAGGTAGATCAATGCTATTTTAAAGAATATTTATCATACTTTTATTTAATTGTAAAATATAATTTTTATTGTTCTTTTGTTTTTATATCAACTTCATTTCTGAATGTTTCTCTCCTGTGTAACCTAATAAATCATCCCTTATAACAAAGATTTTTATAAAAAAAAAAAAAAAAAGTTGGTAGACCAAAAGATCCCTCCCTGATTATTACTCTCTCTTTATGTTGTCCCCCTATATAAACTCCTTGTGGGTAAGGACTATTTTTATTTTTATATTTGTTTATTTTTAGTTTCTTCAGTACTTTTTACACAGCAAGTACTTAATAAATGTTTTTCAAACTCATTTAATAACTATATGGTAGCATATTTTATATCCACAAAATAGTCAAAAGTGAATGTTCCACAATTACCAAAAAAATTTGGTTGACCTTAATAAGAAGATCAAAGAAAGCACCTCCTTTGCTAGGGTAGAAGGACTATAAGTGTGAAATTTTGAATTAATTTTCAATTTTTTAATGCACTTATTAGTTTTATTGACTTTTTCTCTTCTTCCTCTTATTTTTTTCTTTCAAAATAGTCTTCTAAAATGCCTCTGGGAGAGGGTAAAGTAGAGCATTTAGGGAATTTTTTTTTAAAGGAGGGAAAAAAAACAAATGAGGAAAAAGGAGTAGAAAGAACCATGAAGTCATCTAGTCTACCCTTTTTTTTTTTACAGAATGGAGAAACCATGGCCCAGAAAATTTAAGTGTTAAAATCACATTGGTACTGTGAGGGCGGGATTGAACACTGAGCCAGTGACTTTGGAGTCCAAATCCAGTACTTTTCCATTGAACCACCCTGTCTATATTCTGCAGCTTTCTTATTATGTTACTTAGATCTTTCTTGGCTACCAGCAGATACCAAAAAAAAGAATAAAAAAGAAAGAAATAGGTCAGTATTTAATATTATTATCTTGTCTTACTAGAGAGTATATGACTGGTATGCTAATCCAAAAGCATTTATAGTTCTACAAAGAATTGGCATCTTATTTGATTGAACCAGTACTGCCTGGTTTAAACTTGTACAAGTATAAATCTGGGACAGAGCTACTTGTGGCAAATGATCAGTAAAAGGCATGAATGAGAGAAAGAAATTTTCATTGTCTTCTTCCCTAGTACTAAACCACTTTTCTAGCAGAACAGTTTAGCTGAAAAATAATCAGCGTTCTATTACAGAATCCTAAAAATGTTCTTTAGTGTATTAGTCAATGTCCAGGCACAAAATACTTTTAAATACAATAAAAACAGATTTCCTTTTGAAACTGCCTTTCTATCTATATAGTAATGAAAAGGGGGAAGGATATGTTAAGTTGGCTTGTTAATACACCAGTTCCTATAGGTATATATATATATATATATATAGGTATAAACTTTCCTCCCCCAAAATAAAAATTTTTGGAGCTAGAAGGGATCTTGAACATATATAATTAACTCTCTTTTATAATTAGTCAAATTAGATCCAGCAACATTGTGACTTTTCCAAGGTGATAGACCCAATAATGGCAATCATGACTAGGGCCTGGTTCACTCTCTACATCAGATACCTCTAGTCTTTGTCTAGAGTTCCATCAAAGTAAATGATCCGACTGACTGATGCATTTGACCTATAAATGATTTTGCCCAAAAATTACAGGTTACAGATAACAAGGGACAGAAATAGGATTTGAACCAAGGCTTTCTTTTTTTAATAAAAAATTTCAAATAGATTTTATTGCTATTTGTTGTTATTATATCACTTATATCATTTCCTTTTATATATTTCCCCTCCCCATTCCACTCATAGAGAGCAATCCTTTATAAAGACCATTCTCTACTTTGTTTACAGTTCTTTGCTGTCCTATAAAATGTGTTATTATAAATATTCAGTGTACGTGTAAACTTTTATTTTGTCATTAAGTTCCTTAAAGGTATATGCCAACAGAGAAACCCCTGCACTGGAGTGCTGGTTTAACAAATGACTCACCTGGGGCAGGGAGAAAGAAGAAGAATGTATTTGGGACATACTTTTAATCATCATTATTAACATTTTCTCTGTAACATTCTTAGGCTTAACTAATTAAAAATTAGTAACTGAAGCACTAATTTGTAGTATTTGCCAATTTTCAAGGTGTAAATATTCATGCTGAAAATTTAACAATTGACTCATAAGAGCTGGTTGAAGCTGGTTTTCACACATTGCATGGATCTCTGGGACAGAGGATGTACTTTGCATAATTACAAATTGTTTTCCTGAGTGGTTGTTCTAATTCTCAGCTCCTCCAACATTGATTATTCCCATATTTTATCTTTGCCAATTGTCTTGAATGTGAGATGAAACACTAGAATTATTCTTTTAAATTTGGTGTATCATTTCATCTTGTGCCAGAAATAATTTTATCAAGATTATTCTAATCTAAATACTCATACTTAGAGGAATGTAGACAAAGCAGTGCTGTTTTTACGATTTTGAAAATTATTCTCTGTCAAGCCAGTCAAATTTTAATTTAAGATTTTAAATTATAGTATTCTTGAACTAAGAAAATGTTACAATATCATAGAATATATTTACAAGGTTCACATGAAAAGTTCATTTGGTCTTTTGCGTCATCAAAGAAGACAATAGTCACTTAATTTTTGTCTTACTCTTGGAGGGTCATTTTCTTAAAACTCCTCAGTTGTTCTTTGACCACTTCCTCCATGGTTTCTCCTTTTCATCTGGTCCAAGATAAATTTGAGAGATGCTTCCATTCACTGAAATAATTAAAATTTTCTTCCTTCTCTTAAAGTATGATCATTATTCTCATCTGGCTGATGTATACTGGCCAAGGGTACTGCTACTAAGAGGATCAGTCAAGGACTTTTTGTCCTTATCTGGTCACTTTACCGATTTCTATTGAAATGGTCAGCAGTGAACTTTCAGCTAATTTATTTCAGAGAAAGTGGTTAGGTCTTTGATAAGGCAGAACAATTATTTAGTGCAGAGTACAATTTCAGAACTGAGACTCAGCGTGACTGATATGGTTTCTTATTAAGATTAATCGCAATGTTTCAGACTGCATTAGAAAAATAACTTGCTAAAAGAGGTAAAGAAAGAAATTAGTCTTACAGATTTTTCACTTTTTGTTGTGAACATAACTAATTACAAGAGTAATCTAAACTCGGCTATTTCAGGATTCCATTTCTTGCCTGCAAGTTAATTGTGAGATATATTATCTAATTAGATAAATATAGAGAATATTCTGTATTTTACTTTAATCATCAGATTCAGTAAGGCATTAAAATGATAAGAACTACTTTTATGTCAAAATAGTAGGTCAGTATTACAGCAACATGACAACCCTGCATTATAGGGTTGAGGATATTGTCTTCATTATGTGGTAGGTTATAGTACTAGGTGAACTATGGTGGAGACAAAATGTCTTGTGTTCAAATGTCTCTAAGGCCCCCAGTCCTTTAATCTTCTGAAGAGTAGCCAGAAGGCTATGCAGATTAAACTGTATGGGATTGAGATGGTTCAATTTAAAGGAAAGTGGAATTTAGAAGTAATATTTTTCTGCTGGCCTTGCCAGTAAGTTGTCAAATCCCTTTAGCCATGCTTATTATAAAATAGATATTCTGAATCTATATGCTGATTCTTCTAATATGGCTATAATTCTCCAGAGAGTGAACTTCCCAAATCTTACCATGTACTGTTACTATATCCTCATCTCTAAATTTGGCATAGAGAACAACTGGTTGACTGTAAAGGTCAGAGAGTCCACTGAGCCCATGTTCCATACCAGAGATCTGGCTCATTTCCAGAAGTGCTTATAAGTATGTTAGGCTCCTCTCTCAGGAGCTTGATCTTTTATATATCGTGATGGAGAGAATGGCAACATTACTGAATAAGCATATGGTTTTTCAAGATAATAACTTTTCAGGGCAGAACTTACCTGGATAGATGAACCGTGATCTTGTGTGTTGTGTGTATTCATGTAAGAAAGAAAAAAGGGGTAGAAATATGTCTTTATAATCATATTTCATGCATTAGTAGAGAATACTTAACACAGATTCTCTTAAAACCTTCACAACTATTCCATATATTATTTGGGCTGAATGAATCCTAGTAACTCAACCTATACAAGGAGAAAACTTTTAACATGGGTACAATATATAATACAGTGACCTTTTTGCTCTTTTCCCCAACTTGTTCCCTATACTGATAATAATAAAAATAACTTTTGCTACATAAAAATAGCAGAATAAATTATGAAATCTATTTTATTATTTTTAATGTATATATTCTGCTACTTAAAGTAATTTCATGGGAGTAGTAGATGTGCAGATACCTAAAGGGGGGAAGGGTCCTTTTGTAATGCTCATGGAGAAACTGAGGCAGTATCATACATTGGAGATTAGTTAATACTTTATTGATGTTAATTGAAAGTTCAGAATCCATAGCTATGGATTGGGACTGCTGGGACTCTTATCTCAAAGCACACAGTCCATTGTGAATTTAGACTGATAAGCTTGCCAGCCGACTGGATCTCAAGTAGATCCAGCAAATAGTAAGTTTGGTCATAGCATTCTTATAGGATTCTTGGGAACAAAAGAACTCACGAGGCAGAAGGAGCAGAAGGAGGGGTTTGAGCACTGGGGGGGAGGAGAACTGAGTTCCTGGAAGGACTATCAATTCAATTTTGACTGGTAGGGAGTAAAGGAAATTTGAGAAGGAACTGGGAGACAGTCTGAAGGCAAAAGATAAGGAGTACTTTGAGGTGGACCATCTGGAGGTTTTATGACTCCTTTTAATGTGAGTCCAATTATTTCTGATGGTCAGAAGGAAAGAGGTTGCTATTTGGGGGCAGAATAATCAAGGGAAACTAAGACATGGGAACTGTAGCATTAAGAGCAACAGCAATTGAGGGAAACTGAGACATGGAAACTGTGGCACAACACTTTAAACAGTTAATTGCTTTTGAAAAGAAATCATAAGTAAAGAAATTTTTCTATTAATAGTCTACAATTTTAAGTTTGTTTGTTTGTTTTTAGCTAATACAGTCTGAAGGGAATTAAAGCTTTCAGTAAGACATAGGTAATGATTTTATGGGAAGAGTCACTGCCAGCAGCATGTACTCTTGGAGTAAAGTTAAAAACCTGCATAAACAGAATCACAGCCTCAGCTATTCAGTACACAATGTTCCAGCACCAAGACCTTCTCCCCCCATTTTAAAGAAAATTTTGCCTGATTATCACTTGTCCTCTCTAGCTTTACCTTTTCCTACTAATCACATGTGGAAATGAGTCCTAAGGAGGGGGCAGGGATGAAGGAAGGAAGAAGGATAATTGCCTTTGATTTTGGGCTTTGACAAAAAAAAGCCCATCTTAGGCAAGAGGGGAACCTGAGAAATTGGGCCAGGATGTACATATCTTCTTCCTAGCCTCACTCCCAGACCTCAGTGCGTCATCTCTGCTGGAAAAAACAGCTTTAATTGGTAAACAGGAACAACTTTTTCATATGCAAAAACCTTCCTATTGTGGGACAAGGCCATGTTTTATCACCAATTCAGTTAAGATCTTCAGGGCTAACAGACAAGACTCTATTATGGGTTTCAAAAGTGATAAGTGGGTAGGTAGGGAGGTAGAGAACAGAGCACCAAAAATTATACATATATGTGTATACCCACACATCCATGTAAAGCTATAGCTCTGTGTGTGTATATGTAGATGGTAGGGTACAGAGCTTTATTTTTTTATATATATATGTGTGTGTGTATGGTTTTTATATATAATATGTACATATATATGCACACACATAGGTTTAATTATGTATAATCAAAGATGTATGTATGTAAGTGTGTGTATATGTAGATGGTAGGACACAGAGATTTATATATATGTGTGTACATGTTTTTTATATATAATATGTATATATATGCACACACATAAGTTTAATTATATATAATCAAAGATGTGTGTTTGTGCGCATGTAGATGGTAGGGCATAGAGATTTATATATATTATATATATGTGTGTGTATGGTTTTTATATGTAATATGTACATATATATGCACACACATAGGTTTAATTATATATAATCAAAGATGTATGTATGTAAGTGTGTGCATATGTAGATGGTAGGGCACAGAGATTCATATATATTATATATATATGTGTGTGTGTGTATGTGTGTGTGTGGTTTTTATATATAATATATATATATGCACACATATAAGTTAATTATATGTAATCAAGATGTATGTGTGTAAGTATGTATGTGTGTAGATAGATGAGTGAACAGAGCATCCTGTTACTCCAGTGTAAAATTGAAAATTTGAATAGGACAAGTCTCTGCTTTCATAGAGTTTTAAGCCTAGCAGAAATGTAAGATTGATACTGCATTCTCATGCAAAATGCTACCTGGTAAATGCATCAGATGTTGTTACAATATCTGGAGGCAGGAGAGGAGGGCCATCATCTTTCCAAAGAAGTTCAGTGGAGCTTTAAAGAATGATTAGGAACCAACAGGCAGAGATGGGCTACAGGCTTTTCTGCTTAGGAGAAACAACCTGACCCTCATTAGGGTAGGAAACATGATATGATTACCTAGGGTGGAGAGTTAAAATTGCCTAGAGTAATAAAGAGAGCTTGTAGAGAAAGTCAATATGCATGACTATGGCCTTTGTTTTCTAGAGGGCCTTGAATGGAGAAAAACTGGTTTGGGAGTATGGGGAGAGGCAGAGAAGATTAGCACTAGCTCCTATCTGAGGGGGTATTGTAGCTCAGTTTAGGGAGAAAAAAACACCTAGATATTCTAAAAGGTAAGGAAGACGTGCATTGTAGCCACGATGAGCAGCCACTTCCAAGATATGGAAATAGAAAGCAGGAGATGGAAAGTTAGGTAGGAAAGCTAGAAGGAAAGTTTTATTGGACTCTGCAGTGAATGAAGAGAACTAATGTATTATATAGGCCTGGAAAGACTTGTTGGAACCAGGTTGTAAAAGGTTTTAACTGCAATGTAGGAGTGTTTATTTTGGATTCCGGAAGTAATAGGTAGCCAGTAGAGTTTATTTAATAGGGTAGTAACATGGTGATAGGAAGATAATCTTGAATTTAACTGTGTTTTGTTCCATTCATTTGTATGCTTGAAGTAAGAGCTGGTTAAGAGACAGGAAAATGAATCAATTTTGTTTTAAACATGTTGAATATGGGAGTCCTTTATATTTAGGAAGAGAGAGGAAATAAACCTTTATATAGTATCTGCTAAGTGCTAAGCATTTTATACAACTCTTATCTGAT
The DNA here is from genome assembly GCA_023553655.1 of Myrmecobius fasciatus. NCBI lineage: Eukaryota > Metazoa > Chordata > Mammalia > Dasyuromorphia > Myrmecobiidae > Myrmecobius > Myrmecobius fasciatus. The sequence continues at coordinate 287,758 of JAJPUD010001062.1, forward strand.
CCTCACTACAGCCTTGCAAGGTAAGTGTTATTCTGATCTCCACTAGGCTGCTGAAGAAACTGAGGTGGACAGAGATTAAGTGGCTTGCCAAGGATCACAAAGCTAAGTAAGTATATGAGGTCAGATTTTAACTCAGGGCTTACCAACTATATAGACCCAGAGCTCTATCCACTGCCCAGCTAAGAAAATATGTCTCACAAGCAACTTAGGATGTAAGACTGGAATTCAGCCAAGTTATTAGGTGAACCATTATAGGACTTTTAATATTTTGAAATGTCTTATATCAGCATAAATAGGAGTTCTCTGTCTTCAGATGGTATTTGAACCCACTGGGAAAGATAAGATCTCCAAGGGAAATTATAGAACGAACAAACAAAAGAGAGTTTTGGATAATGTGTCAAACTTAAATAAATGTGGAGGTCACTAAGCCACATAAGGACCCCTGCAGGTTGCATATTGACTGAGTCTTACAATGTAATATTGCTTATGTTTTGTTATATTTTTATTTCTTTTGTTAAATCTTTCCCAATTACATTTGAATCTGATTTGGGTCACACTTGGATGGATTATGGGGCACATCTGGCCTATGGAGCATGTGTTTGACACCTCTAGTTTGAAACATAGTCTCCTGTGTTATATCCAGTGCCATAAGAATATAGAGAATGAGATTGGGGAGAGTTGAAGGAGGTGTTGAACTTTCTGAAAACCTGCAGGGAAATTAAGAAGATATCCCAGAGGTTACATAGTCCAAATGCATCATTTTACACATGAGAAAACTGTAGCCTGAAGCCAGAAAAATGAAAGGACTACCCAACACTTAGAAAAATAAATAATTTCTAAGATCCTTTTCGGCTCTGAATTTTATTTATTTATTTTTATAATCTAAAGTTCCAGTGTTGATTAAAATGTGATTGAAATTAAGGATAAAATACAATTAACCAAATACCCAGTTAACTTTATTTACTTTTCCTCTTTAGCTCTATAGTAGTTTTCTTTTCCTAATGTAAATACTGGGAATAGATAAACAAGCAGAAAAAGAGGCTATCCTTTTCCTTGCCTACATTGTAATGGGGAAAAGAATACATAAAAGGATCTGAAAGGAGAGAAGGGGAGAGATGTCACAAAAGTATGGATGAGAAAGTCCTGTGGAGAATTGAGTGATGCTTCAAGAGGAATTATCAGATAGCATATGATCTTAGTCCAAAACATTGTTTTTATGACAGCATCTTACATTCAAGAATTCAGAATGAAATTCCAATCACTAGAATTTGTTCATGGATTTTTGTTGTAACATTTCTTTTAAGAACTGATTTTTTTTTCTATCCTAGAATTTTCAGAAGCTTGACTTTACTTGATAGGTGCATTTTGTACCATTTAAGTATCATTCATTTTAAACATTTGCCATCTATTTTTGTTCTGAAAGTGCCTTCTTTCTTTTCTTAGGGTTATCAAGGCATGGTAGATGGAGGCAATAATATTGTTGAAGTTACCTGGGAATGTGTTTCCAGTATTCTCCAAGTGGTATGTAACTTTGTATTTCTATATATTTAGCTCAAAATGGGCATGTTTAGTATTATAGGACTTTTAATATTTTGAAATGTCTTATCTCAGCAATATAATATATGTGTATATGTATATGTATAGAAAATGAAGATGCTTTTTGCCATTTCTTCTACATTATGTGAACATGTTTTCATCTCCAAAAATAAGAATCATAATCAACTAGAAATGAACTAGAGTTGAAGGATTTAGAATTACTTCAGCAGAGAAAGATAAAATATTAATATTTTGTCCAGTCTAGAACTTGAGAGATTTACTTTAGAAACATGAACAATTTCCTCAAATTTTTATGCCAATTACATTTTTCATTTTTGTTGTTTTTATGTTTTAATTACCTCTTCAAACCAAAATTTCATTTGCAGAATAACTTTATTTTACATATAAGTAAGTATATTTGTCCTGTCGTACAAAAAAAAAAAAAAAAAAAAAAAGAAATCAGACCAAAAGGGGGAAAACATGAGAAAAAAAACAAACAAAAAAGAAATAAAGGTGAAAATATTGTTTCAATTCCCATTCAGTCTTCATAGTTCCCTCTCTGAGTGCAGATGGCATATTTCATCTCAAACCTAATGGAATTGCCTTGAATCATGCATTGTTGAGGTGAGCCAAGTTCATTATTGTTGATCATCACATAATCTTGTTGTTACTATGTACAGTGTTCTCTTGATTCTGCTTGCTTCACTCAGCATCCAGTTGATATAGGTCTTTACAGGTTTTTCTGAAATCAGCCTGTTCATCATTTCTTTTTCTTTTTTTTTCCCTTTTTTTTTTTCTTGAGGCAATTGGGGTTAAGTGACTTTTCCAGGGTCACACAGCTAGGAAATGTTAAGTGTCTGAGACCAGATTTGAACTCAGGTTCTCCTGACTTAAGGGCTAGCACTCTATCCGCTGCACCACCTAGATCCCCATGTTCATCATTTCTTATAGAACAGTGATATTCCATTACATTCCTATACCATAACTTATTCAGCCATTCCCCAAGTGGTGGACATCTACTCAATTTCTAGTAGAATTTAACATCTTAAAGATACAAGGTTGTTTTTCCAAGAACATTGTGTTTCCTTTACCCATTATCATGGATAATTATCTTCAGGAGAAAGAATGTCATGAAATTAGGATTTTTCAACTTCTCCACGTTGAAAAGGGAGATGAAGCAGCAGAACATGGAAGCACTAGACCTTAGTAAGTTGTGTGGCACATAGGAAGTACTTAATAACTGCTTGTTCATTGACTGCCTTTCTTCGAACCCTCTCAGTAAATAGATGCCTTCTCTTCCCTGTTACTCTTCTCACATTTTCTTCTCTCTCCTGTTTCACAAAGTGCCATATTTACTCATGGGGTAGCTCCCTGGATGGAATAATTAACCCACACTATTTCCCTCTTTCCTGGGTTGTTCTATCTTGAAGACTAGATTCAAATTGACTTGCCCAGTTTCTTGTTGATCTGCCAATTAGAATTAAAGTCCTGATCCAGTCCTTGGGTTATTTAAAATGTGCCTAATATGACTTTTAGGCTTTCTGTTATCCCTTATAATTGTAAAGATTACTTTGGCTTCCAATGAATACCTCTTTACTCGATGCTTTATTTCATGCTACTTGTCATTAAACTCAGCTATGCCCAGGAATAGTTTAGAAGTTTCTGGGGCAGTAGATGGCATCTTTATTTGGTTTGAGGCTAGACAATGGTATTCTTTTTTGGTTCATATGTCAGAAAGAATGTTTGCTAATAATAGCTTGCATTTCATCAATCAATGAATAACTGAATGAATTGAGGTATATGGTTATGATGGAATAAAAATTACTTAACAAAGATATGAATCCATAATTTTTATTGTGAAGAATTTTCTCTATTTAAAGAATCTCAGTCAATACCCCACAGTCTGAATATAGGACAGGTTTTCAGCATGTTGTACAACTTTTAAGTCTTTCATCTTTTATTCTACAATTCTTTCTTTTATCATCTTTTGAACGAGCTTCTTAATGCAAATTAAGATTTTCTCATCCATTAGTTGACTAAAGAAGTGTCAGAGAGAGAAGGACAGAGGGAGTATTCAAAGTCGCAGTTGGCTTACCACCAGGAGATAATTAAGTTTTCAGTCATGTCTAGTTCTTGTGATCCCATTTGAAGTTTTTTCAGCAAAGATATTGGAGTTGTTTACTGTTTTCTTCTTTAGCTCATTTTACCCACGAGAAAACTGAGGCAAATAGGATTAAGTAACTTGCTCAGGATTAAACAGCTAGTTAGTATCTGAGGACAGTTTGGACTCAGGAAGAGGAGTTTTTCTGACTTCAGGCCCAGCATTCTATGCACTTTGCCACTTAGCTAACTGCCTCATCGAATTAAATACTGATGACCAAAAGTTATTAGATAGAGTAGTGTGTGTTTGTTTGTTTTTTCCCCACTAACATCTTATTACTGGATTAGAATAAGGCCATAAGAAGAGAACCACATTTCCATTCTACTAGATGAGTGAGCAGTGAAATGTGCAGTATTTATGGAAGGAGACAGAGAGAGGAGATAGGAAGGGAGAGAAGGGGATAGAGAGAAGAGGGAGAGAGAGGAAAAGAGCTACATATTTACATGTGTGAATGCATGAAGTTAGTAGTACTGCAGTTTAACATTCTAGCTTTTCTTCTATTAAGACTATACGCTTGTTTTCCTTGAAATTTGGAGTATTTGTAGCTTACCCATTTCATTTCAGCATTATAAATTACATGATCCTCCAATGATTTGACCATGAGAATCTTTAGCAATCCAAAAACAAACAAAAAAACCCTTTTCGCCTCTTTGCTAATTATCTTTCAGTTCAGTCCCTGAAATCCATCTTTGCTGCTTATAGTCATAATTTACTTATTTATTCCCATTATCAGAAGAGTGCAATTACTTGAAGAGGAAGTATTGTTGGTAATAAAAATTATTCTTGAGCAAATTTGAACTTTTACCCTGGTGCAGACTGAGTAAGAGTGTGCATATGTTTGTTTATATGTAGAAAGAGCATTTAAATGGTATTGAGTTTTTTAAAAATATATATTCCAGATGGTATCATACCAACTTTTGTTTTGAAAGGAATAAAATGTTTCTAAAAGTCAGTATTAGATGTGTTTATGTTTATATATAAATGAATAAATGTATCCACAGGATCCTGAGGGCTATTGAAGATTTATGTCTCCTCTGGCATAAACAACTTTCTTCCAGCAAATGACCCTTTCTTTGTGCAGAAGTATTTTTGAAAGGTTTCTGGTATAGATTTAATTATTGTAAATTTAATCATGTTAAATGTACAGGGTAATTCAGTATTTAAAGAAAGTTCCAAGTAAACCTTTTTTTAAGTGAAGAATCTTTTTGTGTTATAAGTTATTTTTATTTCATATATTTTGTGTTTGAATTTTTAATGTCATCTATTAAAAAGAAAGCAAAATGAAAAAAGATATCAGAGCATATACCTTCCTTCCCTTTTCTAAATTTATATTGAGACCTGACTACAAAATGTGAAGCTTTATTTATCCAGGTCGGTTTCCTAAGTAAGATACTCCCATAAAATAGAGTGTAACATCCAATTCAAGGAGGGGATTGAATTTTTTCAGTGCTCCTATAATATGATCATAAAGCCTTATATTATTACTCTGCATTCTCTTCATTATTTCTGAGTTTTTGCAAGCCCTTTGGGGATTTATGCATACTTTAAGGAATAACATCTTTTGTATTGTTCCCCAGTGTTGAGCAGATTTCCCATTCTATAGTCTGATAGGCAGTGTCATAGTATCTAGAGAGCAGCTTTGGGTCCAGTAGGACTTGGGTTCAAGGCCTTCCATTGACCTACAGGAAGGACCTAAATGCTAAATGCACCTAACTTCTTTGTGCCTCAGGTAATTGTTTAAAACTATGTCACAGACAGTTGTGCTTATTCTTTGATGAAGAGAATTTTCATACTGGGAATCTTCCACAGAGATAAAATTGTGGTCTGACTTTAAAAAAAAAAAAAAAAGTATAATGTAGTAAGACTATAAGCTTGTTTGAGGGCTTATCTCTATTATCTTTATATCTCCCCTGTATCTGGTTCAATTTGTTGGACACAGTTGGCATTAACTGATGGTTGAATGAATAGAATAAATGAATGAATGGAAACTCCTGTGCTTTTATCTTTTATCTTAATATAGTTCAGGAATCTAAAGAGGGAGATTAACATATCTTTCTCACCACCTTCAGATGGCTGGCCAGAAAGAAGAAATTTCTGTGTTATGATAGCCTTATATATAAATAGGTGGGATTCATATTCTTTCTATATCTCTGTCCTTTTATTTAGAAGAAGGCAAGTTAATGGGATTTTTTTTTTCCCCAGGGAGGAACAGTCATTGGCAGTGCACGTTGCCAAGCATTCCGTACTCGGGAAGGTCGCTTACAAGCAGCCCATAATTTGATTCAAAAGGGAATTACTAACTTGTGTGTGATTGGTGGAGATGGAAGTTTAACAGGAGCCAACCTTTTCCGTGAAGAATGGAGTGGACTTTTGGAAGAACTGGCTGAAACTGGTACATTTATTCCTTTCTATTGTCTTCTACTACCTAATAAAACCATCTTTTTAAATAGCAATTTTTGATAACTTGGAGTAGGTTTTGTTATGTTAACATCAGAATTTTGATTTGGCCCACTGATTTAGATCATTCTTTTAAAGCCTCTTAATGAAATCAAATAGGGTTGTAAGTTAAACCCAGGCTTTCCTTTGCTACTATGCTTAGTTGTTCTGCAGAGAATTTCTAAAAATCTTAAATTAGGGGATTATAATAGAATTTTTTTCCTATAGCCCATACTTGATATGTATGTGTGCATGTGTGTGTACATGTGTGTATATATATACACACTTATGTATATTGTTGTCCTGTCATTTCTGTAGTATATGACTCTTGTGACCCCCATCCATATGTTATATGTATGTGTGTATATGTATGTCTGTGTGTATGTTACACATATTCTGTCACATTCACATACATATATATACATATATACATACACACATGTATATGTGTATGTATATATAATTTCCCATTGTTGCTTAGTGATTTCAGTCATGTCCAGCTCTTTGTGATATTTGGGATTTTCTTGGCAAAAGTATTTAAGTAGTTTACCATTTCCTTCTCCAGTTCATACTGCTAGTAAGTGTCTGTGTCCATATTTGAACTCAGGAAAGTGAATCTTCCTGACTTCAAACCCAGGATTGTGTGTGTGTGTGTGTGTGTGTGTGTGTGTGTGTGTGTGTGTGAGAGAGAGAGAGAGAGAGAGAGAGAACTTTAGTCATCTGGGGAGCACCCTAGCTAAATTTGAAGAGTGAAGTGGCAGCAGATTATAATGATTTTTTTTTCCCCAGCAACTCAAAAAAGACCCTAAAACATAGCAGAGTGGCTATTTGTGCCAGTGGAGGGAACACCTAAGATGATGATATCACACATCCTTGAAGCAGCAAATATGGACAGGCCTAGGAAAGGTTTGTTTGGAGTTGGGCAGAAGCAGTTACCAGTCAGCGTTGCAAATTGGCTGAGCATTAAGAATGTCTGACAAATGGTGACAAGCTGGAGCCAAATCTGCACTTTTCCTTTAGCATTTTTTAATGTTTTGTGCTTTTTTATAAAATAGATAGACAGACATGATCATTTATAAATGTCTCTCTATCTCTCTAATACTCTCAGAGCTTTTTCTTATTCCTTGCTGCCCACACTCCTGTTAAGAAGCACATCGTGAAAATAAGGAAATAAGTCACTACATATTTTTAACCCAAGCTAGTCTTTATTATTTTAGCCTGTACTTGGTACAGGCTTATGTATATAATCTTTGAGTGTTTAGGAAATACTTCAATTTTCTAAGACACATTTTCAAATATTATTGGACATTGGATGTCTGGAAAGAAGAGAGGGAGATGAGAAGGGAGGAAGCACCTAGGGATATAAATTCAATAAAGGAGAACAATCCCAGTCCTCAATGAGCTTACATTCTAATGGATTACATAATACACAAAACTGAGGAACTCCCATACTTTAAATGTGGAACATAATATACCTTCTAACTGAGAAGCACAATACACAATTGAAAAGAAGACCTGCCTTTGAAGTCTAGAAAGTCTGGAACAGGCCCAAAAAATGAGAAACATAATATGGGAACATTAAAAATATAGCCAATTGCAGTTTCTGCATTGCCTGAACTTCAAGAACACCAATAATAATAACTCTGGTTTCTCCAGCATGCTGAAGCTTACAGGGTGCCTTTCTTATAACAACTTTGTGCCAGTAGCACAAGTTTTAGAAATTGTGACTTGCTTTCAGAAAAATAATAAGAGTTGAAAGCAGGATTTGAAGCCAGTTCTTCCAATGCCAAGTTGCATTCTTTTTATTACACCAGTCTGAAGAGCAGCTCAATTCTATGAAAATATATATATATATTTTTGTCTGATAAGCCTTCTTTTCTCAAATTCTTAAAAAAATAATTATTCCAAAACTTGTGAGGATGAGATAATTTTATTTTTATTTTTATTTATTTATTTTTGCTGAGGCAATTGGGGTTAAATGACTTGCCCAGGGTCACATAGCTAGGAAGTGTTAAGTGTCTGAGACTAGATTTGAACTCAGGTTCCCCTGACTTCAGGGCTGCTGCTCTGTCCACTGCGCTATCTAGCTGCCCCACTGAGGAGATAATTTAAATGGGTATGTAGTTTCTCATAGAAGATCATTTTTCTTTAAATATTGTGTTTATCTTGGAACATCCAGACATAGTCACCATGAAAACTGTATATATTTTTAAACAGGTAAAATTGAAAAAGAAGCCGTGAAGAAATATGCTTACCTGAACATTGTTGGGATGGTGGGCTCCATAGATAATGACTTCTGTGGGACGGATATGACAATTGGCACTGACTCTGCTTTGCACAGAATCATTGAAGTTGTGGATGCAATTATGACCACTGCCCAGAGGTAAAACATTAGAAAGAAATGAACAGAAAGAACAGAACTAGGCAAAGTAATTGCCCAATTTGAATGCTGACCAAACATGTCCAAGCAAAATGGGATGCCAGGTCACAAGGGGAATATCTAAGTAGCCCAGCACTGGTGATATCCTAGTAACAGCTTGAGAGTGTGAAACTATGGGAGTAAGAAAATGGGTCTGTGATTTATTTATTTTCCTTTTTTCCTTGGTCCCTAACTCTTCCCTTGTTAAGGAAATTTCACCAGGATTTTCTTCTATTCTTATCATAACCATCCAAGCATTCTACTTCTGAGTTCCTTTTGTGGGAATATGTTCTTTATATTGGAAGTAAATGTTTATCCAAAATTGTTCATTCCCCTGAAATAAGCATAAGAAAGTTTTCTGGAAACAATTTTAAATTAATCACATCCTGTGAATATGTTTTCAAAATAGAAAAGTAAGTATGTCTTGAAAATTAACAGTTTTCAATGAGTTGAGGCAATTTCATACTAGGTGTTTTGAAGCATCTACATGAATAAACTTAGATTTGTATTTGTAGAAAATGAATCTTTATATGGCTAATTTATATACCTCTAGTGATTGTAAAATTATATTCTTACTTTAAGCCTTATTACTTAAACCTTGACTTATTCCTATGCCTTTCAGTTTAATTTTCATACCAGTATCAAGGTTAGTTATGTTTCTATACCTTATTTTTTTTTTGTCTTACAGTCACCAGAGGACCTTTGTTCTGGAGGTTATGGGAAGACACTGTGGGTATGTGTTTAGAAAATAATATGCTTTAGAGACATTGGAAATCACCATGTTTAAACCTTCTCATTTTACAAATGAGGAAACTGAGCTTCAGAAATGTAAAGTCACATACTTTTGGTTGTTGGCAGACCCAGGACTAGAATCCAGGACTCTTGACTTTTGTTTGAGTATATTTTTTATCATACCACTGTATTGTTATTATTGCCCAATGTATACTTACTTCACATTATATCTGATCTCAATGAAGTTGGTGTTTCTTCCATCAGAGTACATTAGATCCTACCCACACCTTTTCATCCTGTGTAGTTTTTTCCTAAGTCTTCTCAGAGATCCTCCCTAACTATTCTGTTCAGTATGCCTGAAGCCTGAATCTATATCTTGGGATATTCTCAGGGGGTAATCCAATACAATACTTACTTAGCCTGTCTCTTACCTCTTGTTCTCAATATATGACAATCCCTCCTCTTCTGATCGCTCAGTTCCTAATGGTACTTTTTATATTACTTTCTCTACGCAATATCATCAATAATTTGAAAAAAAAATTCGTAACAGTGAGAGTTGTCTTAAAAAATGGGCTTGTCTCAAGAGGTAATGAATTCTTCCACATTTTAGGTCTTTAAATAAAGGCAAGGTAGATGTCCCCTTTTTTGGGTACAGCATCAAATAGATTCTTCTTTTAGTTTGAAGTAGCTGCCTTCTAGGTCTTTTCCAAATTTGAAATTCTGAGTCTATAATATGCTGTGGGGACTACTTAATCCTACCGTCTATCTTTCCCTGACTGTTGAATTAGTTGCAATTTCAACTTTAGACATTATGATTTTCTATAATTCGCAACCATTTAACATTTTAGGAAAAAAAAAGATTGATGAGGAAAAAATGATTTGGGGTTTTTCTCCCCTGCCTCTCTCCATATATACCAAAGGTATATAATTAGGGTTTGCCTAAATGCCATCCAATCTGCTCTCTTCCTCCCGTTCAATTCTCAGTCTAGTACAATGTCACCTACAAAGTATGATATTTGCCTTATGCTATTTCCTGAATAGGTATCTAGCTCTTGTGAGTGCCCTGGCTTGTGGTGCAGATTGGGTATTTATTCCTGAATACCCACCAGAAGAAGGCTGGGAGAAGCAACTTTGTGTTAAACTATCAGAGGTGAATAGATGATTTTGTCACTTGCTATATATGTTTTCACATGTTCATGCATTTAAGTTGTACTTTCTATAATGAAATAGAAAAAAAAATTATCCTTTCCCTAGAAGTACTAATAATTTATTTAGTCTAGGTAATGTGTCTTATCTGTGGGCTCAGGCTTTTGAGACCAAATTTGTCCTGAAAAATCCATTTGGTTCTCCATTAGCTTAACATATCACCAATTATCCTACCCAGAATGGGCCTGTTTTGTGTTCTTTTATGGAAAATGTTATCTACTCTATATTTTTTCATTATGGTTGGACTTGTTTCAGTTTTACTGACTTCTCATTAATTACTTTGTACTTTTCTCCTTTTTGTGATTTTTTTTTTGTATTCCATGAAAATATTTGTTAGACTAAAATGTCTAGCAAAAGATTAAAAAATACTTTCCTATGTTAATGGGAATGTAGTTCGAGAGAAGCTCAATATTTCATTAGTTGCCTGTCATTCCTTACCTGTTCTTCATTTGAATATTTGCAAAAGGAGATCAGAAGTGTCTATGTTAGTTATTTCACTGTCTAGTAATTACTGGAGTGTGTATCATTAATCCACAGGTCTATGGAATATCAGTTCTATATAACTTTCACTAGTTAACCCTAGCCTTGAAAGACTTTATAATATAAAAATGGCATATTAAAGTGCCCAGAAAAGGGAGGAGGAAGAGTTCTTTGGGAGAGTATGAAGTAGTCTGGAATAAGTAGAGACATTTTACATTTTAAGATTGTGTGTGTGTGTGTGTGTGTGTGTGTGTGTGTGTGTGTGTGTGTGTGTAAAAACTTGATTTCAACATAAAAGATTTTAGAATTTTGTATCAGACTTTCACAGAGTTTGTTTAATTTTTTGGAAGGAGTAGATTTCTCTATGACTGTGTTTGGAAATGAGAGGATATTATTCAGCTCAAGCACAATGTGCATTCTTAAAGAATTCTGCCCGGGGGTGTGTGGTTGTTTTGATTTTTTCTTAGAATCATTCATGTTTGGTTTAATTTGATTTAATTTAACTTAATTTACATTTACACTCTGGAAATGGATGTTTGTATAATTTCTGCTATAGCTACATCCAGAAGTTATTTTCATAGACTACATTTTAAATTCCTTATCCTCAACAGTTGGCACTCCTAGGACTAACATTAACATAGCATTTTAAATGAGAAAAACAGGCAATTGTCAAATTTTGAAGCTTTTTAAAAAAAAAACATGTTAGCATATTATCTTCCCCATTAGATTTTAAGGTTCTTGAGGGCAAGTTTTTTACTCCTCTCAAAGTCCTAGAGGGTCTTATACATAATTTATTCCAGAAGTATTTGTTGATTGGATTGAAAGGATGTAAATGGCAGGGTTCTTCCTTTTGAACATTTACACATTCAAAGCATTACTTGAATGCCTGCCCTGTGCATAACAAACTACTATTAAGCCCTTCCCAGGAGCCCTAGGTGAAGGAGAAGAGAAGAAAAGAGGTAAGACTAGGTCACAGATTAAAGTACTACAAAATGGAATACTGTTAAGTTCCATAAGAGAAGGGCATAATGACACTCAGGAGAAATGAAAAAAGAGAAATCCTCTTTTGGAGGACAAATTCAATTTCATTATGGCTTCCTAAAAGACATGCTATCTGGAGACTTAAGCTTGATAGGATATTGACTGGTACAAGTGATGGAGGTATACCCAGAAAAATGGAGAGGCATCCCCAGGTGTAAGGAAAAGCATAAAGATATTATAGCAGGAAAAAGAATCTATATCATGTTTGGGAAATAGAAAGTCCAGTTTGATAAGGCCATATGTGTTTAGCTAAATGAGGCTGAAAAAAAGCCGAGGGATACCACTGAATACAATGCTAAGTTCAGAGTACAATGGAGAACCAATGAAAGTATTTTTTTTTTTTTATTTTTTTTTATTTTTAGCTTTTTATTTGTATAACATATGTATGGGTAGTTCCCCAACCTTGATCTTTACAAAGCTTTCCAATACAAATTTTACCCCCAGTCCCCTCCCCTCCCCTAGATGGCAGGAAGTCCACTACATGTTAATAATGTTGAAATGCTTGAGAAGTTATGCAAGAAAAATCCTATCTACAAGAAAAAAAAGAATCAGAGAAAGGCAACACAATGCAAGCAAATGACAATAGAGATCATGAAAATGTTACGTTGTGGTCCATATTTCATGTCCCTCTTTCTTTGGTGTATATGGTTTTCTTCAGTGAACAACTGGAACTGGTTTGAGACAATTCTTTATTGCAGAGAGCCATGTCCATCAGAATTGATCATCATGTAATACTGTTGTTGCTGTGCATGATGATCTCCTGGTTCTGCTCGTTTCACTCAGCATCAGTTCATGCAAGTCTCTCCAGGCCTCTCTGAAATCGTCCTGCTGGTCGTTTCTTACAGAACAATAATATTCCATAACATTCATATACCATAATTTATTCAGCCACTCTCCAATTGATGGGCATCCCTTCAGTTTCCAGTTTCTAGCCACTACAAAAAGGGCTGCCACAAACATTCTTGCACATGTGGGTCCCTTTCCCTCCTCTAAGATCTCTTTGGGATATAGGCCCAGTAGAAACACTGCTGGGTCAAAGGGTATGCACAGTTTGACAACTTTTTGAGCATAGCTCCAAATTGCTCTCCAGAATGGTTGGATCCATTCACAGTTCCACCAGCAATGTATTAGTGTCCCAGCCCTCCCACATCCCCTCCAGCATTCATCGTTATCTCTTCCTGCAATGAAAGTATTTTAGCATCAAAATGATGGAAACAGCTATCTTAAAGGAGAATTAATATAAGAGTTGGGTGTAGACTAAATTGGAGAAGAGAGAAACTGAGTGGTGGGGGGAAAGTGTAAGACATCTTTTTCATTAATCCTGGTGAGAAATAATAAAATCTTGAGCAAAGGTGATATCAATGGGGATAGAAAAGAGAAGGTGGTTTTGGAGGAAATTTCTAGTGCCCAGTTATTTCAGTTGTGTCTAACTCTTCACGACCCCATTTGGGGTTTTCTTGGCAAAGACACCGGACTTGTTTGCCATTTCCTTCTCTAGCTCATTTTGTGAGTGAGAAAATTGAGACAGACAGGGTTAAGAGACTTGTCCAGTATTACACTTCCACTAAATATCTGAGGCCAGATTTGAATTCAAAAAGATGAGCCTGACTTCAGAGCCAGCACTCTTATCTACTGCACCACCTAACTGCCTTGGTTCACAATTAAAAGTATGAGACTGAATCTGAATTCAGATTTTCCTGGATCTCCTAGCTCCAGGTCCAGTGTTCTATCCACTGTACCACCTACCTGCCCAATGTGGAGAAAATAGTTACAGGCAAACGATTGAAAAATGGAGGGCAGTAATATTTTAACATAATTAACATGTAGTGGATATCCTGCCATCTAGGGGAGGGGTGGGGAGTTGGGGGGAAAAATTTGTAACGGAAAGCTATGTAAGGGTTATTGTTGAAGAATTACCCACACATATGTTATGCAAATAAAATAAAAAATAAATAAATAAACAAACAAAAAAAAAAGAAAGAAAAGAAAAATGGAGGGCAGTTAGAAAAAAGATAATTGGATGAGTGAAGAAACAGTGGTTCCCTTCTGCAATGTCCTCTCCAAAACAATATAGTTCGAAAAAAGCATTATGAAGCCCTGATCATTTCCACTCTGCTTCCAGTCCTAGAAATTTGCTATGTCCGTTCTGTCCATAAACTTTGCTTAGACTCTTAACAAACATAGACTGGTACCATAGGGGGTGATTTTGTTTATTCTCTGGAGTCCAAAGGGAGGAAGGAACAGCAAAAGTTCTTTTAGTAGGAGATGGATTGATTGCATTTGCATTGGAAAAGTGAAACAGGGGAATTGAGTTCTCTTTGGGTCAGGTGTTTGAAAAATGATATTTTCTTTTCCCATAGAACCGTGCCATCAAGAAGAGGCTGAATATCATAATTGTTGCAGAAGGGGCGATTGATAAGCATAATAAACCTATTACTTCAGAGAAGGTTAAGGATGTAAGTAGCCAGCCTTTACTGTAATGTTTCTGAGAAGTTATCAATATAGATACTTATTTTTGTAAATCCTCACAAAAATAGCATCTTCCAATGGTGGTAAGAAGCATGTAATTTATACAGCAGAACAATGCATGTTAAGAACAAAGGTGGATGCTCACCAGAATATGATGTTTTCCCTTATAATTAAAATTTCCACTTGAGGAATAAGTACAGATTTTAATAGCAGAAAGATTATTCTTTTTAAAGCATCGGGTGATTTTATTTTATCCTAGCATACCCAGTACATAGCATTGTGCTTGTTATGTAGCAGTATAGATGTGAATGATAGCTCGCATTTATATAGCTCTCCAGGGTTTAACAATCACTTCATTTTTTTATTTTCATCACATTTGATCGTAACAAAGACCCTGTAAAGTAGGTTAACCCCATTTTACAGATAAGGAACAAGGCTTATGGTCTCCTTGCTACATCTCAGATGAGAGAGCAATGTAGGTCAGCTACTCTGCAACTCAATCTGAAAGTTGCCTCAATCTTAATATACTTGAGATCCAAGCAGCCAAGGTTACAAGCAGCCAAGGTCACACAGTGAGTATTTGTCAGGAACCAAAGCAGAGCTTGTTAGATTAAATTGTAAAGGCTGGAACATTTTAGTGTCCTCTCTTGCTTGGTTACCTTCTAGCCTGGAGCAATCAACTAAGAGACCTGTCTGGGAATACAGCCATCTTGAGTTTATTGAAAGTGAATCACCATGTTATTTGCAAGTTTGAAGAAGGAACCCACTACACTGGGCTTTTTTGTTGGGCTGCTCTGGCTGGTACCACACATCTATCAGTGGAAACCTGTCTCCCCAAGAGGCCTCTTAGTTTATCTCACAGGATTGCTGTTATTGCAAAGCTCTATGAAGTAAGCAAGCATTGGGAAGCACAAACAAATTCTCTAGGTGGTTAGGACTATAGGACAGGGTGAGGCACAAGGGAGGATCCCAGCTTCAGCCTCCAAACTATCTTCATTGTTCTAGTTGGCTGTATCTATCTCCATTGACTTTGTTAACTGTATTTACTAAGCACTTACTTTATTTTTAACATAAATTTTGCTGTAATAAATTGGGTTCCACTATTCTTAAATATTTAAATTTAGAGGACATTTGCCAGTAGGAAATGATATTTGATTCTAATTTCAGTCACACCCAGAAAGAATGCCTTTTTGCATGAAGCTCAAAGACATTTTAAAGTTATGTTTTGTTTTGTTTTGTTTTCCTATCCCATTCTATTGTATTTGAAGCAGTTGTGTATTCTGTAATCACAGACTGTTAGAACTGGAAAAAACCAAGGGCAGAACTAGTCTAGTCTCTTCATTTTACATTTGGGGAAATTGGAATGAAGTCCTTTCTGCAATATTTCCCCTCTAGTTAGTATTGGATTTCAGGAACTAGAATTAAAGTGTCCTGACTGGTACAGTGATCTTTCAGCTGTTCTGTGCTGTCTCATAAGCAAATACAGATCTATGATTTCATAAGCATTTATAATTTAGAAGACAAATGCTATAGCATTGACTGAAAACTATGGAGATTATGACTTATTTGCTCAACGCCACATCTGATAAATGTAAGAGGTAGGATTTAAACTTGTTTTTCTGATAACATACTTAGCCCTCATTGAATGTCATACTTCTTATACCGTAATGTCTTAAATAAAGTTTTTGAAATGTAAGGCAATTTAGATGATTAGAAGAAAATTTGCAATCTCTTTATTCTCATTTTTGTCTATGAATATAGACTGTTGAATTTTTAATATATAACTTTTTTTTAACCTTTTTGGGCAATAAAGTTTTTTTGTTTTGTTTGTTTTTTCCCCCAAGAAAATTTTGAATAGATTTTTAGTTTACCATCTTTCCTCAGAGGGGGAAAACTAGAAATTCAATATCTTTAGTCATATCCTGAGAAAAGAATTATTATTTTTATTTTATTTTATTTTTTGCTGAGGCAGTTGGGGTTAAGTGACTTGCCCAGGGTCACACAGTTAGGAAGTGTTAAGTGTCTGAGACCAAATTTGAATTCAGGTCCTCCTGACTTTAGGGCTGGTGCTCTATCCACTGCGCCACCTAGATGCCCCGAATTTTTTTTTTAAAACAACCCCAAAACACATTTCCCTTAGCTAAGATGTAAAGTGTATCTATTACTACATGTTATTCTTGTGTTATTTTATGAATGTTATTCAAATAACACACAACTCCCTATTGTAATATTATGTTTCTTTATTAAAATGATGAATTTTTCTGTAGCTTGTAGTTAAACAACTGGGATACGATACTCGTGTGACAATTCTTGGACATGTCCAAAGAGGAGGAACTCCTTCTGCTTTTGACAGGATTCTGGTAAGTTTGTAGGAGTAATCACCTCCTTTTATTTAACATGCTTCCAAGAAAAATCTATTTTTGGATATTCAAAGGAACCAAACCTCAAACTTGTTAAATAGTAAATATACTAGCTGACATTCAGGATGAATAAGTACCCTGATAGGACCATTTGGCAAAGTGCAGAATATTCCATTTTTGGTCAAGTTAGGAACTCCATCATCTGAGACATTAATGGCCGCTTGTGCTTCTTTTAAAGTCAGCTTGAGACTAGCCAGTTTAATTAAGAAAAGTAAATCAAACGCAAAGAGTCTAAAGAATAAATACTAAGAGGCCTCCTTATTCATTACCATAGTAGCTGGGGTGTTAGTGAGAGTGGAGCCTAAAAGGCAGAACTATATGGGAACAACTAAGGGCTTGCTAAGAAACGCAGGATTAGAAAATAAAATAATTATCTAGATTAAGGATTCATGGATTCATTCACTTGCTTTAATTTTCCTCAATCTCAGGAATCTTGAGCGAGACCTACTCTTCTTGCTAAAATGAAATTGGCAGGTTTTAGAGGCATTAAGGACTATTAACAAATAATTAAGGCTTTCTTCTTTGCCATAAAAGAAAAGAGTCTTAAAAAAATAAAAGGGAGAATGTGGGCACCTATCCAGGTATTTTGTATCAGGAACAAGTACAAATGATTCATTTATTCATGAAGATATCTAGAATCCATACCCTGAGAATGGGGAAGGTTTGAGATTATAGGTCTTCCAAAGACCTGGAAGGTACTAATTGCCTTTTCCCAGATGTCCTTTTTCATATGTCTTTGGATCTCACATGGATAGCATTATCTCCTTTCCAGGCAAGTCGCATGGGTGTTGATGCTGTATTGGCCCTTCTTGAGGCTACACCAGATACCCCTGCATGTGTTGTTTCTCTGTCTGGAAACCAGTCTGTGCGTCTGCCCCTGATGGAGTGTGTGCATATGGTAAGTTCTTGGGATGGGGCCAACTGGTGGTTCCAGTTAATTGATTGCACTAGGAAAGTGATGGGTGACAATTAGTGCCTGATACAAAGTGAACAGAACAACAGTCTGAATGAAGCCTTTCTGCTTTGTCATTCATTGAATGCACAAAAAGTAAATTGAAGTCTCCAAGATACTAATTAGTGAACTAAAGGATATATAGTAATGGTGATTTAATACTGAAACACAGCAAGGCCTCAACTAGTGTGAATAATTAGTCTTGTGAAGTGGTTGCATGTATTTGAAATTACTATTATAAGTTATAATTATCAAAAATGTGATAATTGGTTCCATCCCAATGGAAATATGCAACATGAATTCATATAATGCAACCACTTCACAGAATTCATTATTCTCACTAATCAAGGCCTAATATTTTTAATTACTCTTTTGTGAAACTAGAAATTAATATCACTTTATGTAATTTTGTAATTTTCACCTGCATCTTCTTAGTTACAATCTGTGAGACACTTTTTAATAGCCTCATCTAAATTAGTATTTTTGTATTTAGTTTTTGTTGTTTTAAAGTGAATCTTGGCATCTTTGAGTTTCCAAAGGGACGAGTCAGCAATGATTTACTGAGCAACAGTTCCATTCTAAGTGCAGAGAGAATTCAAAAGAAATATAGAAGAACCATCCCCTGAAGGGATTTTAGAGTATTGCTGAGGAGATGGGACATGCACACACAAAACAGTTAAGAGCACAGCATGAAGCAATATATAATCAGGCACTAAATTATGTGGTGTTGAAGTTTGAAGAAAGGAGACAGCTGAACAATAACACATGTCTCAAAATCAAAGAATATTTAAAGCCATTCACCCAGAGCTATGCAAATCTGTTAGGTGAGCTGATATATCAGTACATGGACTTACCAGCATGGACATAATCTTTGCTAGAATAGGATGCAACCCTTCCATTTTTTCTCATTTGGTATAATTCTTATCACTGTCCTTCCATAAATAGCCTGGCAACAGGGCCTTTCACAATAGCAACTCTTGATTGCAAAGTGAATAGGACTGAATAGAGCCAGTTTCCTGGCCAGAAAGAAGTACGAAAATTATGGACATTGAACTACAGGGAGCACTTTGGGATCATTGACAGCACTGAAAGTTTTCCAAAAGCTGTTTAGCCTTTTGCCATTCCCCTATTAAATCTTAAGCTCAAATTCTTGTCCAGGGACATTTAGATGATTAAGGTACAACTAAAACAGATAATACTATCTGGCTCTACTGCCTTGGGGGTATGGGAGGGGAGGCAACCAGTTGACAATAATAAGAATGATACTCACCTCTGATTTGTAATACTTGACATTTTTCAGAGTTCTTTAAAGTCAGGTAAAATAGCAATGGAGTCACCCTGTGGTCATTAACAGTAGCTGTCACATCATTCCCCCACTGATATATATATAGTAAGGCAAAACTCAGTGGGCTATGTCTATGTTTATTCATAAGGTTTAATGTGGCCATGGTGACTGTGTCTGTGGACTGAATGTTATGTTGCCACATCAGATATGGGCCACCGAATCTGTCTACATTACATTCTGAAAGGGGGATAAAAAGGAAGCAAACTGTTTCTTCTTGTTGTTGTTCAGACATGTCCAACTCTTTGTGACTTCATTTGGAATTTCTTGGCAAAGATACTAGAGTGGCTTGCCATTTCTTTCTCCAGCCAATTTTATCAGATGAGGAAACTGAGGCAAACAGGTTAAGTGATTGATTGGAGTCACACAGCTACTTAGAGTTTGACCAGATTTGAACCCACAAAGATGATTCTTCCTGACTTCAGGTCTGATTTTCTATCCCCTGTACCACTTTAGAGAATATCTTATACTTTGACATTTTAAAACTTGTTTTTACTGTTTTTTTAAAGACTCAAGAAGTTCAGAAGGCAATGGATGACAGCCAGTTTGATGAAGCTGTGAAGCTTCGAGGAAGGTAAGTTGATTTGGAGAGTAGAGGAGCCAAATGTTGTCCCTGGCTAAGATTCTTAGAAAAGGGGATGTTGCAATTAAAAAATCTTATTTTTAATGATTCCCATAGTCATTCCCTGTGGAATTACATAGAATTCACATGGCTATAGTCTGAAATCAGTGTCAGAAGAGACAAATGACTTTCCAAACAATGACTATTGAAAGTATGTGATAAGAATATCTTGAAAGCCAAGTTATATCACAATTAAAATATATACTATTCATGTTGCAAGGCTTTAAACATGAACTGAAAGCTAGCAGAATGGTAATAATTCTTCCAAGAAGTGAGAGATGGTCATGTGGAAGAGGGACTCTTCTGTGAAATCCAGATTCTGGAGTTGGTATAATCAGGGTGAGGACTTATATGCAATCAGATTTTTGTTCAGGAAAGAGCATTGATTGAATTTATGAGTCAAAAGACATTGATCATTAGGAATTGAATCAAGGATACAAATCACAAGAAGAGAAATGAGGGAGGAAGGAGGGAATGGATGATAATGTAGAAATTTTGAGGATACTCAAGGGAGCCCTATCTTAGAGAATTTGATTTCAACCTAAGTTACCTGCTATAGGTATAGGAATGAGAAGGATGGGGTTTGAGCAAAGGAAAGAGGCTTGGGAAAGTCCTAAAGGGTAGTGAGTGAGTAAATGAAGAATAGAAGTGGAAAAAAAATTTTTTTGAGTAGCAATCAGCATCCTTGCTGAGTTTATACCTCCTAAATTTACTCTGGGTGAAATAAATTGTTATTAGTAAGCAGAATAGCTTAAAAATGAAATGGAATACCTTGTTAGGCAGTGGAGTTGGTCATTATTGGATGTCTTCCAGAAGAGATTGAATGATTGTCAGGGATTTTGAAAATACAGCTCTTGAATTGATTATGAATGAAATAGATGATAAAAAAGTGGGACTTTGAAGCAGCAGTCATAAGGGAATTCCTAAAAGCGGGAGGAGGGTGGTCTTGAGCAAATACTATTTTTTCTTTATGTTAAAGACTGGTCTGACACCTTCCTGTCACATCTAACATTTTTGCTTTCTGTGAGCCCTTTTCTCCATTGTGTCCACTTAGAGTCTAGCATGTCTCCTGACCAAGTTTCTTCTCTCAGGACCACTGTCAGTAACAGTTGGCATCTGAGCTTGATGTTCAGTGATATTTAACTGCAAGTCATGTCATTTGTAGTTCTGTGTCACACACAGTAGTTTCCCATTGCATACTTTATCACATTGCCTGGATTGTACTTAGCTCCTCTGGCTCATCTTGTCTTTATGGTATACTGGAAGGTGAGCTGTTTTTCTTTTGATCCCTGACTCTTCACATCAGGATAGGAGATCCACTGGCCTGGTTGAGATCTATTGTTATGGAATTGGGGACAGTGGTAGCTTTGGAGTCAGAGGACCTGGGTTCAAATTATGACTCTTCCCTTTAAGCCTTGTATGTTCAAAAGCAAATCACTTTCCTTGTTTGTTTCCTTGTTTGAGGGTGTTGGACAAGGTGACTTGAAGATGCCTTCTATAACTACCATCCTATGGGTGCTAGATGGTATAAGAACTATATTGGAGGCAAGGTAGGGCATTTAGGGTTGTATATAGGTTTCCCTGGAGAACCCTATGTATGTCATTAGGGGAATATAGAAGACAGAATTTTTTTTATACAAAGTAGGAATTCATTCTTTTCAAATTTGAGGATCAGGGGCACTTGCTCTTTTTGTCCATTATTTATATCATCTTCTCAGAGGAGGATAGATTAGATAGCCTCTAAAGATTCTTATAATTCTGTAAGATTGGTTTTAGGATAGGACAACATTATCTGTTCATTCTGACCACATGATATTTTGACAGAATTTTTTAAATGAACAGTTACAGCAGTCACAACTAAAAAAATAAAACCAAGAACTAGCCCTATTATTAACTGTTATTATAAAGAAAGGGATGGTCAAAAGAGAAGGAAGGAGATTACCATTTACTATGTGTCTACTGTGTTCCAGGCACTGTGATGAATGCTTAATAAATATTATCTTATTTGATCCTCAGAAAAATCCTGGAAGGCACATGCTGTTACTATCCCCTTTTTACAGTTGAGGAAACTGAGGTAAACAGGTTGAATAACTTGCTTAGGGTCGCATAGCTAATAGATGTCTGACACATATTTGAATTCAAGTCTTCCTAATTCCAGGCCCAGCACTCTATCCACTGTACCATGTAACTATGAAAACATAATGTGTTTGAAAAATCTGTACTATGATCTGAAGGGTAGTTTTTTGTTTTTGATTTTTTTTTTTTACTTTCAAGCATTACAGAAGTTGATAAGAGTAATTCTTTCTTATTTTTATTTTAGGAGCTTCGAGAACAACCTGAACACCTATAAGTTGCTTTCTCAAAAAAAACCAGATTCAGAGCTTCCAAAGGTAAGTGACCAAGGCCAAGTGTCAGGATTGTGAAGTTGGGGGGAGTGTGATATTGAATAAGTGAATTGAATAAGTGAAGCAATTATATGGGAATTGTGTTGTGAATAGGAAGACTCTGGAACTTGGTGTTACAAGGAAAGAGTTATTAGGTGTATTCATTTTTTATAAAATTTTGAGTTCCAAAATTTTCTCACTCCCTATGCTTCATGCTTCCCAATATGGCAAGCAATCTGATACAGGTTATACATGCACAATCATGTTAAAATATATTTCCCTATTACTCATATAGGATTCAGGATAGTTGAAGAACTGACATTTTTCACATAAAACCAATTTAATAGCCACATGTTCATGGTACCATGAAAAATAAAAGCTACTCACAAGTTAACACCCGAATTTTTATCAAAACCCAGCAGTGTTACATAGGGTCAACCCAGTAGCTCATTGAGTCCTTCTTGAACAGTGGTACTGAATGACATATTGGGGTGGGGGGAAGCTTGATATATAAATTCCTTGACATAAGCTTCCAAATTTCAGTCCATGAAAGAAGCCTGAAAGCACCACAACTTTGGAAGTGCACTAAGATTTCCAGGTCACAAAAGGGATCACTTCTCTAGGAGCTTTGGGATATTAAATATCAAAAGAATTTCTAGAATCCATGGATAATTAATTATTATTAGGATTATTCCTGAGGTAAACTCCATTTGAGAAACATAATAAGTGGTAGTTTTTTAAAATATTACATTATTTATTAGGAATTAGTGTGTTACAGTAGATAAGAGTACTGGGCCTGTAATCAGGAAATCTGGTCTCAGAAATTTATTAGCTGTATGTTCTTGGGCAAGTCATTTATTTAGCCTCTGTGTGCCTTTTTTTCTTCAACTCTAAAATAGAAGCTACTTTTCAAGATTGTTGTAAAGATCAATTAAGAAAGCATTTTTAAAGCTCTTAGCATAGTTCCTGGCACATAGTAGATGCTGAAGAATGCTTATTTTCTAGCCTTCTTAAGTATCAAAATCTTCTTAATCATGTTCTTATTTGGTTGTAGAATTAAACCAAATTGAAGATGATTGTGTGAGATATACAAAATCAGTTTGTTATTTTAAAAATATGTGATCAGATTGGATTTATGTTATGGTACATTTATTAGCTGTATGAACACATAAGAAATGTTAGTGTATATATGATCCATATATTATGCATATCAAAAGTCAGAGACACAGTTAAAATAGGCGGCTTAATTTAGCAATAATTTTTGAAATTTAGTAATTCCTTAGAAATCTGATTCTATCAAAAATTAATGATTAGAAGAGATCTTCTCTAAGGGCATTGGAAAGAGTGTTATTTTAGGAATTTAATGAATAAATGTTGTTGATAATATTTAACAACACTTTGTATTTCATTTCAGCTACATTTAATAAATACTATTCAACTTCCCAGAAAGTAAGATATGTGTATATAAACTTAATCAATGATACAGATTGCAAATTTTGACAGTTTCTTGGAGATCGATCATATGTTATAATTGACCAAGGTAGATGTAACTTATTGCTAATATTTAACAAACAAATTTTTAAAGTATTTGTAAAAGCAAATTATTATGGCCACATCCATGACATTATAATGGATTCCAGGCCTTGTTCTAAAGCATGAATCATGGGACATATGACTGTGCAAGTCTTGATAAGGCAATGAGAAGATTAAACAAGAAATATCCTAAAAGATAAGTATGGCTGTATATCTGAGTCCTGAACAAGCTCTTTTCCTAAAAACTATAATCTTTTTCCCCTATTATTATTGTATTATTGGCCATCTCTGATGCCTTTCTCATTAGCTAGATGACTCATCTGTGACTACACTGTAAGTGACTATATGCTGGGAAATTTTCCAACACCAATCTATTTCCAGTTCTTTGTGTTTGCAGGATTTTCCCTGTGGCAAATGGCTGTATTAGCCAAGTACTGTTGGATACATTAAAGAATGCACTATAGTCAAGGTCTTTGTTAATTCTTAAAATGGAAATAGAAAGAAGCTCTTTTTAAGATATAGGTAAAATAGAACTCCACTCAAGCAATTTTTTATTTAGTTACATCTTGTGTACATTTCCTCACATAAAGAAAAAACTATGAATCCAAGGCTGATGGATGTTGACCCAATTGAAGTTGGCTATGGCTAAGTATTAAAGTATTCTGATATTTATCCTTCAGAAAACTAGTGAAAGTGGGCAGAGAGATCTATTGAAATATTAGAATGTTAGATATATTATGTTAGGTAGTCCATTCTCTCTAGGAGCTATCAACAAACTTTTTTCTGGACTTAGCATAAAGTTGGCAGATTCCACTAGTCATTTTCCCCCAAGCTTATGTCACTCCCATTTATTTCTACAATGTCAGCCAAAACATTTTTTATAGCACAATATAATGTTATTTTGCTATGTTCTTGAAACAGTCTGGTAAGCTGATTTGTTTTTCTCTTTTACAGAGCAATTTTAATGTGGCTGTTATGAATGTGGGTGCTCCTGCTGCAGGGATGAATGCTGCTGTCCGTTCAGCAGTGAGAATGGGAATCACTGAGGGTCATAAGATGTTTGCTGTCAATAATGGCTTTGAAGGATTTGCTAAAGGTCAGGTGAGTCTCATAGAGAATTGAGTAACGTACAAGGAAACAAATCAGGTACTTTAATGAAAGTGGAAGAGATCTAGATGTCATCTAATCCATTTTCTAGTTGATGAGGCCCAGACAGATTGAATGATAACACCAACACGTGAACCCAGGTCTCTTGATACCTCCACCAGTGCTCTTTCCACTATAATAATAGCAAATAATAACTAACATTTATGTCATGCTTGCTAAGTATTGGGCATTGTACTTAGCACTCCCTTATTTGATTCTCACAAGTAGGTGCTATTATCATCACCATTTTATGCATGGGGAAAATGAGATGAACAGAAATAAGTGACCTGGCCAAAGTCACACAGCTAATAGGTGTCTAAGTCTGGATTTGAACATTGGTATTCTTGAATTCAGGATTAAGGATCCTCACATTAGCTGTCTGTCTACTTGACTGCATTATCCCAAATTTCTTTATCCTAGTCCTGTCCCCATTCTTCCCTTAGAGGCAATCTGTGACACATAAGCTAACTTTTATTTTCCATCTGAGAGATACTCATGGAGAAGAGGGAGCCAGCAAGTATGTTTGTTTCATGGTTACTAGAAGACTTATAGGAGCTATCATAGGAGCATATCACTCACGTAGCAGAGTCCTAAAACAACCCTATTTTTTCTTCCTATTCTGAGCTTTGAAGCCCTTTAAAATATTATTTTACTCATTTTTAAATGAGTAACCTTTACAATGAGTAAACCTTTACAAATCTGGAACAGGGATCACTCCCTCAACTTCATGTGAATGGTAGTGGATGAAAGTCAGGCAGAGAATAGAGCAGAGCTGCTCTAGCAGAGCTTGAGAATAGAGAATTCTCTAGCAGAGCTATTCTATCATAACAAATATTTATTGAACAAATTCAAATATTGAATTTATCGAATAATAAGACAGTGCAGCTTGTCTTCTTATTATTGTTAATCCACTGGATTAACAATAATAAGAAGATGAGCTATGTTGCTTGCTGTCTAGGGTAGGAGAAGAAGAAGAGGGAAGGAGAAAAAATTGAAACAAATTTTTGCAAGAGAGAATGTTGAAAACTATCTTTGCATGTATTTTGAAAAATAAAAAGTTATTATTTAAAAAAAGAAGAAAAGAAAATCCCATACAGGAGACTGTGGGGAACCCCAAGAACATCTTAGCAAAATTAAATACTTTTTATAGACCATGTTGATAGAAATTAAAAACATACATGGATTGGGTATTCTCTGAGATACTTTCCAACTCTTAAGATTCCATAATACTGTAGTGTAAAGAGAATTATATAGACTATTTATGAAGGCAGACTTCTTTCCTAGACCTTTCATAGTGCACTGGATTCAGGAAGTTCTGAGTTCAGATTCAGTCTCAGATACTTATTAACTGTGTGATCCTGGGCAAGTCATTTAACCTCTGCTTACTTTACCAGTTTCTTAGTCTGTAAAATGGGAACAATCATAATAGCACTTAACTTGCAGAACTTTGTGAAGCTCAAAAGAGATAATAATTGTAAAGTACTTAGCACTATGACTTGCACATAGTAAGCAATATAAATGTTAGCTGCTATTATTTCCTCTTTTTGGTGAGATCATCTGTTCCCATGGATTCATTTATCATCTCTGTGCAAATGACTGCCAAGTGTACTGAGCCCTCATCTCTTTCCTGACGTCATCCAAATGCATTCTCTCTAGATAACTGCATTGGCAACTTGAATTCAACATGTCTAAAACTGAGCTCTTCTCTGTATAGCCCTGTTCTTTAAGGCCATTCTGGGGCCTTTTCTTTTCTTCTCTGACCACATCAAGTCACTTTGCTAAGTCCATTGATTTTATTCCAGCAATATCTCCAGTATCTGCTCTGCTTTATTCCACTCACATTGCCAATATTTTAGTTCAAGCCTTTATCACAATTCATCTGGACTATTGCGATTGCTTCCTCACTTGCTTCCTTGTTTCCAGGATCTTCCTTCTCTAATAACACAGCTATCAAAATCCTAAGTTGCAAGTCTCTGACCATGTCACTGCACTGCCCCAGAATTTTGCAAGCCTGCCTCAAGGATAAAATAGCTTGGAATTTGTGATCTTTCATAATCTGACTCCCATATGTCTTTGCAGCCTTGAATTGCCTTTCTTCTCTCCAGGCAGTCTTGTTTTCCAGCCAAACTAGAGAACTGGCTGGTTTCTAAACTTGACAGGCTGACTCCTGCCTCTTTGCTCTTGCAAAATTCAGTGTTCCATCCATGGACTGCCTTTGTCTTTCTTCATCTTCACTTTTCAGAATAACTATTTCTTGAAAGCTTAACTCAGATGCCATCCTCTCTATTTAACTTTCTGTGATCTGCTTAGCATTGTCTCTCCTGAGATATTTCTAGAAAACAATGTTCTGTCTTCCTTTTGCCTCCCTCTCCTCAACCTTGCATTATACTTAATTGTGTGCAGATTGTATTCCCAGCATGGAATGTACTATATTCCTTGAGTGAAGGAACTGTTTAACTTTTCTTTTTTGTATCTTTGGCACTCATCATAATGCTTGAGACATAATAGATACTTAGTAAATGTTTTCACCACAATTCTCAAACAATAGCAGATAGATATAGCCCTTTAAACTAAATCATAATACATCTTAAATATTGTTTCTTTAATTCTGAACTGAAATATATTGGATGACATTTGTGTAATATTCCTAATCATTTATTTGGTAAACACATTAAACACCTACTATGTGCCAGGCACTGTACTAACTGCCCAAAGTATATCTTTCCAAGTATCCTTCAGTGAATGTATTTCAGCTTGATCAGCTCTTTGTCCTCCTTAGCAAGAAATTCTCCAGGCCCACTCAGCAGTCCTACAGAGTACTGGTCAGATTTCCTCTAATAAATTATGAAATAAACATCTGAACACAGATGGTACTGTTAATATTTCATTGATCTAGTTCTGTGTAGTGGGGAATTGTCTTATACAAGCATTATATTTTATTGAGAACAATTTCTTGAGTTCTGAAAACAAGCTGCTTCATCTTTAGTTTTTTGTTATTCTGACCTTGACAAACATCAATAAATATGAGCATTTCCTATACCCCCAAAATTAGAAAAAAGGATTGCATAATGAAGTTGTAGATCTCTATTATAAATAGCTTCTCTTTTTTTTAAGTGTATACTTGCCCAGGATCACATGGATAGCAAGTGTCTGAGGCTGGATTTGAACTCGTCTTTTTGACACTAAAACTGGTGCTCTCTGCATTGTATCACCTAGTTGTCCCTCACCATGTTAGTTTCAAAACTTTCCAGTTTGTCTGTGTCTCCCTCATATAGCTACTACCATCTGAAAGAACTCTAATTGAAGGTCCTGTTGTCCCAGTAATAAGGCACACATTCTTATCCTGTGTTTTGTGAATTAAGAGCCCCACTGGTGACCAGCCCTTGATTTTTGAGCTTGACATTTTTCTTATCTCGAAAAACAATTTAGAACTTGTATTCACTATTGCTATATAGTTAACCAGAGACAAAAATGAATTTTATGTCACTCACAATGTCATAGTTTTAAATGCCATTTATAAAGTACTAGTAATATCTCACCCTGCCCTTACTCCCAAGTAACAATTATTTGAATTATCTAAATTTCTTCCTTATCTGAATCTTTGGCATGCATGACACTTTTAACAAATTAAAAATAAACCCTTTTGATTTATTTTGGGTATTCATCCCTTTGCAGCAATTACAACATTAAAAAAAGACAACAATTGTTTAAGCGAAAGAAAACATTAAGGTAGATTAGTCCTTTGTACAGACGTGTTGGAACCTGATCCCAAAGTAAATTTCTCATCTGAAATGTTCACCAGTCTAGAATAATACAACTCTCACTAACTGAGGGTCAGTTTATCCTACCTTCATTGTGTAGAAAGCTTCCTGTAAGCAGATTACCCAAAGTGAGCTATATTTATTAAGAGTTCTGAATAAGTAACTCATATGATAACAGGGTTTCAACTTCATGGCACAAAACAGAGTAATTAGGAAGATGCTTTCATTCATCTTTAACTATATTAACTCCCCAAATGTTGTAATTTCCTAAGTCTCACCCATTTACTTGAGAGATTTTAGAAGTCCTTTCTTATTCTTGACTTAATGCACCTTTCTAAGAGAATGGGATTAGAATCCATTCTTCCTAATAATATCTGCTGCAGAAGATAGTTCCTCTAGTTCTTTTTCACAGACTGCTAGTTATAATCTGGTTTATTCTGTACATTAATACTATCTCAGAGCTTCAGCTATGGAAGCTATGCCTATTTTCCTACCTAAGGCAAGAATGTGAGAAATGCCATTTTGAGAGAAATGCCTTGCAAGTTTGTGTTGATGACCTGGAGGTTAAGAGTCTCTGCTTTACTAGCAGAAAGAATGGAAAAGTAGTAAAAGCATCTGATTTAGAGTCAGGTAATTTGGCTTGTAAATACCTTGTTACTTTACAGTTCTCTAACCTTAGACCCTTTTCCCTCCCTCTCTCTAATTATTTCTCTGTCATGTAAAGAAGTGAATCAGACAATCTCTAAAGTCCTTTGAGCTTTAACTTTGTATGTTTCTTTGTTTTAAGATTTTAAAAAACTTGTCTTTTGGGAAGACCTGAATTCAAATCTTACTTCAGACACTATATGATCTTTGGAGTACCACTTAATATCTATGAGCCTCAGTCACCTCATCTGCATTATGAAATCCCTTTTATTTCTAAATCTTTTGTAACCTGAATGATAACCTTATCACAAACCCTTCTTTTTGATGAACTTTATCTCTTGACTGCATCTTCTTCCTCCAATCTCCACTAGATATTAAAGTCTTATCTGTTTCCCTACAGAGTTTATTCTAATATTTACTGGCATGTATATATGTTTTTAGTTTTAAAAGTGTGTATATTATCCGGCTTCCTACCCCTAACCTCTTTAGCATTGCTTTGTACATTTTCATATGTTGACATAATCCAAATTTCTTTGGAAAATCTAGACCAGTTTTAGCTGATATTCTTGGTTGATATAAAGTTAAAGTTAATATAAAGACATAAGAATGTCATATTTTCTTTGAGACTATCCAAAAGTCCCCATGTGGAACAATTAAGAAAATGTGGCGCAGTGGATAGAGCACCAGCCCTCAAGTCAGGAGGATCTGAGTTCAAATGTGATCTCAGAAACTTAACACTTCCTAACTATGTGATCCTGGGCAAGTCACTTAACTGCAATCATCTCAGCAAAAAAGAAAGAAAGAAAGAAAGAGAGAGAGAGAGAGAGAGAGAGAGAGAGAGAGAGAAA
>JAJPUD010001062.1:317990-415117 GCA_023553655.1 Myrmecobius fasciatus
AAAGAAAGAAAAAAGTGAGGAAATAGCTTCTTTGGCTGCATTTTGGGCTTCTGACTTTATGTAGCCACAGAAGTAATACTCATACCCAAGATATATTTCAATCAAGATAGACCTATTTACAATCCCTATAAAGTTTCTTTTGCTATTTTTGTTTCCCTAATTCTGTTCAGTTTAAAAAGATTTCTTAACAGCCTGAAGAGGGGTAGAAGGGGATAGGCACTTGTGACAGTTTCTGCTTTTAAAAGCTTGAAGTTGAATAGGGATATGAAGCATATATACACAATTAAAGAGAAATTAGAGAAAAGTGAAAATAGGAAATACTGGAATCAAAGGCGTCTTATATAGCTGAGAGGACAAAATAAGTCTTCAGAGATACCTAATTTGGGATTTGAATGAAATAAAGGAATTTTAGCAAGTAATAATTTAGCTTCTTCTCCAGACATGGGGATGACATACAAGTATATGGAATCAGGACAGCATAGAAAGAGATTGGTGGAGGACTAGTAGAATAATTTGGCTAGAGTGTAGAGTAGATGAAAGATACTGATATGAACCAAAGTTGCAAAGGTAGTCCGAAGCAAGGTTATTGAAAACTTTGAATGACAAAGCAGGAAATGTATATTTTATTCTCCAGGTAATGGTCACCGAAGAAAAATTATCCAGACACCTACTTGAGGGGTGAATTGGAGAGAGTGGTAGGGAGACAGGTTAAGCTGTCATTCAAATGCAAGGATAATAACGAAGGTGGTGGTAGTATGAAAAGAGAGGAAGGGATGGATACTACAAGGACTTGGCATTTAATTAGATGTAGGGAAGAAAGAAAGGAAAAAGTCAGGAATGAGTCAAGCCTGAGTGAATGGGAAAGTTCTGGTGCAATCAGTAGAAATAGTAAAGGGAATAAGTTGTGAGAAAAACAGCAAGTTTGAGGGGGAGGAAAGAAAAGTTGAGTTGTGATCATTTTTAATGACATACAGATGGGAGAGTCCAACAGGCTACTAGAATAATGAGACCAATACCAGGAAAGAAGCCAGAGCTAGAATTGGCAAGCAATTCTGAAACTATTATATTGAAATTGATTTTATAACTGAAGAGAGAAGCAAGTTTGTATATCATAGGAATTTCTGGTTTCATATACAATCCTCTGTTCTTGATGTAGGGAAATACTCATATTTGTTGATATTTGTCAACCTCAGGAGAGATAGATATACACATACACATATATACATATATGTATTATACATACATATGTATATATATATATATTTTTTTTTTGCTGAGGCATTTGAGGTTAAGTGACTTGCTCAAGGTCACACAGCTAGGAAGTGTTAAGTGTCTGAGACCAGATTTGAACTCAGGTCTTCCTGACTTCAGGGCTGGTGCTCTATCCACTGTGCCACCTAGCTGCCCCAGGATATATATTTTTAATTGAAATATGGAGATATAGATTTGTGAGTCATTTGCCTAGAGGTGATATCTAAAGCTGCAGGAGAGTAAATGAAGTTTTGTGACTAAAGGAGAGAGAAAGGAGGTAGAGTAAGACTACTGAAGGAGATAGAAGTGGTCTGACAAGTTGGCAAGTAAATATTGTTATCTCATGTTGTAGAGAGGTCAATCAGAATGAAAAATTAGAAGAGAACATTTGGTTTGACAATTTTGAGGTCATGGGTGACCTTTGAGGGACCAGTTTCACCAAGGTTATAGAGGTTTAAGTCCAATTATGGGAAGGGAGGGTCTAGTGTGAATGATTTATGAGAAAGCAGAAGCAACTGTTTCAAGGTTAAAAGTGAAGGGGAGGATGGAGAGTGGGCATTAGTTCAAAAAGAGAGTATTTTTTAGGCCAGAGAACACTGAGCATTTTAGTGAAGAAAAGGCAAGGGGCCAAGGGTTTCTTACAATGCTTTTATTCAACATTGTGGAGAAGATATTTTAATAGCTATTTATACAGCTTTACACAAATGTCATTGAAGATAGAAAAATTCAAAACCATTTTTAAAGACTGCCTAATTTCATTATCTGGAAATTGAATAGTTGGTTGATTTTACATTTTAGATAAAAGAAATCACCTGGGGAGCTGTTGGAGGTTGGACTGGCCAAGGAGGATCTATTCTTGGCACCAAACGGTAATTTTCCCATTTTGACTCTTTCTGATTCTACATTGAAGAAGCTAGGTGTTGTTATATTGAACCCTGTTGTTAAAATGAATGAGGGTACTGATGATCCATGTCTTTTTGCAGCACTCTCTATTTCCTATCCAAAAATGTCTTTGAGAGGAGCTACTGGATTGGCTACTGTCTTTTCCTAGATGAAGTATCAGTGACCACATTCTCTTGTTGCTTTTAGTTCATTAATAAGAAATGTCTTGCCGTTTACCATTCTCACTATCATAAAGATCATAAAGAAAACAAACTTAAGTACTCACATAAGACAAAGAAGAAAAAAATTATTGGAATTTTACCTTCTTTCTTTGGACCTTTGAAAGGTCCAAGCATTTAAGATGATAAAAATCCCTTTGCCTTTTTAAAATAAAGGAGAATTGTTTCATTTAAGTTAAACTATGTTCCATCATTGGACAATAGCCACTGTGCACTTTTTAAAAGAACTAAACACTAAGAATTTTAACTTGTGTGTGCCGTGACATAATGAGGCTATCTGGCATTTTTGGACAGGTGTCTGTGGAAATTTGAGCCAGCTTTCAAAGTAATTACCTGAGTGTCCCCCCAAAAAGGGGTTCTGTCTTGATTTAGAAAAAATTCCCATTCATTATAGTTGGCAGTTTGTATTCTGGTTAATGATGTCTCATGCATCTAAATTTCTACTGTTCAAAATTATAATCATGTAAACTATGGAAACTGGTTCCAGCTCAATGCAATTGCGCTGTATGAATTCAAATAATGTGATTACTTTGGGGCAATTCATTATTTATATAAATCAGAACTTAGCTATATATTTATTTTCTTTAATGAGCATTCCTGCCACCACCATATGTGGCTAGTAAGTTTCAAAGCTTTAGAATACAAAAAAAAATATGTACTTAACACTGAAATAAACCTGAATATTATTTAATCTTTATGAATTAAGAAGACAATATAAGATATTGATTGTGCCTCGGGATTATCATTATAAATATCATTTGTAAATTCATGTGAATGTTGGGAGGAAAAAAGCAATTTTAACTATTGAAATTTTCTGGCTATTTGGATTCTGGATAAATGAGTTTATCAAAACAGGAGAATTGCCTTAGCCCTTTGTTTTGACCTCTTAAGTGTCTTCCAATGTGTCTAAGTATAATTTCAATTGTAGTGTTTACGTGGCCTCCAAATATCTAATGATTTTCTCAGAGTCTGTGAACTGAATGTCACAGTCATAATGCTTCTTAAAGGGCCTTTTTATTAATGTTCTGGTTTAGACCTGTAATAATGCCAAAGAACTCTACAACCTCATTTCCCAGGGTCTAATTTCTTAGTGAGAAGTGATTTCAACTTGCAGCAGTGGACAAGTCTTGACAGTAGCTTTGAACATGTAAAGTTCAAAGCCACCTACAAGTAAGACTGGAATTTTCACAATGTGTCCTACCTTCTTTAATGTGACCTGGCATGATTTTTGTGGTCCTATCTGCTTCGTTTTTTGAAGTAACCAGTCCTACTTTTTTTGTCTCATGAACATAAAAGCATAAAAAAAAGACATTTTCTTTGTCACACATGACCTAAATATCATCTATCTGGCATCCATTAGGATAATGAATAGATGGAATAAATGAAATAGATGAGGTTTCATGAAAGGAAAAACAAATATATATGGTTATAATTTTTAGTTATATGTTCAATATGGAAAGCTCAGGGCATTCAGTCCCACTTAGGATCAAATTTATTCATTTATGTGGAGAATATCTTATTTCTTTTTGGAAACTGATTCCCATGGTCCTTGATTTCTGGCTGCTGCTGTTTCTTGGAGTAGTTTTCTTAGCGATGCCACTGCTTGCTAACATTTTTGGAGTACTGAAATAAGTGAGAAAAAAAATTCTCTTTTTAATTGAAACTAACCTTATCAATATGAAGGTGATGAAGGGAGATAGGAAATACAGAAGTCATATTCATCACTGACTTTCATCAGATGGTAATCTGATTAAGCATATGATGATCATTTGAATGTTTCACCAGTTTTGCAAAGATTTTACAATAATTTGACCTCACTTCTTGATTTAATTATTTTTAGTACTCTCCCTGCAAAGTATTTGGAAAGGATTGCTGAACAGATGCGTATTCATAATATCAATGCTCTTTTGGTTATTGGTGGATTTGAGGTACACTTTTCTGTTTTTTTATTCACTTGCTTGCTGGCTTTCCTAGTCCTACATGTTGTGATCCATGTCCTTTTCAAGCATGCATAATAATGTCTTTGAAATTTTTTTTGGAGTTGAAATCAGACAATTAAATCTTCCATCTCAATCTTATATTTACTAAGTGTGAGGACAGAAAACAGTAGTCACTCCAGTAGACCTGGGAGCCCAATGATGGGGGTGTATAATATTTTTTATTATTCAAATCCCAAACAATGCTTAGCACATCTAGAGGGATTCTCATCCAGATCCTCCAGTGAGTTTTCCATAGGGTTGAGGGGGAGAAAGGATTCACCATACATGAAGGAGACCACAGATTTCATTTTAGAAAGTTTTGTTAAGTAGATGTGACGTTTTCCAAAAACTTTGAAACCCCAAAACTTGCTCTGTAAGAAACTTTCAGATTTGTCTGCCCGCTTATAGGAAAGAAAGCCAGTCAGTCAGAATTCTAGTCTCTGGAACCTTTATGTTAACTCATCTATTTGGTGAATTCTGATTTATTTTTAACCTTTTGGAACCTACTCAGAGTCATTCCTTGTAATTTTTTTTTAAATCAGAAATTCACTGATCATTACAGAAGGTAGATAGGCTCTTAAAAATCCTTCCATTAATACATGTTGGAGTCCAGGTCTCTTAATTTAAAAAAAAAATGAATTTCTTCCCAGATTTTAGGTTAATTCATATAAGAAAATATAAGAAAAATTATTAATCAAGTATTTTGAGTGGAGATTTTAATCCTTTAATTGGGAGATGAGGTTGGTGAGGGGGTGGCTCTGTCATTGTTGTTCCTTTTAAAAAATACAATTTCTGTTTTGTGTTCCTAATGTATTTTTTGTTCTTTAGTGGTTCTATGGTATCTCAATGTATGACTTGTGTGCTGTAGTAGAGGTGGCTTCTTCTGTGGCTTTTCTTTGCATTTATAATTCCAATGATGTCCAGTTTTTTTCTCCTTCTAACATCCCTAATTGTGTATGCTGTACCTGTACCTTGCCCAATAGGCCTACCTGGGATTGCTGGAACTGTCAGCTGCCCGTGAAAAATATGAGGAATTCTGTGTTCCTATGGTTATGGTTCCTGCTACTGTTTCCAACAATGTACCAGGTTCAGATTTCAGCATTGGTGCAGATACTGCTTTGAACACTATCACTGATGTAAGTCTGTCCATGTTTACTCAGCCTTCAGCCTAATACTAATGGTGAAATTTGGAAGCATTTCTTTTATATACCAGTATATCGGAAGCAGTTCTGATTGAGCATTTGAGTCCTACTGTGTTTTTAATGGTTAGTCTATAGAAATGAAGTCTTTTTTTTTAATTACCTAGACTATACAAATATTTTATATAGCTACTAAAACATTATGCAGTCAGTATTTCCAAATAGTGATTGGATTTAGTGGCAGGGTTCTTTTCTAGCCTACAAAATAAAATAGAAATAGTTCAAAGTTTAGACTAGAAATGCCAAATTTATGACCCATGGGCTGTGAATAGTCCCCCAAAACTCCCAAAGGTGGTCCAAACCAAATTAACAAATAATTGGGAATTGCTTAACAAGATAAAAATATTATATAATACAATATAGATAATTTTGGGTTTTCAAAACTAATATGAAGCTTACAAAGATCTGTTTCTATCTGTTTTTATTTTTCAAAATGATGGCTTTTCCAGATCATGAATTTCCTTTTTTTTTTTTTTTTAAATAAATACTGAGACCATGCAGTTATGCATGAGCTTGAGTTTAGTCATTTGTTGTTTTGAACCAAACTACCTTTCTATTTCCTCTGCAATTTTGATTTTGACTGGGTCAATTTCTTCTTCTGTAAAATGGAAATTTGAAAGAAAAATAATGTCACATCTGGAGATAAAATTTCCTCAGATTATTTTAGATAATTTAAAGGCATATCCTGAACATGTTCATATTTACTAATTTGGCAAAACCCAGTATAAAGGTGGTTATCTCTTCACATATTGGATTTTTTTTAGTTTACAATATAAAATTCATTTTTTTCTTTCTTAATTTGTACTTGAAATTTCTCAGTCTAATTTTCATTTTGCAAAAGGACCTAGATATTGTTATGAGGTTTATGTACTTGGTATTCTTTGACATCAGACAGATTTTCTAGTACTGGTAAATAAAAGATGGGGATTTTTTTTTTCTACAAAAAACTAAAGCCCAGTTTCAGCAGGTAAGTAATGATTAGTTCATGCTCCTTGCTTTTCTCTTCTTAATAATTTTTCCACACTGACCTAACTTTAGATTTTCAGGCTATATTCATGAATAGAATTCCTTTTCAATACACTAACCCTAGAAAAGTCTCCTAATTGAGGGTTTCCTACATTGCTCTACTAGTAACTATCCATATTATTAAGCCTGACCTAAAATTGCTCTTATTCTTCTTTCCTGCACCTGCTCAAGGGGATGGTATTTCTCTTTGCGATATTTGCAATTGAATCATATTGAAATGCTCAATCAATTGTAACTCAATATACTTCAAGTGGGGGATACATTGTGAATTTGAAATTAATTTGAATCAGTTTAACATTAATAGGAATTTTTGTACACCAATCCAAAAATTAATATATACATACAACATGTGAGAAATATAGTTTTTAAATATAAAGGAAAAACATAAAACAAAAATGAAATTTGATGTTTTTTTAAAGCTGAATGTTAATACTATAGATCATTAGCTTATATAATAGTATTGATACTATTTGTGTCAAAGCTTTGGCAATTTGGTGATGCCTGTGGACCCTTCTACAGCATAATATATTTAAATGCACAAAGTAAAATACATAGAATTACAAATGATGCCAAGGGTTAGTGAAAAAAAAAGATGTATTTATTTTCCCATCCAAGAACACAGACACTCACCTTGAAATCTGTTCATGGGTCCTTGTGGCCCTTGACTTGATGTCCATGCTTGGTCAATTAGCTTTTGCACTGAAGTGGGAGGTTAGGGAGTAGGTGGGAAAGGGACAAATCTAAAACTAGTCTTTAATTCTAGACTAAATCTCTAGCCCCAAACATTCCTCATAAAGGATACCAGACCAGAAGGTTTGACTAGCTCACAATAAACATTTTAAAACAACAATTAAAATTTCTTTATCTTGATCATAAATCCATAGTCTTAGAAAAGAGCACCTTCAGGTGACTAAGAAACCCATACGTTGGAGATTTGTAATCTTCCTATGACTAATGAT
The DNA here is from genome assembly GCA_023553655.1 of Myrmecobius fasciatus. Taxonomy (NCBI): domain Eukaryota; kingdom Metazoa; phylum Chordata; class Mammalia; order Dasyuromorphia; family Myrmecobiidae; genus Myrmecobius; species Myrmecobius fasciatus. The sequence continues at coordinate 325,526 of JAJPUD010001062.1, forward strand.
CTTATCTCCTTTTGTAGTCCTCTATATTATGTTAAGCTCCTCTGAATAGAAATCTCAGTCCTACCCTTTGGAGAATCCTTTATTCCACTTTGGAGACAGTAGGGATATATTCTGCATACCTAAACTTGTGGATGAATGTTAACCATGAATGGTATTTAGACATTATTTACCCTTTTTTATTACCCCTGTGATAAGATAATAGTGAGGGCCATAGAGACACTGGTGCTAAAAACAAAAACAAGCCAATAAGTATAAAATCAACCAACTAATTAACAATCATTTATTGAATGCCTTGTATTTGCTAAGCAGTATTTTTGCTAGTTTTGGGGATCGTGGAATTAATTATGGGAAGCTTGAAGTAACTTATGTTTAAAAAGGTTTTTAAACTGGTTTTCAACTAACTAGATTTTGATAAATACTTTTAGGAAGTGGAAAATATTATTCTTTATTTAGCTATAAACTTCTACTGCCTCTACTATAAATATCAAGTTTCTTTTTTTTTTTTTAAATTAAAGCTTTTCAATTTTAAGTAAACCTTTTGAAGTGTAGTCATTATGTTTAGGTGTGTTTTTGGATATGGAAGTTGAAATAGTTTTTGTATGCAGATAAGATATTCCCCCTCCTCTTGATTATTTTCTCATTTGCCAGAGAGATTTTGGTGTGGTTTTTTTTTTAAGATTATTACTTATTTTATTAAATATTTTCCAATTCTATGTGAAAGAATTTTTAACAATTGTCTTTTTAAAATTTTGAGTTCCAAATTTTCTTTCTTCCTCCTCGAGAAGGTAAGCACTTTGATTTCTATTATACATGTGAAGTCATGCCATACACATTTCCATATTAGTCATGATGCAAAAGAAAACACAAATAAAATACAACAGCAAAAATAAAGCAAAAGGAGTTAATTTCATTATTGAATTTTTATATCTTCTTTTTTCCATTTGTCCAATTCTGTTTTTAAAATATTTTTTTTCTTCAGTTTAAAAAAAAAAGTATCTCTTTTCCCAAGGTGTTAATTGCCTTTTTATAATTTTCCTCTTTTGCTTTCATTTTAAACTAATTTTTCCTCTACAATTCTTATTTGATTTTAGAAATATTTTGTAAACTCTTCTAGATCTTGTTGGGCTTGAGTGTAGTTCACTTTTTTCTCTGAGGCTCTGCTTGTAGCTATTTTGACTTCTTAGTCCTCTTCTGAATTTGTATCTTTCCTGTCACCATAGTATCTTTTTATAGTCAGGTTCTTTTTTTGTTGTTTATTCATTTTTCCATACTATTTCTTGATTTGGAACTTTTATGTTAATGGTGGATCCTGCTCCTAGAATGGGGAAGAGTGGGAGAAAGGGGAAACCCCTTTTGGTTTTGTCTCAAACTTTAGGGTTTTTCCATGCTGCTGTTTTCAAAGCTTCCAAAGTGATGTGATCTGAGGAGAAGTATGGTCACTGTTATCTTGGTCTGCACTCTGGCCCTTCCCCAGGAAGAGCTCTTTCTTCTTTGGGCCCAGAAACAATATTATCTCTTAAGGTTTTTACTTCCTTTTGTTCCTCTCCCAGAAGTGAATATAGGCAGTCGAATTGCCAAACAATGTCTGATCTTGCATCTCTTGCTAGCACAAGGGGTACCTTTCCGGCCAGCTGACCAAGCCAGGTCCCCTTCTGGCTTGAGAGCTTCCAAACCTGCTGCTACTTCTTTTACCACCACTTAGTCCACCACTGGCATTTCAAATTTGTGGGTTTGGAGCTGGTCTTCACCTGTGTCTCACATTTTTCTCTCTCCTCCTTTCTGTGTTATCTTGGGCTGGAAGAATGTCTCACTTCTGACCTTTTGTTGGCTCTGCTATTCTAGAATTCAATTTGAGTTGCTATTTTAAAGTTGTTTGCAGGGAAATGTTGGGAGAACTTGGCTGAGTGGTTCTCTACCTTTGCCTGTCCTTGGAAGTTCACCCTGATTTGGGCTTTTAATTTCACTCTGCAGATTAGGAGCTGAGTGTGGTACCTCTGAAAAGCAGTTCTCTTCTAAGAAGGAAATTCAGAATTGAGTCACAACATAGGGCAGTGTCTCCAATTGCAAAACAATATACAGCATTGGGAGCTGGAAATTCCCAGAGAATTTCTGGCTCCATCTTTACTGTGCTGTTCTATCCCTTGTTTTAGTTTCCTTGTTGGTTTTACTTCATAGGGTTAAGTGAAGACTATTTAGTTTTTAGTTTTTCCTATTGACACCAAATGGAATGGGAATTTGCGTGTGTGTGTGTGTGTGTGTGTGTGTGTGTGTGTGTGTGTGAGAGAGAGAGAGAGACAGACAGAGAGACCCAGAGAGACTATATGTAAATTGTAGATCACATATGACTATACAACTTGCTTTTCTGGTATAGACTCCTTAAAATCAGTTTTATATTATTTCAGTTACCTGGAGTTAGGGGATGTTTTCAAATTTGAGAATTTCATCGTTTGAGGCAGATTAACAATTGGGTAGTGAATTCTCCCTATATAGGAGTTGGGTACAAATCATTTGTTATTTTGCCTCTGGTGTTTTTTTGTTTGTTTCATTTGTTTTTAACCAAGACACTTCACTGAAATCTTGGGTCTTATGAACTAGATTGGCTTAGTAATTGATCATTTCAGTATATGGCTCAATCTGTCATTAAGGAAATAATTTTCTACTTGTTGATGACCTAATTTAAATAAGAATGCTCTATTAGCTGCTATGATGTCCATTCAAAAACTCAAACTGAAAGACTCTCTTCTCTACAAAAGGCTAGAAGCATGTCTTGGGATATGTATCTAGAATGAGAAGAGATGACCTAGTCTCTCCTTGAACCCATACCATTTGACTAATTTTAATATTTAATTTGTCACACATTTAGCTCATTTAACAAGTATTGAATTGGGCCAGATAGAACCTTCTCCCATTAGTAGCTGTTGTGAGGAATGAAATAATTAAGTGTGGTGCAACATCGATTTGATATAGTCCTAAGGACTTTGGTATTACCAGTGGGCTCTTGTTCCTGGAAAGAGGCCAGCCAGGGCCTTCAGAAATCTATCATGGTTAAGCCATCTGTCTTTCAGGATCTATCATCTTCCTCCCTCTGATGTTCCCTAATTGATTTTCTGGCATAAATTGTTACCCCTTAGGAATAAGCAGTCATAGAATATTAAAATGTTGAGGTCTTAGAACAAACTGTTTTAATCTGCTATTTGTCAACAATTTTACCCATCTGCCAAACTTATAAATATCTTGTGTAGCAGCTTCTATGGAAAAGTACACATTCTAGTATATGCATTATAATGCCCAAATGTCAGATTTTCTTTTTTACAAGTATCTGTCAATATTTATATTTGAGAAATTTTTTTAGGGGGGAAGTTCCAGCAAGTCCTTACTGGACTAGTTTCTCACTAGAAACATTTTTGTTTCATCAAAAATATATATAATTTTACTTTAGTATACAGATGCTGCTATTGAGTGTCTTTAAAACCTTTGCTAGTATCCATAATTATTTCAGATCAGATATTATTTTTTTGGTAAATTGGATCTCTTCTTTAGCATACATAAATGAAGAACATCTGAGGTTCCTTTGATATGTATAAAACATTCAGCTGCTATCAGCGGCAGATTTAATAAATATCTTCTACTATCAACTGCTTATGGAAAAGCTCTTGTGCTTTTCTTAGGCTTTAAGTGACCTGCACTCACTCACCCATCATTATTTCATTCCCTGGGCACACTCTTTGAAAGTTTTCCTCTTTTTCCAGGAATCTCGTGGCAGGGGGAGGGGAAATGTGGAATGTGAAACAATCTAAAAAGTTCCAGTGGCTTCAAATGGTTGATAGAAACAAATTTAATTTTCACTTCAGGGCTTACAAATGATAGATTTGACAAGTCTAAACGGGCTCTCTGCTTGTTTGATGAAGTCACAGTTGGAGCTTTTTAAAAAAGCAGTCTATTCAAAGGTGTAGTTTCCTTCCTACTGTCATTCTAGCATCTTGAATTATAGGGAAGGACACTCACCCTTATATTAATGAAAGAGACAGAAGATTCTACCTCATTTTGGTGTGGAAGTGACCCCAGAAGACCAGGCCATTGAGGCTCAAGCTCTGAGTGTTTTTCTCATGAGAGAATGCCTCTGAATAGGCTCAGGCACAAACTATCTACTTTCTGAGGACCAACCTAACTGGATACATATGAAGAGCTTCATGACCAATAGCTGGCCACTTGTAATGAATTCTTTGGCCATGGCAACCTATGAAACAAAGAAGTCCATTCAAGCTGACCTTAATTTGCTGGATCATTCTGTAGTGAATTAAGAAAACATTGGCTTAGTCTCTTGGAAAATAAATAATATACCCTCTGGAAAGTAATAATAGTTCATCCAATATTAATTTTTGTAATTCTAGTTCATTTTTTATACTGGGAAATCACAGGGAGCCCACAATCCCTACCCCAAACACACCTCATTTCAGATTAAATTGGTTTAAGTGAATGCAGTCATGGGATAACATTCAGGGGACAGCAGTCAGAAAAGAAAAGTGTTAGTCTTTTTGTGGAAGAACTCAAACTGATGGAAAGTCATATCCATTAATTTCTTCTTGGTGCTGATGCTGGGGGTGGTGAGGGAAAATTACTTATAATCTTGTCTGTAAAAGATTATATTTATACATATGTATATGTATTATGCATATATACATACATATGTATGCTATTTAGAATGATTCACACTCTTTAGGGAATTACCCCTCTCATTAATATAAGTGGATCTAATCTTTCACTGGCTTAAAGTACTCTTTATTAATACTTCATTTGAAAGGTAATTGGGGGGCAGCTAGGTGGTACAGTGAATAGAGCACCAGCCCTGAGGTCAGGAGGACCTGAGTTCAAATCTGGTCTCAAAACACTTCCTAGCTGTGTGACCCTGGGCAAGTCACTTAACCCCAAATGCCTCAGCAAAAAGCAAAAAAAAAAGAAAAGAAAAGAAAGGTAATCAGAAATTTTTGAAGTGCTAACCAGAAAGGCACAATAATAAATCATTCCATTTGGGTCCTTTTGATTGCAAAACTAAAGTAATTTAGGTTTCCAAGATGAATAATTGGGCTGTTAGTCTGGGGCAACTAGCAGATAGTGTTAGACCTCAAATCAGGAAGACTTTTCTTCCTGAGTTTAAATCTGGCCTTGGATACTTTTTAACTGCATGATACCGGGAAACTCACTTAACCTTTTTTGTCTTGGTTTCCTTATCTGTCAAATGAGCTGGAGAAGGAAATGACAAACCATTCTAGTATCTTTGCAAAAAAGAATCCCAAATGAGGCCATGAAAAGTTGGATATGATTGAACAACACCAAACTCACCCAAATTCACACAATTGTTGCCCAGGCAAAGGAAATAGATTACCCAGAGGGTGAAATAAGAGAGCTCTCATAATAAAGGAACTTGAAAGAAGTAATTACAGAAGTCATCCCAGGGAGAAAGAAGAGCATATGAACAATTGGCTTAGAGTATACTGTCATGCTTGGCAAATGCATGTTTTAAATCATTTACTTTTGGGCAATGCTGGAGTTAGGAATATTACTAACTTTGCATGTGTGTGTGTGTGTTGCCTGATATCTGAAGCAATTTTATCCCATTCTTTTTGGCCTCTTTGCAGTGGTGCTGATGGGTTATTGCTTGATATTAAGAATTTTGCTTTACCTTGGAGCAACAAGAAGAAAGATATTTTATTATTTTTTATTTTTAAAATTTTTACTAAAATTTTAACTTTACTAATTTTCATTAGGTTTGATCTGATCAATATTTTTCTTTACAAAACTCAAATACAGACTCACATTACCAGTTTAGCCTCCTAGAATCAATTGCACTAACTGGTCTGTCACTCATGCTTCCCTTTCTGCTCATCTCTATCTCTGCTCTTAGCATGCTTTCCATCTCAGATTCACCAATTCATACTAATCTTTTCAGAAAAGAATTGGGCCAATGTAACCCCAGTGCATTGCATAGATTTCACTACTGCTTCCTCTCACCCCCTTTCCCTTCTATTTCCAAATTTCATTTTGCTTCTATGAATTGCATGAGACAAATGTGTTTGCCACTAGAAAAAGTCAGTCCTCCTCCTCACATTCATGGAGCCACCATATAACCACCCACTAACTGATCTTAAGTATAGAATGCATGATGTGGATTGCTAATGATATTTGTACTGCTACTCCAGGGTTATCAAAGTTGTATACAGCTAGCTGAGGCACGGCCCCAACATCAGGAGTTTTGCATTCCTATATGCATTGTGCCTGCTACTATTAGCAACAATGTGCCAGGCACAGAAATTACTCTTGGTAGTGACACTGGCCTGAATGCTATTATGGAGGTAAGAGAAGACTGTTTCTGTGTATCTCAATTCATTACTACTCTAAGATAGCTAGTTAAGTATAGTCTTAGAGCCTTGATTTTTCTTTTAATACTAAAAAATGATTTCAGGTAACAGATTTTTAAAAGGTTGATCTGTCTCTACCATTATCTCCCCTCACCCATAGTTTTGTTGTTATTTTTAAAGGAAAAAAAGACAAGCAAATACCTTCAATATACATCTTCTTAGTCCAGCAAAACAAATTCTTCCATTAGCCATGTTAAGCCTTAATTTGGTATATACTATACTACCAGAGACCAAAAGTAGGTGAGATGATAACAGTAAATATTTATGAACTTTTCTCCCCTCTCTTCTCCAAGTTTCTGGAATTATGCTTTATCTGGCTATATCATGAACATTTTTTCAAGATGATGATTTTTAGACTTTTAATATACACATAACAAATTAGACATAGACGTGAATGGATCCTTTGTTACTTAAGCAAAGGGTATTTCTCTGCAGTATACCTATTGGGACAGCTAGTTTTTCTAGGGGGTGAATGGGAAACAAAACAAACAAAAAACCAAGTGGTCCCTCACAGGAAAGCCATAAAACTGAAGCAAATTCAATCTTATTTCATAGGAAAGCTCTAAGTCCATTGGATTGGATATAATAGTTAAGTTGGAAGACGCTTTGAGTTACAAGTGACCACTTATTTGAAGTTGTCATCAGGCCATCACTTGGCACATTTCTGTCATTCTGATGAGCACAATCCTTGTTACTTTGGGCAAGCAATCCACTTCACTTTGGGGTTCTTTTTAATATCAGACCTTTATTCAGTATATAGACACACTGTATATGGAACATAGATAATGACAAATACATTTACTTGGTGTTTCCCCCCCACAGACACACATTTGAGAATACATTTGGTCAGTTATTAAGCCTGAATGACATCAGGACAGCATTCTAAGTGGTATATTGATCTGGTTTTATAGAGAGCACTGCTGTTATAGGTACCCCATATATAAGGAGAAGGTTAACTGGAAGCATGAAACAATATCAGTAATATACTCCCTGTACAAAACTTACAAAAAATCTTGATTTTCAAAGATTTTCTTGATTTAATTTGTTTTGGTTCAGTCAGAAGGATTCTCAGGAGAATTTGTCCGAGACCGTTTTCTACTTTGCGTTTTATGTAAATATTTAAAGTCCTATTGAGAGCTCCCCAGGCTTGGATGATTAGCATTAGGTCTTTCAGACTTTCGGTCCAAGTTGATAGTGGGTTGTGAAGAGTCATAAGACTATATACAAAAGCGCAGACAAGAAAAAATATTAACCATGATCTAGTTCAACAGAGAAGCTGTGTTTGCCCAAGATTAAGCCTAGCTCCTGATTATATTGAACAATAAAGGTTTGTTGAAAAGACTTGAAATTCAGGGAGAAGAAAGGGTAAATTATCCTTCAAACATCTGACTCTGCATATCCTACACTGTGATCTCTGGCAGCCTGTTTAATTCACTGGAATTAATTCTGTTTTAACCTGGTCAGTTTGTTATGAGAAAGCTGAGAAGGCATCTTGGATGGATAGTTTTGCAAAAGATATTTTGGAGGAATGATACAATACTATTAGTAGTATGATGGCGTATTACTAGGTTAAGGGTCAACAGGATTGGTGGCAATTCTGATTCTGGCTACTTTGTGCCTTTGTATAGACCACCTAATTTTCCTAGGACTAAGTTTCATCTACAAAATGAGAAATTTGGGTGAAATTATCTCTTAAGTTTTTTCAACTCAAGTTTTTTTGGATCTTAGCTATTTAATTTCTCTTGTGGTAGTTTCTATCCATTTGTTTTATAGTCATTTGTTAATCATTTGCACTGGTGAAGAGGTATATTAGTGTGATCATAAGCTCTAGTGGGTAGAGGACATGTCTTAGGCACAGCAATTTGTTTCATGGCATGGAAACATGACTTCACCTAGTAAGCTGAATCAGAACTTGTCCATGAGGACCATTTTGTTCTTGCTCCAGAGTTGCTAGTTTGTATTCTGGAAGTTGTACTCCTCCAGCTGTGTGGTAAGGAATCACTCCTTTGCCAAGATATCCATATGTCACATTAATTAAGAGCTCCCAAGGTATACCAAGCAGATAACCCATATGTTGATAATAATTTTGCTGATTTTTAGCAAAAGAGTTTTTATATGAACTTGGTATATGCTGGTTAGGATAAATATGAACTCTACATTATACAGACTTGAGTGATTGTATAATTTATTTCTAACCCTGTGGATCTCATAAATCAGGTTATTTCCTTTTTCCTTTTAAAGTGAAGTAGGCCTCATATTACCAAATATTAGTTTATATGTCATTTGAAGTAAAAAATGTCAAAATGACCATTAGAAATTTTCATAGCTCCAGCCCTCTGATCTTACTGTTTTTCTGACTATAGAAAATGGATTTCAAGTCAAGAGTACTAAGGATGACATTTTTATGTACTTCTTTATAATCTCTCCCAAGAGCATATTAGGAGAAAAGGGGCTATAGAATTGACTCACTAATTACCTTATCTTCAGCTAGAGTCTAGGAATGGCACAGCAAAGCTTTTATCCTAATGAATACTGTCTTCCAATATCATTTGGCTTACACAGGTGGAAGTTTCCTAATTGAAAATAGTGGTCCTTTGTTACAGTCTCCTTCCTCTTTGTCCTCAGTAATTTTTTACCCAAAGGAACTAAAAAATAATTGACCAATTTTTCTCCTATTAACATTCCATATTAAGTACAGTACAATAAAGACTGAATTAGGTTATGAGAGGCGAAAAAAGATTCATACCAAAGTATTAACTTGGACACAAATTCTCATGGAAGATTACAGAAGGGAGAAATGTACATTTGATGATAAAACTGGATTGTTGAAAGTTTGGAAGACTTTATATAGTTATTAAATATAAAGCTAACAAACTGGTATTAATTAACTGGCATACATAATTGCTAACTGATAAAAAAAGTATAAACACTCCAAAAATAGATTTATAATTATCAAAAATTTTGAGAATAGTCAATTTTTAAAAAATAAAATAATTTAAAATTATTTGTGTACATATATATACATAATGAAAGAAAGTAAGCCATGCTCATAGAATAATAATCAGACTTCAAAATTCAACATTTTTCTATAATAGGAAAATCCCCCAACTGCTTACTAATACCAACCCAAATGCTAACTTTTTTTTTTTTATACTGACAATGCTCATAAACTATGAGTTCAGAGCTGAAATTAAAAAGAGCTGTAGGGAAGGTAAGAAAGTTCTGAGGAAGAAAAACTAGTATCTATTAGTGAGCCAGCTTTGTTCAATCAAAGCTATTGGCTTTGATGAGCATGAAATATTAAAATAATTTTAAAAGTCTAAGATGCTAATGAGATGGGTATTACTAGGCATAATTACTTGATGTAAAGAACTCATTCAGAAACTCTAATTAGTACTGCATCTTATTGAATAGACCTGTGATCGAATCAAGCAATCAGCTAGTGGAACTAAGAGGCGGGTCTTTATCATTGAGACAATGGGTGGCTACTGTGGATACCTGGCCAGCATGGGAGGCCTTTCTGCCGGAGCTGATGTAGCATATATTTTTGAAGAACAATTTGACATCCGAGAACTTCAGGTGGGTAATAATTTTAAGCTATATTCTTTTATTTCATGCATGTGTATGTATATTCATGATATTAGTGAAGAGAAAGGAAAAGTGACATGGGAAGTAAAAATAAATTTCTTCAGTTTTACTTTCAGCTCCTTTCTGGGCAAAAACCTGAGAGCACGTAGTCTATTTTCAATGAAAAATCTCTGGTCAAACTATGTAGATTCTAGTCTACACCCTTCTGTAATATTAAAGTCTTAAAGCGCCCTCTGCTGGTTCCTTCTGCATTCTCCACACAAGGATTTTTTTCCCCCCTCTCACTGTAGCAAAAGGAAGATTATCAGATCTTTTTAGTGTATGTGGTGTTCAGTGAACTTAAGATCCATTTCTCCCAAGAACAACATTGGATTGGTCTCTAAATATCTATCACTGGACCATACCGAGTCGCCCCACCAGTTTTAGCTCTAATAATTATATAGCCAGAACCAGATCATACCCATTTTCTTTACTCTTCATGCTGCAGAAAAAAAGAATAATAGAATTAAAGAAAATGAGACTTCATTTGGAGAATAAAGAAACCCTTAGGATGCAGGGCCAACCCAAATTGAATTTTGCACTGCCATAACAAAACTCCGTTCTATGCAATGATGTGATCATGAGTTACCCCATTTCTTCTAAAATCCAACTTGGGCAGTACATAAGTAATAGTATAATAAATAAACATTTTATTCATGTACTCCCCAGAACCTACACATAGATATCTAGTAGATACTGAATTCAGGTTTAGTAGCATTCACACCTCAGAAATCTGTTCACCCCAAGTCTTTATTAAATATATAATCATATTGATAGTGTGCAGGGGAAATTATGTTGCAGGAAATGTCTTCTGTAGTTCAACTTCTTGACTTTATAACCCAAATACAGATATGGAATATAGTTGTACAGTCTGTTTTTCTCATGATTCTCTAGTTGGGTACATGAAAAATGAATTAACTCACTAATCTGAAACTAAAGCTTGAATTTTTACCTTTCCTCTGACTCAGGCTATTTATTTTGTAGGAGGGTTTTTTTGGTGTGTTTTTTTTTTTAAAGCAGGAAAGAATAGTTCTGATTATATGTACATTATTGAACTTTGTAGTATTGATTTGAGAACCATCAGAACAGATGGATTAATCTTTTTTTAAACCCTTGTGAACATAGAATTAAATACTTGGAAAAATATGGATATATACAAACTCAGTCTGCAGAGAATTTCTCAAATTATAGAATCCCCTTTCCTTACTGCCAGAAAAGTCCTTAGGATAGGGCAGTTTGATTTACTTATTAACTTATTTTAATATGAAGACATTTACAATAAAAAATCATTTAGAAGGCTCTTGCATAAAGGAAACCAGGTAGTTTTATGTATTTGTCAAAACAAAAATTGACAAAGAAAAAATGAATAGAAGAAATGGGTGAATTTTAAAATTACGGTTTTATTTCAATTCACATGGTTTAATGCAAGGTACTGGCTGATGCTTCCTGTCAAAAAATTTATTAAATTTGTGGAACAATGGCATTCCAGAAGAACTTCAGATTTGGAGTCAAAGGACATATCTTCAAATTTTGCTTCTTATTCTTTCAATCTATCATTTGGTTAAGTCACTTAACCTCCTGTGGCCTCCAGTTCCTCATTTGTTTTATAAGAGATGTGGATTAGATGCTTCTAGTTGCTGTCAAACTAATGTGATCTATGATCCACCTCCAAATCTGAGGATAATACTACTCATCTAAAATCAAAGTAAAATACCTGAAGTAAATGAGGAATAAGATTCTATGAACTTAGAAACATATACATGAGGCTAATTCACAATAAGTATAAATTTTTCTTTGCTTTTAAGTTTAGACTAGGAGATGCATAGAAACATCATACACATGATATAAAAAGCATCTAAAGTATAGAGATTGGAAAAAAATGGATGACATTTGAAAAGCATCAGACATTATGTATTAGTTTACAAATCAAACAGCAAAGTGAGTGGGTAAACAAATTATTCACTGCACCCTGGGAGCTCTGAAACAATATTTAGATGTAGAAAGATAGGAAGATAACCTTCAAATGAATAAGCATGTTTTAAGTGTACAGATAATTAAGTAAATACAAGTGTCATATCATTGTTTTCTTCTTCCAGCATTAACTTTTACTATAGAAATTAAGCAATTATCTATTTGATGGTATGCTAAGTCAAGTATTTCTAATGAGAAGTACTTTTTTTTTCCCCCTCTTCTAGGCTAATGTGGAACATTTGACAGAAAAAATGAAGACCAGCATACAAAGAGGCCTAGTACTCAGGTGCTGAAGGGTTTTTCTAAAGATTTGAGCATTTAAGCTCTTTGAAAAATAACTTTTAAATGCCAGTGGTTGGATATAGGTTAACTATCATTTGATCATCTAAGATCTAGACTTCACTAAGTCTTTCTTCATTACTTCATTTTATGGGGAGGCAGTATTGGTTTTATAAATGCTACTATAGCATAATGATAGCCCTGGTAGGTTCTACCATGCTGAAAAGGTTTTGAGAATAGTACAGACTCAAGACCATGTTCTGAGAATTAACTTGGGCAAGTATGGAGAGGCTTTTAATCAAAAAGTAATTTTCTAGATAAAATTTTATTAGTACAACTTGATTTTTTTCATATTACTATAATTGACCCAAAAATGTTTTCTCAACATTTAGAAGTATATGGCAAAGTCAAAGAAAAACAGTGATGAACTAGGTGATAAAGGAATAGGGAAGAGCAGGAATCTTTGCCAGGTCCCTACAAGGCCCTGGACTGTATGTGCTTTGAGGAACCCTCCTCTAAAGATCAGCAGTTAACTGTTAAGATACTTTAAATCTTAAGTGTCTGGTAAACCAGCTCAACTGTTTTCTATTTATTTTAGAAATGAGAACTGTAATGAAAATTATACCACTGATTTCATTTATCAACTCTATTCTGAGGAAGGAAAAGGAGTATTTGATTGCAGAAAGAATGTCTTGGGTCACATGCAGCAGGTAAGAATGAGTGAAATACAAACCTTGTAACTTTGTTAAATAGAGAGTTTAAGCAATTATCCAGATAATTTGTGCAAAATATTTCTTTCCCTTAAACTTTAAAGCATCTAGTTTCATATTTGGGCTTTTTTTTTCCTTTCAGATTTATGCCCTCTTTCACCTATTAAGAAAATATGGATGATAATTTTCCAAAATGGTTAATAAAACTAGGTATAAAATATATTCTGTATCTTTTAAAACTCAAGCATATACTTAATTGTTATCTTTTTTTTTAAGTATACTTGGATACTTTGATATGGGAAGAGATCAGTACTATGCTAAATATTTTGTGCTTGTACTTAGACCTCTAAGTCAAGCATAAAATTACACTAAGAATATCAATTCCAACTATGTGGAAAATAATTTGACAAATGTTTTCCTTAAAAAAAAAAAGATTGTTTCAGACAATTAAGTTTAAGAAATTTAAACTGGAATGTAATATGAATGATTCTTATTTAACAATAATTTAAAACCATGTAGGCTCATTATAATTAAGATAACATCAAAATCACTTATTTTCTAAAACTTCAGATTAAATTCAAAAGAATTATTTTGTTACGGGAGAAACTTGCTAGTGGCTGTTGGAAATCTAATTCTGACCAGCAGAATAGATCTCTTCATATGAGAGGATGTTAACAATACAAGGGGACTGAAAGGCAGTTGCATCATCTGACCTCTCTCCTCTTTCCTCTGATTTATTTCATTCCCAATTCACAAGCAACATCTGCTTCAGTGAAGGCTGATTTGCAATTCCTTCAGGAGTGTTATGATTCACAACTGTGGGGGCTCTCAGAGAATTGACCTGCCCCTTCACACTTCTTAGGCATGGTCCCTAACATTATTTTACCTAGTTGACTAAAAGCTTCCATGACATTTTATAATTTCCTTTTTGGGCAAATGTGAGTGATTACTGGCTAATTTTCCCAAAAACCTTCTGAAGAATCTTCGAAAATGTGGCAAGACTGCCAAAATGTGAAGGGAAATCTTGTTTTGGGTTATGACATGTCATTAGATTTTAGGAAAACAAACTAGAAAGTATGCTAAATCAACAAGCATTTGTTAAGTACTATTTATTAACTTTTATTATGTAATATGCACATTTCAATGGGAGTAATAATACAGATATTGTAATTTATACACATGTATGCACATATATATGTATATACTCACATTGTGTATATATAGCTATGCTTATTATTCCTCCCATTAGGATGTAAGCTCATTTCAAGGGGGAATTGTTTCATTCTTGGTATATTTGTCCCCAGCACCTAGCACAATGTTTATCACATAGTAGGCACTTTATGAATAAGTCTTTTTTTTTTTTTTTTCTTTTATGGGGTAGACTGTTTACTGAACATTCATCTTCTAAGGACAGAGAAAAATAAAGAGGTTAATGAGCATACAGTTTAGTGAAAAGAGAAATTAACCAGGCATACTTAGCACTAATCCTTGCTCTCCTATAGCTAAGCATCATGCCATGTGCATGCTAGGTGTTCAATATTTATCTGTTGATGTGTTTTTCTTATGAAATCTGGGTCATCTCACTCCCATGCTAGTTAGATGAAGCTGATATTATTATTCCTATTTTAAAGATGGGAAAATAGAAATATAGATAAGCAAAATATTTGTTAAGTTTTAGATTTTCCAAAGAACAATGAAAAAAAATTCTCCAATATATAGTTTTAATAGTATATTTTTCTTTACTTAGAAAGTCTGAAACTCATAATGTCACTTTAAACTCCAATAGGGTGGAGCACCTTCTCCTTTTGACAGAAACTTTGGGACAAAAATTTCTGCCAAAGCCGTGCAGTGGATCTCACAGAAACTTAAGGAAAGCTATAGAAAAGGTATAGATTTTTTTTAATGATTTAAGCCACAAGTTGCTAATTCTGTACTAGACTTATAGAATGCTTGTTAATTAAGTTTGGCATTGACATCTGTGTGATAAAATTGTAATGATCATCTTCATGAATATTGCTATTTATGTCTTTCTCACTTGTTTTAAAATTCATGGGAATGCTTCAAAGTAACTTTAATAGTATTTTGTAATATCCCTCCATTTTCCCCCCATAACATAGAAAGTATTCTACATGCATTTATTGTAGTTAAAATTGTCATTTCTGTTTTATTTCTCTGATGGCTACGTGGAACGCAGAAGAAGGTAACTTTTTTTTTTCTTTAAGCTGTTTCATTTTGTTTGTTATTTTTAAAACCATTGATTAGTAATCCTTCATTAAAGTTCTCTGTACATAAAGAATTCAAAGACTGGGAGATGTCTAATCCATTCCCCTGCTTCTAAACAGGCCCTTCAACCCAAATAGACTTTTCTCTTTATTTCTCCATAGGAGATTTTAGGACATTTCTTAATTAACTGGTTCTAGGATTTTATGACATAAAAAACTTTGTCCTCATATCTTATCAAAATCCCTTTTTGAGAAAAATGCTCATGATAGCTCCCAATGCTGATGTGCTTTACTTTATACAAGTAAATCTAATTTTTATAAAAATATACATTTTAATTGCACTACTAAATAATTTTCATACATTGATTTCACTTAAAAGAAATCCGTGTTTCCAATTCAGCCTTGACTTATTGAATCTGCATAATCTGCCTTTTAAAATTTTGCTTGTGGAAAGATTATTTTCAACATTTATCAGCAAAAGGCCTATAATCCTTATAAGGGATCATCTAATCCCTAATTCTCCCATCTTTTTAGATGTAGAGCTTCAAACTGCCAGTGAAAATTACTGAGATACCTTCCTACTATTAAAAAAAAAAAAAAAAAGTATGTTCATGGAAGAAAGTAGTGGTGTGAGGATTCCTGTATTTCTAGGAATTGAATGTGTAACTGGGGTAGGGGAAAAGCCACAATGCTTCTTAAAATTCAAACTATGACAAAAATTAACTCTTAGTTACCTGACAGGTAGAGGAATGGCTCTAGACATTTCCCCCAAATATTGCAAATAAGCTTCCTATTTGCTTTTTCCATTCTTGCTAAATCTTAAATTAAAAAACATATTATACTATGTACAATCACATTCCCATTTTGCAAATATGAAGCTTTTATTGCAAGGCCTGAATGCATAACTAAAATTTGATGTTCTCACTGGTACTAACAGTAATGTTTCTCAAATCAAAAGCCTTAATTTTTTTTTAATCATCCAATCAATTCTGTTGCCATTGTTGTCACTTTTAGATCTTAAATTATCAGATTATCTAGATTTAAAAGCTATGTCACAGGTCAGTTGTGATAAACTGAACATTTTGCATAGGAAGAGGGGAAATAATCTTAATCCCAATAAAGCATGTAAAAGGCTCAGCCTCCAACTTTAAAAACAGGTATCTTCCTCTGATGGAAAATATGAAGGAAAATTGGTCCTGGTCTCCCAGAAATACAAAATCATCAGATTACACAATAATTAGAGAACTTCTGGAATAGAAAAGATTCATACCTCTTAGTTCAAACCTCTCTTTCTACCTAGAGGAAAATCTAGACAACATGGTAGGAACTTATCACCTCAGAATTACCTCTCTAGAGTGAACTGTAGTAAGACAAGAATGACAGGTTTCTTAAGCAGCTTCTTCAAGACTTTTTTCTTCTTTTATCTGAGAGCTAGAATAAGGTAAACTGATTAGAATATAACTATTTCTTCCTAACAGTTGCAATTAGAGAAAGCAGGACACTAATGAATGAGATTCTGAAGGAAGTCACTTGTTGTCATCAATTATTCCTATACCAGATATTGTGAACTCACTAGCATAGCCCAAGCCTAAAGATTTCCTCTCTTTGTATGCTGTCATAGTTTTAAGGCCTCATTGCTCACTGAATCAATATTATTATGAGTTAATTTTACACTCTTGTTTCTACTCCTTTTGTAGGAAAAGTGTTTGCCAACACCGATGATTCAGTCTGTCTGCTAGGGATGCGTACAAGGAACCTTCTTTTCCAACCTGTGACTGAACTGAAGGACCAAACAGATTTTGAGTAAGTAAATAAATTTAACCTCCACAAAAGCTGTTCCCATACAACACAACATCACAGTTCCAAAAGCTAAGTGAAAGTTAAATTGAACCAGAAAGACTAAATATAGCTTCGAGTATGGTTATTCAAGAACAGTTTCACTAAAGTTCAGAGAAGCTCATCATAATTTGGCCAGCAGGTGATGTGATTTAGCAATAGTGACTCATAAAAATCCTTATAATTTTTCTGCACAGTAAGAGGGCAAAGTCAATCAGTTGACAGTCAATAAATATTTATTAAATGCCTGCTACAGACCAAACACTCCAGCTACATGCTGGAGGTAGAAAGGTAAAACACTATGTAATTAGAGAGACTACCTGTAAATAGTTAGCTAAATAAAAGATAAATACAGAAAAAATCAAGTTAGATAACATTCTAGTTATTGCTATTGAGTTAAGTTGAAATGAGAAGGCAGAATAAGTTGGGTAATCTGGAGAGGCCTCCTGCAGAAGGTCAGATTTGAACTAAGTCTTGATGAAAGCATGAGACAACCACAGCAAAATTGCAGAAACGAAAGATGGTGATGTATTCAAGAACTGCAAAGAGGCCAGGGTAGCTTGACCATAGACTCTGCAGAAGGGAGTAAGGTATAAGAAGTCTGCAAAGGTAGGAAGGTATGAAGACTTAAATGACAGAATTTTATGTGTGATTCTACAAGCTAAAAAAAAAGGGAACAGTATTTAAGAATCACGTAGTTCTCAAATTATTTGTATATAGTCCATATTTTAACTGATAATGTAATACTAGAAAAATGAGGCACCATTTGTATGAGATTATTGATATAAATAAAACACAAAACATATAAGCTGTAGGTGAATGAGTTATCTGAATTAGTTTCATCATTTACCCCTAAACTAGAAACCTTATCTTATATGGCACTTAAGTTACCTCGTTATGGGTCTTGTGAAGGTATCATGAGAACATAATGCTCCATCATCTCTTACAAAAGATAAAACTTGAAAAGATCCTCAAAACAAGGTCATTATAGACTGACTTCATTGCAAAGGTGGATACAGGGAAGGACAACAAAAAGGAGTTTGAAATATAGTTCTGGATCAAGAAATAACAGAGACTTCCCCAGTCTGCAGATTTCACAGAAACTTCATGCTTGTGCCCTCCTTGGGAATAGCAGATTCTTTTTCATTTTCTTTCCATTGCTAGTATTTAGTATTTTACTGCACTATGGTCACCTAACTGAAAGTAGATAATGAATTGGGCTAGTGTGTATCTGGAAAGCTGAATTGTACTTTCACTGCTCTTAAGCTATTTACTGATAAAAAGCTTTATTTAATTATCCTGGCAATACTATAGCATTGGACTGTTGAACACCACGATGTCAGAATCAAATTTCAAAGTCAAAATACAGTAGTAAAAGCAAGAGAAATGGGGCAGCTAGGTGCCGAAATGGATAGAGCACCAGCCCTGAAGTCAGGAAGTCCCGAGTTCAAATTTGACCTCAGACACTTAATACTTCCTAGCTGTGTGACCCTGGGCAAGTCACTTAACCCCAATTGCCTCAGCAAAAAAAAAAAAAAAAAAGGCAAGGGAAATATAAGCAAGTATAATCATTGTATTACCAATAGTGATCTGAGACATGACTGAGTTACACATTTTTTAGTCCTTCATTTGGATAAGAGGAAGAAAGAATGCTATACTGGTATCCATTACACATGAGAATCACTAGGGATCTTCAATGTACTGGGGAAATCCCCTGGAAAGAATTTATAGAAAATTAAGCATTTTCATAGAATTACAAAATGTGAACAGTTTATCCTTTGTCCCACTGGATTGAGTTTGACCAAGATTTGATAAAGTTCGCCATCTAGATTAAGGGACATGATTTTCAGAGATATAAGAAAATTGGTAAATAGTCCTTAAATGAATTACTTCCAAAAATTTTGTTCTCCTTTAATTGAATTTCTCTTAATCACAAAGAAACTATATTCCATGAGGCTGAGAAAAATAAAAATCTGATGACAGAATATAGCATTAACATTGGCATAAACTGCTTTCTCTCCTTACCCCAACAGGCACAGAATTCCCAAAGAACAATGGTGGTTGAAACTACGACCTTTGATGAAAATTTTGGCCAAGTACAAAATCAGCTATGATGTTTCTGATTCAGGTCAGCTAGAACATGTACCAGGCTGTAAGATTGGACAAACAGAAACTCAAGCTGCATAAGATAATATTATGATTATGTAATAATGCTATAAATCATGATAGTAGAGTTACATTGAATGTCTGTAATGATGCTTTAGAAATTTTTGGTCACTGCTGTTTTTGTAACACTTAAGTTATTTTGTCAGCACTTTATGCAAAAAAAGGAATATGTTGCGATTTTTTTTCCAGTATTGTGTTAGCTGTTAAATATTCAATCACTAACCACAAAGTACCAATTATCAATATCACCCTTATTTCCTAATTAGCTAGCAATCATTACAAATAAATAAGTCAAACGCAAAATAATGAACATATTAAGAAGTAAATCTCTTATGTACTTTGTATCAAAACATTTCTACAAAGAACATATGTAGATTGTATTGTGTCCAGCTAAAGATGTGTATATATCTAAAATGGAATTAAAGTGAATATTACAACTATAATTGTATATTTGTGAAAAATAAGCTTAAACAATGTCAAAAACAGGCTTGGTTCCAAAAGTGAAAAATCACTTCACCACAAATCTGCACTATTTTCATTTCTCCAAAGATAGTTTTGAAAAAATTAATACTGAATCTATGGTTATAAATATAGTGACTTCAATGAATAACTCTAAACAAAACTTAGTAACTTTCACGTTTTTATATAGTTGCTACACAGAATTTAGGTTAGATACATTACATTTGAAAAACATTTCTTGTTCTCAGTGAGAAACTATGGGTTAAATTTTTAGTGGTTCACAGATGGATGGGAAGTGCTCAAGTTCTGACTTAACATTATATAATAGGGGTCACCATATGACATAGCAGCCTTGAATAAGGAGAAAAGGGAGTCTTTTTATTTCTATCAAAGGCCTGTGAAACAAAGAGTCCTCTTCCCCTTCCCTCCCCAAAAAAACCCAACAACCAAAAAAAAAAAAAAAAGCCCAAATTATCAGGGAACATAAAATTTTATTACATAGGTGATAAAATTTATTTGAGCCCTTAATTATAGGAGATCTCAGTTCTATTTGTTATTTTCCAAATTGCATTATTTGGAGCAAGTCACTTAACTACTTAAAGCCCAGTTTTTTTCACCTGTGAAATAAAGACCAGATGCTTTTTGACAATTCTAAATTGCCATGGTTCTCAGCTGTGCCAGAAGACTTAAAGTAAGGAGAACAGGTAAGTAGGGAGAGGTGAAAAGTTAACAGATATCAGGAGAAGATGGAGAAAAGAAAAAGAGCCCCAAAGTCCTTTAACAAACACTGCTATTTTTTCAAATAACAGTTGAGTGGAAGTGAGAAGTTTAGCATTTTGAAAAGAGTAAAAGAAGACCTTAAAAGGCTCCATTCGTTATAGTTAGAATAGGGGTTTCTTTAAATATCTTGTTAACTACCATATAATTTATTTCCTTTGTAACACTGTTTTATTTTGATTTTAAAACATTTGATTCAAAAACATTATTTTGATCAAAGGTCCATGACATAAGAAGCAGCAAACAGTTAATTTCTGTTTCCTTAAGAATGCCTGAAGAATAGTATAAAGGCCAAAAAATAAACAAGTGAAACTAGGAAGGAATAAGATCTCAAAGATAATCAAATAGAAGACTCTAAATCAAATTCAGTTGAGTTTATATCTAAATACAAAATGAACAGATTGAGAGAGAAAAGAACACAAATATATTTACTAATTAGTCCTAGATAAGATTAGTGAGATATTGATACTCATATTAAATCAAAACAGTGCTGAAAATAGATAACCAAAGCATATCTTGGTCAGATTCTTGTTTTATTTCTAAAAGTGACAACTACTTAGAGGTATGACGCTGACATGCCAATTGGGGCCTAGTAAGTTAAATAAAAGCATTGCTCTGGAAGTCTAAAAATATATAGTTTACACATTTTAAAGCTCAGTTATAATCTCTCCAATTAGGCCATTATATCATACAATCACTATTTTTCTTTCATGATTGGCAGAGTTTTGTCCTCAAAGTTAATGTTCTTTGACATAATTAAGTTCTAAATATGACATCGTACGTGATAAATTTTTGAACAAAAGTTATTAATGATTGTGACCCATTAAAGTGAATACAGGTCGAGTTTAATAATTAAAGAACCTACAAAATAGGTTTTCAAGTAAGCTCTTCTTATTTTGAGACTTTCTGGTAACTATCTTATCACCCATGATGGGTCTTTACCAATGTTTGCATTATCTGGTCCGAGTATTGCTAATCCTCTTGTGCTCTTTCCAATTCTAAGATATCTGAAATAAAAAGAGTGGGTAATAAGTTTAGGAGAAAAGACTATTTTTTTTGTTTGTTTTGTTTTTTTGCTTTTTGCTGAGGCAACTGGGGTTAAGTGACTTGCCCAGGGTCACACAGCTAGGAAGTGTCTGAGACCAGATTTGAACTCAGGTCCTCCTGACTTCAGGGCTGGTGCTCTATCCACTGCGCCACCTAGCTGCCCCTACTAACCATTATTTTAACAATAATATCATTTGTGTAATGAAAATTGATTATACTCTTTTAAATTCTTATTTTCACTGAATGGGACCAATACTACTTTTAGAAAGTTTTTATCTGAAAGAATCACATACGGAATAATTTTTTAAAACATACTCACTTATCGCTAACATTAGTAAGCTGTTCATGATTAACACCAAAAAGTTGTTCCCTGTGAGCCTGCTTCATCTCATCTGAAAGCCCATATAAGAACTGGTCCATTCCTGAAAATAAATCCAAATTTTAAAAAATCACATTTTGCTACTAGAGCAACAGCATCTTTCACACTTCACAAAAAAAGTGACAGTATCCAACATACTTAAGCAGAAGGCCTATTTTCCCCACAGGTAGAGCTCAATGCAAAAATCATTATAAATTTAAGGTCTAGTTTTGTCAATCAACAAGTATTTATTAAACATCTATGTTTCAGGCAGGTGACATGGTAAATAAGAAAGCTGGGCCTGGAGTCGGGAAGTCTCATCTTCCTGAGTTCAAATTCAGCCTCAGTTTCTTCATCTGTAAAAAGAGCTGGAGAAGGAAATGGCAACTCCAGTATCTTTTTTAAGAAAAGTCAAGATGGGAACATGAACTAAAAAACAACCCACCAAAAAATGGATCAAAACAATAAGAATATAAATGAAAAAAATGAAATTTCCTATCTTCAAGGAGTTGTATTTGTTAAGTGAAAATCTTGCTTTGTAGGATGGAAGAAGGGAATGCAAATAGTTTCGGGTTTTTTTTTTTTTTTTTTAGATTTTTTAAAAATTAAATCTTTTTAAATTAATGTGCCAGATAATAAACATGTTTTGTTGTCCAGAAAAAGGTACATTAAAAGAATAACTGTTACTCCTCTAACATTGTATCCTAGTAGTTGGCAAATTCCATGACTGTACTTAAGAGTTCTGTTTTGTGTGCACGCGCACGCGCACGCACACACACACACACACACATACACATACTGCTTTCCTCCTACCTTTGTCTGAAGGTGCAACTGGGGCATCTACAACTGAAAAAACTGAAAGTTTTGCTTCTTCAATATCCACATCTGTGAATTTTCCAGATTTGGCCCAACTGACAGCTTTTTCAAAAGACTGGAGAGTTTGCATTGAATTTGGATCCCTAAATAAAATGATTGGGGGAAAAAAAATCTGTTTTACATATAAAATTTAGATAATGAATAACTATAATTTGGCTACTCTTTCTTTAAGAGTCATATTCCATACTCACACTGTCAAATCACAACCCTCCCACATGTTAGTTGTAGTCCATTTTTCACAGGAGTTTTTATGGCCTGTTATGGATAAGTTAATTATGTGTCTATTTTAAAAGTCCTACATTATGTGACATATTAGATAAGTGGTCTTTTTTTAAAAAGTAATTTTAAAAAATTCAAAGGATCTTTTCATTTCATCAATGTGAGAATCTCCCTTCATCAACAGAGATATGTGAAAGAGGGATCTTTCTTACACTGATCTGAAAAAAGATCAGCCCAATAATACAAGCTCAAAACTCCATCCACTCTCTATAAGACATCTCTATCAAACACCATTATGTGGTGTACATAATGTTGGACAATTTACCTGTAAGAGTAAAAGGTGAATATCCCATTACTGCTCAGTTTGGCACCTCCACCATATGCACCACCTTTTTCTCTGATTTCTGTATGTAAGAACTTGGCAGTCATCAAACGTGCAAGGATCTTAAGACTGGAAAAAATTTTAAAAAGTTAAAATACATAGAACACATTTAAAATGTTTAAACATAGAGGGTTATGATCTGTATGAGCTCAATGATAAGAAAACTGACAAATGAGGAAGCTCCCACATTGGCTAACACTAATATTCTTAGACAATTGTCCAGGGCATTGAAAGGGTAAGAATTTTGCCCAGGCTCACACATCAGAAACTGGGTGTAAAGCCAGGTCTCTCTGATTTCAAGGCTAATTTTCGATTTATTGCCACACTCTGTGCTGTCTCATTCCTCATCCCTCAAATTCATTTATTTTAATTCTTGCTATTAAACAAGATAATTTTGTATTAATGTTTATCAGAAACTTTGCATGATTATGAATACAATAATCCAATCTTTAATTCCAGAAGTATGTTATGTACTTACTATCTACCCAACACTATAAAACAAAAATCTTTCATTATCCGAAACTAATTTTATTCAGTTCACCAGAAAAAGACTGTTTTATCATATGCCAAGAGGGTTCAGTTTACTAATCAATTTAACAAACATCTCAACTCACTGTATACAAAGGCATAACATGTCAGGTGCAAGGGATACTAACTAAGACACTAAACGGTTCTTGACCTCAAGAAACTTAATCATATTGGGAAGATCCAAAAATATAGAGAGGAATAAATGGTTGTCCTTTGCTCTCAAAAAGGATAAAAATGACATTGTTAGAATCAAGTTAATGTGTCTGACTATAGCTAATTAGACCAATATGAGGTTGGAGTACTTTGTAACAGGACATAAATAGTTCTTATGAACATTTGGGGTATATTCTCTTAATTTACCTTGAGCAACTCGTGCTTCTTCTGAGCTAATTCAATTCCGCTTTGTTCATAGAGCACAACACCTTTTCTGATGAGGGCTTGCCACACTGGACAATCCTGTGCCAGTGTCTCCCATGTCATATAATCAATTCTCAGATTTTTAATAGACCTTGAGAGTGCCCCTGTATCTCTTTCTCTGACCATCTTGTGAGTTCTTGCTCTGTTTATGTTTTCTATAAAAATAGTCTTTTTGGCAAGCACACTTTCAGCATTCAAACAATGTGGCCAACAAGGGAGCAATGCCCTCTGCAGTCAAATTGTAATGCTTGGCAGTTTAATTTCAGAAAAGGCTTCGGTATCTGGTACTTATCCTACCAGGTGATCTTCAGAATCTTCCTAAGACAATTTAAATGGATGGAAGCACTTCAGTTTTCTGGGATCTAGGAGATAATCCAGGTTTCACAGGCATACTACAATGGAAGTCAGCACAATGGCTCTGCAGATCTTTAGTTGGTAGTCAGTTGGGACATAATTTTCACCAGATTCTCCATACCCATACCCTGTCTCTGCATTTAAAGGATTAAAACACTACTTGAAGGTAGAAGGAATGGTTAAGGGAGTCTTCCTTTTTATTTCCCCCACCCTCTATACCTCCTCCATATCCTTCATTTCAGAGGGAAGGAGTACTGGTAGTTCTGACAATACATGTGCCAACCTCGTGGTATCCATGTGGACACCCTTGGAAAGTATACTGTCAAGGTAAGTAAATTTATCCACAGCATTCATAACTTGTACATTTGCTGTAACCAATAGTTCCTCATATGGATGATGTGATACTGCCTGATGGAATACCTGTGTTTTTCTTGGTGTTAATTGTTAAGCCAAAATTATCACAAGCGGCAGAGAACTGATCCATACTTTGGTCCATCTCAGCTTCAGAAGCTGCACTGAATGCACAATCATCTGCAAACAAAAAATCATGTACCAATATTCCCTCCACTTAAGTCTTAGATTGTAGCCTTTTCAAATTGAAGAATTTACCATCAGTGCAACAGCTGACTTTTATGCCACCTTTGTCCCAGATGAAGGCATTTGATAATAAATGCATGGGAACAGGCACACAGCCTTGTTTCACTCTACTGGTGCCTGGGAAAGCTTTGGAGCATTGTCCCTTGTCCAGAATCAGAAGCATTCCCACTCTGGTGAACCAAATTTTGACAGTTTTCCTTCTTGACAGTAACAAAGGCCTTGGTCAGATTTACAAATGTTGTATACATGATCTCTATTCTGCTCCTGGCATTTCTCCTGGAGTTGTTGGGCAGCAAACATTCTCTAAGAGTGGAATGAGCCTATTAAGAAAGACTCTGGCAAGAATCTTGCCAGCAGTGACTAAGTGAGAGGACCTCTCCCACCCCCCATGATTGTCACAGGACAATATATTCCCTTTACTTTTACAAAGAGGTCAATGGAAGTATCATTGAACTCCCAAGGTATAACCTCCTCTGCCATATAAATTTCAGTCAGCTTTTGTATGATCAGTGGACACCACCCTCTCCCTATAAATCTCAACTGGAATAGAATTGGCAGCAAGCACTTTGCCACATTCAAAACCTCTTCTTCAGAAAGGGATTTCAGCTAGGGAATGACTGATTTCAATTTGAGGTTAACAGTCAATGACTTGAGAACATAAGCCCATCTCTTAGGATTATGTCCCTATCACTAAGCAATGTATCTCTATCAGCATCATAGATCTTTGGTCTATAAATAGCCTTCATAAAAGCCCTATGGGCTGTTACTATCAGCTTAAAACTATTTCATCTCTCTAATCTCAATTTTGCATCTCTCTAAGTTTTGATTATACTTTACTTTTGATGAAATAGAATGCTATTTTCTTAGAGATGGATGAATTATCCTGCGGGTATACCCTATGGAATTCGTATTTTTCATTTAGCAGCTTCTAAATTTTTCCATCATTTTCATCAAACCAGTCCCAATGCAAGTATTCTAATCCAGAGGAGCAGATGTAGTGCTGTATACCAAATCTGAGAGCTGTCTACTGCTTTTCTGCTTCACTGTTCAACTGTGTGTTGGCTCAACTTACCCTACAAGTTAGCAACAAACTGCCCCCTCTCGGAGAAGTGCTCTGTTGACATTAATTCTCCAGCTACTCTTTTTGCCTTGGGACCCCTGCTTTTGTTCTTTCCTTGAATGCAAATATTCAGCTTGGAGAGGATAAGTCTAATTAGTCCAGCACTCTGCACCACACAGAAAGAATCCTGTCTTTCTTCTAACAATCACATAGTCTGTTAAATGCCAGTGTTTGTTGTATGGGTGCATCTATGAGGTTTTATTGCATTTAGGTAAAATGGAATAGTCTTGGTGATAGGCTGTGAGATGCACAAATCTTCAGTAGTAAATAAAGAGCTGCTGCTGTTTCCACTTCCATTCCTCCCAAGGACTTCCTGCCATGTTTGGTAGTCTGAGCCTACTCTAGCATTATAATCTCCCAGAATTATAAGCTTGTACTTTTTTGGCACATGGAGGATAAAGGTCTCCAATTTTAATAAATATTTTATTAAATAAATTTTTCCTTAAATAAAATTTTCCTTTGATCTCATCAGAATTTGTCTTGGTGGGAGCATAGACACCAATGATTGTGGTAGGGCGTTTTCCTGTAAGTGGCAATCACATTATCATGAACCTATCATTCATTCCTTTTTGAAGGCATAAAAGCTTATTTACTAGATTAGTTTTAATTGCAAAATATATAACAGCTTCATGGTACTCTCCTTCACTGTGGCCACTCCAGAAAAATATGTGTCCAGTTCTGACTTCAGAACTGGATTCATTTGCCAACCTTGTTTCACTCAGGGTTGCTATTAGGGTGTGGCACTGTTGAGTTCCCTTGCAATAAGAGCTTTCCTCTTTCAGGTCTACAGGATTTTATGCTGTCTAGAAGTGTGTGCACATTTCATGTACAGATGGTGAGTAGAATCAAGTTTGCAGAAGTTTTTGTACAATTCTTAGTGTTTCCACCACAGGGTAGGATCTCCACCTGCCAGGGCAATCAAGTCAATGTTGGGTAAGCAGGCAATGTTTAGGGCACCTTTTCCTGTCCTGTCCCCATATCTGGAGATGAGCAGTGGGATCCTTAAAATGCTGCTCAGACACCCAGGGGGCTGCCGATTGACATGACTGCTTCCTGTGAGAAGATGCCCCTGTGGCCTGGGCTGCCTGTGTTCGGGGCTGTGACTTTCAGGGTATCCTCACCTGCTGCTTCACCACTTGCCCTTTGCCACAGGACTTTGAGATAAATAGAAATGATAAAATGGTATGGGAATATCTTTTGATACAAGTATAAACTGGATTTAAGTGAGGCAGAGTTGCATGAGGTTGTCGACCCTCACTCACTTCCAGAGTCATCACTGTGGTAATGACTGTGAAAGTGGTAAGAAAGAGTCAAAATGAGTGGTGTTGACTCGAGGTACAGCCTGGTGTCTTCGATGCCTGACTAAGCTTGAAGAGCTCCACAGCTCTGGCTTCAGCTGCCTTCAAAGTGTTTTCATCCGCCCATTCTACCAGGAGAGGTCTTCACATGCTTGGAACAGAAATCCTCTAACTCATCCTCAAACTGGTGTAAACCATCTGCTGAACATTTACTGGTCTGCATGCTCTGTGCATGCTACAGCTTGCTGGAGCCAGAGGGAGAGTTAAGTAGATTAGATGGACCCCAGAGGTGGAAAGCAGCCCTCCCTCCAGGGGCACTAGTCTTTTCTGTACATGCCCTACACTCTACATACCCACATAAATATAAATAATAGGAAGGAACCTAAATACTTGGGGGAGAGGAAGACCAGATGACATTTAAGCTGAGCCATGAAGCAAGAGTAGGAGTCTCATGAAAGAAAAAGTGAGAAAGTGCATGAGAGATGATGGGGCACAGTTAAGTAAATAAACGCAAGTCAAAGACAGATGTGAAGTTTGGGAAACAGCTAGCAATTCCATTTGGATGGAATGAAGAATACACGAAGGGATTAGGGATATGAAGTAAACAGTAGATTTCACTGATAAAGAAAACTACAGGTTAGCACCTGGTCTGCTTAATACTATCTTAGAGAATGGGAAGATGAAAGAATGGGAAGAAGAAAAGTTCATAAAATTGATTTCAGAGGACCCAGAAACTAGGACGAGGGGGGAAAAATCTTTAAATTTTATTAATCCCACTTTTTCTTTGTAGTTCCATTTAAAAACATTTAAATGTTTTAATTTAAATTAAAATGCATTTAAAATTTTAATTTAAATTAAAATATACTTTAAAAACATTCCGAGAAGGGGTTTGAAGTTTGGATGTTTGGAAGTTTGGATGATTTTTGCATAGGAGTCCATTACAAAAAGAGAAGCTTTACTTTATTGTAAGGGCACTAAGAAGCCAAGGAAGACTATGGAGTATAAGGATGACAGAGTGTATTCATTAGTGTCTCTTTGGAACACCTGGAAGGTCGTCTCTATTGAAGAATCTCAGGAATTGATAGGGGGATTTAAGCTACTTAACACATCAATATGGGTAAAAGCACAGATATCAAGCTCATCAAATTTTTGATAATCACTAAGACTAGAGATAATTAACACCCTGGATAACTGGAGGTTAGAACATTGAACAAATCCAATAAAAAATGTTGTCATACACTCAGGTTTAAGAAAAAAAAACTTTTTAACTTCACAAACTTAAAATTTATTATCTGGTTCAATAATTACTTATTATAAATAGCTACCATGTTCTGCTATTGTGCTAAGTGCTGTAGGAAAACAAAGTAGTCCCTGTGCTCAAAGAGCTTAAGAACTGCACTGAAGGAAAAATAACTAGAGAAAATTAAAACAAAATATACACAGACATTGGAGAGGTCAAGACATGCTTCCTGCTAGATGTGGTGACAGGTGCCTCAAATACTAAACAAAAAAAGCCTAGAGCTTTTAAAGCAGAGGAGGGGGCCCAGTAAATATCACTTTCAGCTCTGGATTGTAGAGGAAAACAGATGAGAGGTGAAAGACCAATTAGGAGATTAACAGCAACAATTTGAGACTGAAAACTTGAACTAAGGTGTAGACTACATTGACATTATAAACCTTAAAAGGCTCACCATGCATTGTGCTGGGTCTCTCCATGGATTCTCACAACAACTCTGGAAAGTATCTCTGTTTTATAGACAAAGTGATTTGTGCAAGATCACAAAGCTAGTTAGGGTCTGAAGCAGAATCTGAACTCATACCACAAAGGCTTGATCTAGACAAAAGGGATGCCAAAAGAAGAGTTTGGATATGAAGAGATATTGTAGAAGAGGTACTGCAGAAAAAACAGGATGTGATCAGAGAGGAGGAAGAAGAAAGTGAAGACATTGAGGGCCTGAAATTGGATGGCAGAGAACAGTGGTATCATTAAATCAGAAGACTGTGAAGAGAAACTTAATTATTAACAATAAATATGTATTCATCAGAAGGTGAATGATCTGCCAGAAATGCTCTATAAATGCTCACCTTCTGAAAGGACATATATTAAGACAGTGGCCCAGGAAAAGTGACTTCTTTAAAGTGGGGGATGGAATGAATTTTAATTTGTGAATGTTTTCATTTCAGAATTTCTGTAAACAAAAGAATACCTTTCTAGCTACATCATTTCTTTGAGCATTAGCTAATAAATCTTCTTTGTCTAGAAAGCGGTTTTTTGTGTTACATACCTGGCGTAATCTGGATGTGTGTAAGGAACAGTCCTAACACCTTCACCCACATAATTCACAGGAAAAGGAAGCACAAAATGAGTCTTCATCTGACATGGTTTGAAAGTAGGGTCCTAAAAAGAAAAAAAAATGTCTTCTTTAGTTCGTGAATTATGTTAAAATGAAGTATGATGACACTAAGTAAATGAATTTTTAAGAAAACATCACAATGATTTTCCAGTGAAATCAATTATTTCTTCATGCAAAGTGTTAATTTCAGGCAACTCTTCCACTTCATCCCATCATGAAAGACTGAATTTGTAATGCTCTTTAAAAATTATAAACATTCTTTTAAAAATACACCCTCTAGCACCACCATTTATACAGTTGTGATCTCATTTCTTTTGATAGAAAAAACAAAATTTCTAGATTGTGCATAATGAAGCAAATAAATTTCATACATTTGTGAAGAAAAATAACAAAGTAAAAAACAAAAAAAGGCAGTAAAAAGTATCATTCCTGAGAACTAGGGTTGAATATATATATGTTTCAAAAAATCTGAGCTTAAAAAAAAATTCACAAGGAGGAGAAAATTCTAATCAATACTATTTCAACCAAAGTCCATGAAGACATATATACAAAAAACTAAGTAAGTGTTACATAAAAATAAAAGTAAGCTAAAAGTCCTATTATTATGTGATACAGCCTTTTCACTGAGTAGCAAAAGCTTCTTAGACTGACATGGGGCAATCAAGTCTTTAGAAAATTGTGAGCTACCATATGTTAGAGAAAAAGAAAAATGAGCAGTTAGGCAAGAGGTATCAAACATGTGGCCAGCACCACACCTGGCAACATTTGAAAATGGTTGAATCAGATGAAAATATGAGAAGAAATTAAAGAAACAAAAAATAAGACATAGATAATGGTAATTTGCCACATCCTAAGTTATGTCACTTGCAGGAATCCTTACATATGTTTTTCTGTCCTCCATTAGTGCTGGGATTGGACTCAAGAAGACCTGAATTCAAATGTAGCCTCAGACACTTAGCAGTTACATGACTCTGAGCAAATCACTTCACCTCTGTTTGCTTCATTTCTCTCAGCTCTAAAATGGGAATAACAGCACCTACCTCACAAGGTTGTTGTGAAAATCTAATGAGATATTGGAAATGAGATAATACCTTAAAATACTTAGTATAATGCCTGATATATAGTAAGCACTATATGCTTATTTCTCTTCCCTTCCTTTCTCCTGCTTCTACTTAATAGACAAATCTATTCTAAACTGTCTGAAGAAATGAAGGAAAGTACTTCTAAAAATTCAGATCACAAAGTTCTATAAATTAACATATTTGCATAATATAGTTGTACTAAATTATTAACTTACAGTAATTAGCTTTCTTGTAATTTGAAGACTGTTTACTAAATTACCATCAATAAGTTTCTAGGAAAAAAAACAAAAAACAAGCCTTGAAGTCAAATATGATTAAATGAAAAATAACTTTGCAAAGAATACACACACACACACACACACACACACACACACACACACACACGTAAGAAGTATAATTTCTTTACTTAGCACCTCTATAACAGAAAGAAAATGTTTCTTGTCCTTAGTTCATTGGCTTCTCACTTTTTACATTTTACCATCCCGTTGATTTATTATTTCCCCCAAAGAATATAGATTCTTGATCCAAATTAAGTCTAAGTTTACTGAATTAAAGATAAAAATTAAATG
This sequence comes from Myrmecobius fasciatus, assembly GCA_023553655.1. NCBI lineage: Eukaryota > Metazoa > Chordata > Mammalia > Dasyuromorphia > Myrmecobiidae > Myrmecobius > Myrmecobius fasciatus. The sequence continues at coordinate 357,190 of JAJPUD010001062.1, forward strand.
TTTTGAAGTTTCATTTTCAAGTTTTAAGCATGTGTGCAAATATTCCTATAACAGCTCTACTCATTTTTATTTTTACAGGGATAATTCAATATATTAAAACATTCTACATTGGAATGAGAAACTTGAAACATGTAAGTAAATAATAAGTGCTAAGAAGAATACACACAAATGGGGACCTCCATTAAGAAAGAATACCCTTAGATTTTGGAACATGGAACCAAAATAGTTAAAATATATTAATATTAAATATTATGATTATCAAATATTAATTTGTTATTTAAATTAACATTAACAATTAAGAATAAAAATTAATTTTCCCAAGAATTTTTAAAATTATAATAGAGGGGAGGGGAAGAGAAACTCTGATCATATCACATCCATGTTAAAAATTTTCAGTTCCCTAATCTGTTCATTTCACTATCTCCTCTGTACCCTACTAATCTGGGCCCCATTCTGCAATTTCCTTTCTTGCTGAAGTTGCAAAGTCTGGCAGGTTCCTGTCTTTATACCACCATTCTGGGTAACAAGCATCAATCTCAACTTCTGCCTTGCCACTTTGCAGAAAGGTAATGTACTGGATAATGAACTCAACTACAGAAGTAAAGAAGAGAGGGACCTTGTGGGATTGTGTCAGGCCTGAAGACAAAGGGACAGACAACCCCAGAATCACTTGGGGCTATAACTGAAGCAAATGAAGAGTACATCGCCCAATTTGGGAGGAAACTGGTTCCTGGGGAAAAAGTCAGAATCTTGGGGGAAAAGTCAGAATCTCAGGGAAAGAAGTCAGAAGGAAAGAGACAGGGAATTATTAACTGAGAAGAAAAAAGAACCATTAATGACCTAGCAGAAAATTTTTTCAGTTAAAAGCTTAGCACACAAGCAAATTGACAGGAAAGATAGCTATATCAGAAAGAGAGATGGCTACCAAGAATTGCAAACTTCTCTAAGTAAATACTGCAACAAAAAAAAAAAGAAAATGGATGAATACTTGAAAAAATCAGAACCAAGTGGATTTCCATACAATCATAGCAGGATGTTGCCAAATGGTTAAAGAAAGAAATGAAAAATTTTGAAGGAAGTTAAAAGAGAACAAACTAAAGAATCTGTAAACTTGTATGATGAAAATAATTATCAGAATTTAAAAAAAAATTCAATCTGGGGTATTATCTCCAAAAGAATGAAGGGACAACTGATTGAGAATACATAAATGCTAACATGAAGGACAATTTGAGAAAAGAAAAATAAAAAGCAATAATAATGCTTAACACACACACACACACACACACACACACACACACACACACACACACAGATATTGAAGAAAGGATGTAGAGACAGATAATATACCTACCAGAACATAATTGTTAAAAAAACAAAACAAAAACCCCAAACCTATAATTTTAAATATTATATATTAAATCAGTAACAATCTTTCACAGAAATAGATTGATTTACACTTTACAGTGATTTTTAATGTATAGAAATTCTTAAGCTATAATAAAAGTCCAACACACAAATGATTCTAGCTTTTTCTATATCTCATGGTAACTCAAACTAATGAGTATTTTATTATACCTGAAGAATAAATCACAAAATCTGCTTGCAGATTAAATCTTACCTCAATTACATGGGGTCGGACAGATTTTCTTTCCTTTTTACTTCGACCAAGGCTTTTTAAGAAATTTTCAATTTCTTTTTCTGCCTGAGACAGCTGTTGAGGGGCAGCATTCACTGAACATCTGTTTTAAAATGTAAAATATGCATATATGTATGTAAATTATATATATATAATATGTATAATGTATGTATATTATCAGTTAAGATACAACTCTCATGCCTCACTGTGATGTGGTGATGATCCCAGATTTTAAGCTGATGCCAGAAAGTACAAATCATTCTTCAGAGGGAAGACTTGACATTAGTCCCATTTTAAAGCTATAGTTTCCAAGGATCAGCTTTGCTACATAGAAAGAAGTTCATCACCAGCAGGCTGGCCACTAGGTGACAAATGCTTTAACATAGCACAAGGAAAAATACAAAACTTCTTTCTACATAGCAAAGCAATCCTTGGCAATCCTCTTCTGCTTTAAATCAATGGCGAAGTGACAAAAATGAGTAAAAGGTACTAAAAATAAGATCTTTTGAACTATATATAAATATTAACTACTAATACTTGAAATGTGAGGTGTTTGTCCCATTATAAGCACTGGGATAAATTAATATTATCAATCTTGATGAGACAGTTTACCTGGATGCAAAGTATGAGAAGAAAATAGACAGATTTCTACAAATGATGAGGTTTTCTCCAATGATGCTCTTGTACAGACCACATCTTTAATGTTAAATCACACAAGAGAGTGAAAGAGACTGAGAATAAAAGACCTCAGAATTCACTATACTATGTTGAAAATTTTTTTTTGAAAAATCACTTAATTTGGCCAAACAAATTTCCACTATAAATGTTCTACAACTAGGTATCTCCTAAGTATACATTAAAATCACACAAGGAAGCCTTTATTCCTCTCTGAACTTTCTCCACTCTACCACAGCAACTACCTCACCCTCCAGGCTCTGTTAGTCTTTGACATCCCCACAATAAAAGTACAATCTTCCCCTTTGGCCCTTTTCTCTGATTGATTCTTCTTAGATCTGTCATTTCAAGGCACAATACCAAAACCAGCCATGAATGTTTTTAACTCTAGGCTCTAGCCAAGATCTCTGAATTCTTCCACCATGCCTCCACCCTCTGCCAACTTTTCAGCTTCCTTTTATGTATTGTGTTCTCCCATTAAAATATTAGAACTTGACAGAACTTACTTTCTCTTTGTTTAGGATTTCCAGAACTTAATAGAATGCTTGCTTTGTAATAAGGATTTAGTAAATATTTATTGATATAACACACTGAAATAGGTAATTTTGAAAAAGGACATGTCAACTGTTAATAGTAAGTGAAGTATAAAACAAGAAAATATTTGCTAGCCAAAAGTATCAAGCACTATTTGGATGATGTTCAGTACAGTGTATAAATGGGAAATGCTCTATGATTGATGAGATTGCCAATGTTCTTTTTTATGCATAACATTATAATATTTTGGAACAGCAAAGCCTACTAAACAGAAGGTATAATCCTTCCATATCATTCAGTATAAAAAATTCACATAGAAAAAAGAAACCCAAGAGTTAAGAATGTTTATTCCCCACAGTGTGATATATAGCTGGATAGAAAACCAACAGAGCTGTTCTATTAGAACCCTTATTTTAGATAGTTGTTGAAGATAAACAATGAACAGGATGCAGAAATAAATTAAATATCCATATTAATGAAACAACATAAATGCCCAAATAACCAAATATTTGACTAATGTTCCAGCTAACAATTTAACTTTATTTCTCTTTTTAAAATGAATATTTTATCAGTCTGCTAAAGTCTGGGTTTTTTTTTGGGGGGGAGTGGGATCTAAAATTTCATTGGTTTAGGGTACTCTCTACAATACAGATCTGCCAAAGTCCTGTTATTGAGCCATTTCATGGGGTGCTAAAAGGGTAAGGTCATTCCTTAGGGTCATATGTGCACATGCTATCTATATTTACTTGTTAATTATTATATGGTGGAGATTTTTTTTTTTTGTATTGATCAAAAAGAAAGAAACTAACATCACAGAAAAATCAAGAAAAAATTTTTTGAGATCATACACAAAAAATATTTAGTAAATCACAAGGTTATTTATTTAGATATTTGAGAAACCATTCTTACCTCATATTATCACAATTTAATAAATATTTCTTGATACGTGGAAGTTTTCTGAGGACTGGCTTAATGTCTGACATTTCTGCAACTCGCTTCATTAGTCTTACCTAATCCAAAGTAAAGAAATACATACATATATTAAAGGGAAAATTTCAAACTAGTTTTTTTGTTTTTTTGCTTTTTTGCTAAGGCATTTGAAGTTAAGTGACTTGCCCAGGGTCACACTGCTAGGGAATGTTAAGTGTCTGAGACCAGGTTTAAATGCAGGTCCTCCTGACTTCAAAGCTGGTGCTCTATCCACTGCACCACCTAGCTGCCCCCCAAACTAGGTTTTTTTTTGTTTTTTTTTAATTTCTGTTAGCCAATCTTGTTATAAATTTAAGACAATAGTTTTTGTGAGTTGCTCAGTCTAGGAAAGAGAAAATTTAAAGTTTTCTTGCCAAATGTGGACAATAAGCTAAGAGTCTATTAAGCATGCATGTTAGTACCTTTGACTTTTGTATAATTGGTTCATTTCAATAAAATCACCTCAACAAATGTTTATAAAGCACCTACTATTAAGTGAAGCCACACTGTGCCAGGTCCTAGGGATACAAAGACAAACCAAGTAATCCTAGAACTCAGCAAGTTTTTATTTGACTACAGGATTGTATTTTTTGCATGACTAAGAATGATACAAGATGTGAGAGGAAGACACTAACAACATGGAGGCCAAATTATTCTTTCATGAAAGAGGTAACATTAATTCTGAACCTTGAAGAGAGTCAATGACTATGGAGTTGGAGATGAGAATGAAGTTCATTCTCAGAAAGAAGAATGACTTTTATAAATGCCAGGAAGTAGAAGATATCCCAAATAATTATTTCTTTACCTGATCCATGCCATTAAAGGTTTCTAGTAAGTCTCCAGCAGGAGTAAGAGTTCTACTAGCTCTAACAGATGCATATAAATGACCAGAATTAGGAATTCCATTTGAAAGCTCTTGAGCAGACATTTTAACTAACACTTTAAAGTGTTCCTCATCTTCAAAGTGCGGACTATAAAAAAATAAAAGAACAGCACATTGTCAATCAAAAGACAATCCCCTAGGTAATAATGGAACCAAAAAACAATTTACCAAACAGTGATTATCTATACTCCTCCCAGAATAAGCTGTACACTCATCTCAGTTCTTAATGCGACTTGACTTTTACCATCTCCCTCAGCCCTCCTTTTCTCTCAGTTCAGAGGGTTGGAGGACAGATCACCAAACTCAAATTACTATTTTGCAGCTGCTGCTCCACCTGTTTCAACTCCAAGGAAAAAAAAAAAAACAAACCATCCTGGAATTCTTGCTCCTTCTCCATTTTCCTACCTCCTTTTGTGTGTCATCTCCTCATTTAAATTAATTGTAATCTTATAGATAGCAGATTTTTTTTATTGTTGTTGTTTTACTACTTGTATTGATGAGATTAAGCACCAAATAATGAGGTTGGATAGAAACCCCTACTTCAAATACAAGGTGCAAGACACATGCGACAAATTCATAACAGCCTAGCTCCATTTATGAGAAGAGGTTATAGACAAAATGAAGAGGTAATATTGATACCAGGAATTGTAAACCAGAAATAGATTTAGGAGAACAGAGTTAACAAGGAAATGGGATTTTAACAGTTAACAATGGAAAAGACAAATTTCCCAATGAAACTCACAATTAACCAGGTAAAAGGGATTGTGCCATGTGGTAGGAACATGCCATTAACTGGCAGGCTAAATCCAGTGAGTTTAGCACCCTAAACACCTATAACAAGGAGAAAGACATCATGAGGCATGGGGGAGAGAGGAGGAAAGATACCATGAGGTATAAGGGAGGGGATGAGAAGAAAGATACCATGAGGCAGAACGTTATGACAGGCCAACGCAAAAGGGATTCAGCAAAAATAGCATATGCCATGAGAGATTTATAGAGGAAATTTCATCTGGGGAAACGGACATCATAACTTGGCTTTTTGATTGGATACAATAAGGTGGGATTACTTAAAATCTCCACAGGTTAAGCTGATTCCCATCAGTGCCCTTTCCAGCTTGCCTCAAGAAGTAATCTCATCAATACTTAAGGCTTTCTCTGCCAACCCTACCTCACCAGTATCCCCAGTATTTAATAAATGTTTATTGAATTGAATTGGATCTATGTTCAATTTGGGTATGCAACAATGAAAAACAACACAATCCCCATATTTAAGATAATTACAGTACTGTAAGTAATATTAGACATGTACAACAATAACTACCATTAGACCCCCTAATCATATTCCATCAAATTAAATCATGATTGTATTAAATGAAGTCAAATAAAGTTGTTTGGGAGAAAGGGGAATGAGGGAAGATTTTTTTCTTGATTTAAAAAAATTTAATATTTTTTTTTGACTCCTGCCTTGTGGGAGAACTCTTGTTAACAAAGTAAAGCAGTTGTTAGTAAAACTAACAGTGAAGTCATCTGAGATGCATGCAACATTACATTTGTAGCACTCCATGAGCAAACTTTATATTTCAATTATTTTTTTAAAAGTACAAATCTATTTCTTCCCCCTTTCACTGTAAAAAGAAAAAAAAATTCTTTATAACAAAAATGCATAAATCAAAGAAAATATATGCATAAGTGGCTATACACATATACATATATAATCGCACACATAAATATATAATCTACATTTCCATGTTTATATATGCACTGAAATTAACCTCTCTCTCTCTAGATATCTATGTTTATTGTTCAGTTGTTTCAGTCATGTCTAACCCTTTATAACTTCATTTGGGGTTTTCTTGGCAAAGATACTGAAATGGTTTGCCATTGAATGAGGGAAGATTTTGTGGAAGGGGTAGATCTTGAGTAAAGAGATGTGCAGAATCTTATCTACACATGGGAAGTACTATATAGGCAATCACAAAGAATGAGAAAGGACAGAACAAGTCTGAGAATAGCAAATTGTCCCATTTCGCTGTTATACCATGTACAAAGAAGAGTAAAAAAAACAGTTAGAAATTCTAAGTGGAATCAAACTATATAGGATATTAAAAATCAAGCTAGAATTTATTATGTGTTTAATAGCCAACAAAGAACAACTGAGCATATTTTAAACTACTGAAAAATCTACTTTATATTAATTTTTTTTTTCCTGAGGCAATTGGGGTTAAGTGACTTGCCCAGGGTCAGATAGCCAGGAAGTGTTGTGTCTGAGACCAAATTTGAACACAGCTCCTCCTGACTTCAAGCCTGATGCTCTATCCACCACATCAACAGCTATAATTTTGTATTAATTTATAGAACATGTAAAAATTAGTCATAATCTGGTCCAAAACCCAGAATTACAATTTTTAAAAAGTAAACTATCAATGATTAAATACTATGACTAAAGTCTTCTTTTATTTCCAAAATTCAGATTTCTAGAATATTTAAAAGGTAACATTCTATACAAGAAATAAAGCCATACTTGTTAAATATTTCACTCCATAAATGCATCATATCTGATAGATTTCGATCCAGGCACAAAGACGAAAAAAGTACACCCTGAAAAGAGAAAAACAAAACCCACTATTAGCCAACCTACAAAAAGCTAAGTAATACTTAAATTTTTTAAATTGATTTTAAAACTGCAGTAGTAACCATGGAGAAGACAAAATATTATTTACCTGTTCATACACATCTAAATCTGAATCATCTGGAATCACATGTGGAGAGACTGACATTCCTCCTGTTTTTAGTTCTATTTGCTGAGCTTGTTCTCTATAGTCATAAATGCCACAACCCATCCTGTTAAAATAGAAGTATTCATTTAAATTTTATCATTATTTTAAAATATATGTATGTAGATGTAAAATTTTTATTAAGTATCCTAAATCATTCATTAAAATCATAGCATTGAAGAAAAACTATGCTTTATACTTCCTTATAAAGTATCTATGAAGTCTCCATGAGTTTTTATAGCACTCCTCTAGAAGTCTCTATTAATACCCTAGGAAAAGAAATTAGTCAAAGATTATATGTATTTGTATCCATAAATATTCATAAAAGCTACCCTAAGACTGTAAATAAATCACAAATTTTAAAAATATCTATCCATCTCTAAATATAATGAACTCCTCTAGCCTTTTCTTCTACCATTTTCTTTACCTCATTTAAACAATTTAATGTTCTAGCAGTCAAAGAAGAAATAGTTTAAGAAATTAAGTGACTATATATAACCTTGGAAACAGGAGGACTGACTTCCTAGATCATTTTCCTCTTAATGTTAGTACACTTAAGTTTTAAACAATTTACAAATCCTTCTTGGGATCATCTCAACCAAAACTGCAAATATAGTAACTGACCTAAACAAAAGAAGAGATTAACAAAAAAAAAAAAAAAAAAAAAAAGATGTTAAAAAATCTATTATGTAAAAAAAGTGTCAATTTTTTTTTTTTTTTTTTTGCTTTTTGCTGAGGCAATTGGGGTTAAGTGACTTGCCCAGGGTCACACAGCTAGGAAGTGTCTGAGACCAGATTTGAACTCAGGTCCTCCTGACTTCAGGGCTGGTGCTCTAACCACTGCGCCACCTAGCTGCCCCGTCAATTTTTTAAAAAATCAATGAAAAATATAAGATTCGGTGAAAAAAGTTACAGTAAGCTAGAGAAGAATAATAAAAACAACAAAGGAAAAATTAAGCCAGAAAATTTTTCAACTTGAAATTTTTCAAAAGGATGGAGAAAAAAAAGAGGAAGAAAAAAATTCTAGTCATTATCAGGCTTCCCAAAACTTATAAAGAAAAAAATCTTGCCAAATAATAAACAATTAGAAAAAATATTTACTAATAGTGAATGCCAAACTCAGCTCACTCAGTACTTTCAATGCTCAACTCCTCCCACAAAAAAAATAATAATAATAAAATGAAACAAATGAAATTACTTTAAGCAACCAAAAAGTAAATCATCACATATCAAAGTTCCATCAAATAGAACTGCACAAGATTTTTATTCCAATGAAGAAAAATTGTAGAAGCTGGAATCAGATAAACTTAAGAAATTTCAACAAAAAAATAAGCTAAGTGTAACCAATCTCTTCAAAGATAAGCAATAGTCATTAAAGCTACATGAATTTGAGAAGTTTAGTTAACCTTACAGTTTCTGACATGAAAAGAAATACAAGAGCACAAGTTCCATCAAGCAAATAAATACTGAAGTGAACAGACACACCAGCCACTGTAATACTAGTGTCTTTAGGCCATCTCCAATAAAAATAACAGTAATATTATACAGGTTAATAAATTAGTGAGGCACATAAATGGGTTTAAGGGGATGAGGGGGAAAAGGAAGGAAAAATTAAGAGAATAATAATTGGTTCATAAGAATAGGGACTAGACATGATTTCAACAGTATAGGGACTCCAGATAAGGAAATTCCTTTTACCAATGCAAGTTGGCACCTCCTCAGCAACTCGTAATTGTTCAGAATACCCTAGTAGACTAATAAAGGAGAAGGCCAATATCACACATTATGTGTGTCAAAAAAGGGGAGTCCAAGTGTTCTTGACCTCAAAGTCAACTCTAGCTATTAGCCATTCTGACCCTCAATTAAAATGATATTATTTATATAGAGAGGTAGAAAAGTCTCTGGAGGTCCAATAGTAAGGACATGAATACATATAGCTATCAAAAGAATACAAATGATGAATGCTATGAAATTTGACAAAGGTAAACTGAGGCATATTCTCTCTGAGCAAGATAAAATTTTATTAGTGTGAACCTACCAATAGAATGGGTCAAATGGCTGCCTCCATTCTGCCAAAAGTCAAAGAATCGAAAATACAATTCATTTTATAAGCATAGTACAAAGAACAGAAAACTAATCATCTAAATGATTATGGGATTGGCAGCATCATAGAGAATGAAGGATCACAATTAGTTACACTAAAGGAAGGGTTTTACACATACATGGAACTTGGACTATCGTTCTGTCTCAGAGAAATTGATTTATGGATTTATGAGCCCCAGCTGCATTCTATGGTCACTGAAAGTGAACTAGGAGTAGCAGGCTCACAGGTACCTGAGAATGAGGTAGACCACCTTTAACTGGCAAGAATGAGGCTAAGATAGATCAAGATCAACTTGTCCATGCTCAGGAATAACAGACTGAATGGAATTTCTAAGGAGCTAAAGTTATACAGGATAACAAGTTTCTTTTCTACAAAGTGGTTTGCAGGTAGTGCAGAGAGAACAGTTCCTTAAAGTGTTTTAAGAAAGTACTAAATCTAAATTTAGCTCAAAGTTTTCCTTTAATTAACAATGGTTGTGGGAAAACTTAAACCTTTACATCTAACTTGAGACATATTTTTGAACTCGGAAACTTCTACATTCAAATTACTTGTTAAATATTTCACTCCATAAATGCATCATATCTAATAGATTTCGATCCAGGCACAAAGACCAAAAAAGTACACCCTGAAAAGGCTGAAATTATTATAAAATATAGAATAAGGTCACTAAAAATTCATTAAAGAATGAAATTATAAAATACAAAAATATTTATTTTCACACATCAATGAACATCTAAAAATTGCTTTAACACTGAAAAAATGCCCTCTAAAATGTCACATTACAATTGACAAAACTAATTATAGTGATAATTCAATATTGGTAATGGTGTGGACAAATATATACACTATCCTCTTGCTGGTAATCTTTTTGGACAACAATATATAAGCTAGAAAATTTACTTTTTAATTTTTCTTCCTTCTTTCTATTTTTTTCTCCCTTCCTTTGCTTTTTTTATTTTTTGTCTTCTTCCATAAAATGACTATTTTGGAAATGTTTTACATCACTGCACATGTATAACCTATATCAGACTGCTTACCATCTGAAGAATGGGGGGGAGGGAGAAGAAGGGGACAGAATTTATAACTCAAAACTTAAAAAAAAAAACAAATTTTAAAAATTGTTTTTCCATGTAATTGGGAAAAATAAAATATTATTAAAAATATTTCATTTCATTGGATCCTCACAACTCTGGGAATTAGTTATTACTATAATACTCATTTTTACAGTTGAGGAAACTGGAAGCAGAGATTAAGTGATTTGTACAAGGTGACACATTTAGAATGTGTCTTGAAACCACATTGGAATTCGGATCTGCCTGAATTCAGGCCTCGTGCTCTATCACTGTACCATCTATATGTATGTTCATGTTAGTTACATATCTTTATTCTCATAATTAATATAAAAATCATCTTACTTTGTAAGCACACTGCAGAAGAGAGGTACATATGGCCTCAGTTCCTCAGGAAGTGTATTCAGACTAGAAAAGGCTCTGAAATATACCACACCATTGGTTGGTTGAGCACAGTACTGGACAGGAATTTCACCAACTATAAGAAAAAAAGTAATTTACAATTAGCCTGGAATTTTAAGAATACCTGCGAATATGCTTATTTTTGACATTTAAAAATGCTGCTGTTCATAGAAAAGAACTAAAATTATATTATCAGATTTGGTGTAATTTAGCTCATTTTCACTTTATATAGCCTCTTACAATTTATATCAATTGGTAAAATATTTTAAGATTTTAAAAATTAACTTGTAATAAAATTTGGAATGCAAGGCTAGACACAAACTGTTTTCAGTTAAATTTTAAGATTGAGAATTTTCCTAAGTAGTTTTTTTTTTCCCCCTTTCATTTTGTAACTAGCACTAGCACTAGCATAGCATTTAAGGCTTAATCTGGCTTTTAAGATTTCTACTTGATCCGGTCTCTGAATAAGAATTATGAATTCTGCCTCTCCATCTTTGTTTGCATTATAATGTACATCCTGCTTTCCCTGTCTAGTATTTTTAATACGATCCAGAGCTGGAAAGGACTTGTAAACGTCTCTCATGCAAATTTCCCATTTTATAATGAGGAACAAGGGAGATGACTGGCCCAGTCACAAGGCTAACAAACTGAAGAATCAGGATTCAAACCAGGTCTGTATCCACTTTTCATTCCATTACATAGAAAAAAACAGTACTTTAAAACTTCTCATTCCTATGGCTACACTGTCCCGTTTGCTCTTAATGCAGGGGACAATTACCACTTATCTAAATGCTGGGGAGGAGGAGCCCCCAAAAGGAGGAGAGAGAAAACCTTGTCATTGGTGCTCTACTTCTCTAAGTTCTACCTTAAGCTTGGACACTCATGCTCTCCTCAATGAGCTCAGCCCTTTAGGATGATTCTGAACTCAAAGCATCTTACTGACAACTGTAGCATATGCTACTTTATGCTGTAATTTAATTATTTTTACATATATATCTTCATCACCAAACCAGGCTACAACTCTTTGTACATACACTGGACCTACAAAAAAAAAATCAGCAAATATATGATGATGTAAATAATGCATAGTCCTTAATAGCCATAGCTCTTCAGGTATATAATATTTTATTCTCACAATGACAATAATTGAAATTATCAATCTTTTTTTTTTTTACCTATATCAGAGATTTATTATCACAGATTATTTAATCAACTTGAAACAATATGAATACAAAACATATTATTGGCTTGGGTATCAGAGCCTACTCAGTTCTGTGTGAGGATTCTTTCCTTCACTCTGGTTTTCATGCACTAGCAAGAGAACTAGAGGAAGGCACCTAGCACATTGGATGGATAATTTCCCTCCCTCCCTTTTCCCTCGACCCCTTGGTAGATTTGTATTATCAATCTTTTTTAAATAAGAATTAATCCAATACAATCAAGAACTCTAGCTGAAAATTATTTCTCTCTGCAGATAAAGTGAGAGCACATTTAATGTACAATAAAAGCAGACAGAACAAATGAAGAACTCCTTTCAAGCTTAGCAACTCATGAAAGATCTAAATAAAAACCAGACACCATCAGTGTTATGCTAACACCAGAAGTATTTGTGTCTGTCAGCCTGTGATCAGAAACTATGGTAAAGTCAGGCAATTACCATAGTAACTGAAAAATAACCTTTACTGGTTCAGTATAAATGCTTGTTAAAGAACTATGTTGGAAGACAATTACTACAGCAGTGTTGGTTAGGAGATTTAGTCTTTTTTTTTTTTTTTTTTTTTAATAATCTTTTTTTTAACCTTAGTCTTATCTCATAGATAGTTTATGTGGCTTTTCCCTATATTTTCCTACATTTCTTTCATAGCAACAACTGGGTCAAAAGTACATTTGGGCAAAAGGGTTAAGAGTTGAACAACTCCCCTTGAAAACTTGTAATTCATGCCCTTCAAAAAAAGAAAATTACAGAATCAGACCAAACTTCCTCCAAAGAAAAACAAACCCAAAGTACTAAATGTTAAGCAAGCAAGAGGATATGCCCCAGGTGAACTAGAGGTGAAATTAAGATTCAATGGTCAGAATACTTGAGAGAAAACAGCATTATGTATTTTATTCACAACTCAAATGAAACCAAAATTTTCTCTCACAACAGTTACAATCAAGTTACAATGACCTGCTAATGATGTATCCAGCTCAGTGAAGGATATAGTAGGCTCAATGTCAGACACTTTTAATGCTGGAAGACAGGAAGCATCTTGTGGCTTACTTTGTAAATCCTGTAATTCTAAACCTACAAGAGAAAAAGAAATGACTGATTTATGATTTCAATATTAAAAGGTACATAAACCTATTTACTGATTCTGCAACTATGCAGGCGCAATTAAACATTACGAATGCTTTTTTTTTTTTAAACACTCCTTTATGAATATGCTACAGTACTTCTAAAGACTTTAATATGTTTAGGAAATTGTTTTTTCAAGCTGTTTAAATTGTAAAATATCCTACAACAAAAGTGAATGGTATTTGATAAGTTAATAGTAGCTATTATAGAATCACAGAATCAAAGGGGAAAGGGAAGCTCTGCAATCGTCTCCTTTAAGCCATATTGTTCAGGAATCATCCCATTTAATCCCAAATGATTACACAGCTTCTATCTAAATAACTGAAGATTATGCCTCCATAACATCCTCAAGTAGTTCTATTAAGAAATCAAAATTTGCTATTCTACAATTTCCCTCCATTGTTCCTTATTTTTCCCACTAGGGTCTAGTGTAACAAATCTCATCTCTGCCCACGTGACAGCCCTTTAAACACTGGAAAATAGTTGTTTGTCATCTTCTGTAGCTTAACCATTCCCAGTTCTTTCACAATTGATGAATTTATAGCATGGTTTTGAGTTCATTGCAATATTCTAGTTGCCTGTCTCTAGAAATACTTTAGTTTGTCAATATCCTTCCAAAAATGTGGATTCAAGATGTGATCTGACCAAAATACAGTAGAGCCAGACTTTTCATGTTCCTTAATATATACTTCTAAGGTGAAGGGAGAAATGAAAGGACTACATGTACCAATGGACTGCCTTACCAGTATTTTTTTTTTCTCCTCTTGTTTCTGTATCCTGGCTCTAATTAGTGTTTTTAACTAAGTCATAGATTCTTCCCTTCTGGATCTTTCCTTAAGCAAGCCAAATAAACAAACCTATTGCTTTATAGATAACATTTATATAGCACTCACTCCATGCAGGAACTGTGCTAAGTGCTTCACAATTATTTCATTTGATCCTTACTACAACCCTGGGAGACAGGTGCTATTATTACTGCTACTCTACAGATGAGATTTATAACAATTGATGCATAATGAAGCTAAGATAACTAGGAGAATAATTTATGTGATGACCAAAGCAATAAGTTCAAAGGAAATAATGCTGAAAAGAACTCAGAATTCCAAAATAACAGCAAATCATCATTTGAAAAGTATAAGGATGAAGCATACTTTTTTTTGTAGAGAGATGGTAGAGAGATCATTGACTAGAGGTGTAGAATGTGTTTTCTTAGGCATGGCCAATGTTGACTTGTTAAGTACTTGATTATATATACTTGTTATGTTAAAGGAGAAGCTAATTAGTAATAGGCACGGGGAAAAAAGTTGTACTTTATACAGGAGTATTAACCATTCAACAAAACAGATACTATCTGAATGCTGATTCAACATTAAAAAAGAAAGACAGAACTGTGATCCTCTATGTAGCATTGTGGGATCAGATCATTAATTGATATCAGTGATGTTTCTCATGGTTTCTCAAATTACAATGTAAATAAAGTAGAAACTAAAAAAAAAATTAAAAACTGCTAAGCTGTAATTGATACTGTTGGGAGTAGTCATAGTGATGGCATCATAGATCCACCAAGTATCACATTATGTCAAAAGTATGTCAACATAAAATAATTGTTTTCTGACAAAGATATTTTCTTTTCTGCATATATATAAGCAAGAATTCATTTATAAAAGTAAAGATTGGAATAAGGCAAATATTAAAAATTAAATAGTATGTTTATTAGAAATGTCTCTTCTAAGTTGCAGCACTATTGAACTACTTTCCCTAGCTAGAAACTGCAAGAGCTTTATTCTCCCCTCTCCTTATTCTACCTGATATCAACAAAGTCCTATAATTCTTCTTTGAAATTTCTTAAATTTTTTTTTTATTGCTCAAAGAATCTGGCAGAATTAATACATGATGGGTATTCAATAAATACATCACTGATTGAAATGATCCCAGCTTCTTCGTTAGCTACGGCAATGTCACTAACATGGTATATAGAGTACACATCATAGGATGTTAAAGAAAAATACTGTTTAAAAAGGACATCTTCATACTTAAAAACCTTCACAAAATTCCTAACCTTTTTCATATACATATAGCTTGTCTTTCATAGAAAGAGAATCAATCTTTTGTTTCAGTTTTTCTGTTTCCATTTGTGTTTGCTTCTCATAATACTTTTCATCTGGATTCATAGATAAAGTCAATCTGTGTTGGTTATTCTGTAACAAACAAAATAAATAAATCAAGACAAAGTTAAAAATTACCACACTAATTTTTCTTTCCTTTGTGCTCTAACATTACCACTAATAGAGAAAATACAGACAGTATTCATAGGTCAACTTTTGCCAAATGAAATAAAGAATTTTGCTACTTAATAATTTTAATAATGAAGAGAAAAAAAATTGTCCAAAAGTATCCAGATAATTCTTTAAGTTCTGTTTGCTTTACCAATGAAAATCCACTCTATGCATAAACAAATAGTTATTTGAATTACTTTTATAACTACTTGTTTACATAAAAACAAATTAACCCTGAAATAAAAATTAAGTAGAAAGAACACTGACTAAAAATCCAACCGGCATTTATTCACTCTAGATAACTGAAAAACAATTTACACATTTACTATGTTAATTAAAATGTAATAAAAGTAGAAACTCTCACAATTATTATCCTGCACATATACAAGTGAAGAAAAAAAAAAATTCCACAGAAAATGAAATTGTTGGGAATGAGCAATTCTTATTCTAAGGGGTTTTGTGTGGACAGCTTTAGCCATTTTTAGTCAAGCATGTTTAATTAAAATCAATTTTGGGTTTTAAATCAACAGCTAAAACTACACTTATGTGTCCCCAAACTACAAAATAGAAATGTTTCCCTTAAATAGAGATACATTTTATTTTTTTTCTTCATATTAGGAAATATGCAGTGAGTATGAATGCTTTTAAATACAAACTGATAAATGAAGAGTTCTCATGATACATGAATAATTAGGTCTTTTTTTTGGAGGAGGATGACAAATGAGTATTGAGGAATAAGACATTTAACAATAGCCACATAATAATAGAACATATCACTTTCTCTTTGTTTTGGATTAATAAGTTAAGTGGTTAGTTTTATTTCTGTAAATAATATGATATATTCAGTCACACTTGAAATCTCAACTCTTTAATGATGTTGAAAAAAGTAGTATTTCTTGGGATTCTTACTTCAGTAAATAGAACCCTATCATTATAATGGTTTTTCAATTGCAAAAGTAAACTCATTCATTCTAACTATATACAGCTATTACCCACTGCAAACAACAGAATCAATATAGCTGTCATTTTAAAATTTAAATCAAGGAATCATAAAATGTATTGGTAGCAATCTTAAAAAGCAAGAACAGAAATCTAGCTTGGCCATTAGCAATTAAATAAGTTGTAACCAGTTTGGTTTATATGCTTGTTTTCAGTATGTGTGTATAATGTAATTTTACTTGCCCTATTTGTATCAGATTATAAATTCCTTGAAAGATCAAGCCATTTCCTTTAAAAATGCACAATAATTTACTACCTAAATGGTAAACAATACAGAGAAAAGTAAACTGATTTAAAATTATACATACAATTGCATGAATTAAAAATAACATTAATGATCACTTGAGAGACTACAAAAAGAATAGTACTAACCATATCTTATAGTAATAATATGATTTATTATTAAAGTGATTAGATTTAGCATGGACTAGTACATCCCATGAAATATAACAACCATGTACAGGAAAACAACTTCTCCTATAATACAAATGTTAGCTTTGCTCAACATTAGTGCTTTACAAACAAGGGTTTTACCTATTCATCAATAAATCAAGGAAGTAATATAGCATAAAGGATAAAGTTCAGGCTTTCAAAACAGAAAAAATGAAATCCAAATCTGTTTCTAATACATACTAAATGGGTAACTGCAAGCAAGTTACTGAATCTCTAGTGTCCCAGACAATTCTTTAAGTTCCAGATGAACTGCTGACATTGAGCAATGGAGTAAAATGATAAAATCTAGTTAATAAAAAGAAATCAGCTTATATGATACTAAAACTAATACGTTATACATAACAGCTTCAATCCATACCTCAAATCCATGATTTTTTTCTGTAAACTTCTCCAAATTCTATTTCTAGTTTTTCCTAGGTCATTGTGAAATCATGAATACAATTTCTTCATTCTTCTTACCTTAAAATATTGCTTGACTTTTTCTTGAAGAAAATTTGGATTTTCCTTAAGGCACTGCCTAAATCGAGTCACTTGATTTCCTAAATTTAAAAGTTCAATGGGATCTCCTTCATGATTCCAGCAGGATGCTATGTACTACAATAAAGAATTTTCATTGGGAACACAATGTATATATATTCTGATTTTAAAAAAACATCATCATACTTGAAAGTATTCAAATACTTGTTTTGTTTCAAACATCCCACTGTCATTTTATATATGAGACTTTCACAAAAAAATCCCAATCCAAGTTAGGAAAATAACAATCACCTATATTTCCTTATGTTCACATATGCCATCAGGAACACAGAGAGGATGCAAGATTTACTAAGATTGACTTCAAGATGTACAAATATATTACAGTCTGTTATTTAGGGATATTTCACTCGTGTGTGTTCAAAAGAATAGAATGGCAAGTAAAAATGCACTAGAGAATAATTCCTTTTAGTTAATATCCAATATTTCATTCTTCAAGGATCTGTAATTTCACTGATAAACTAAAACAACAATGTAGTTTAACTTAATGAGCTGATACATGCAAAAATTTTTCATTTCTTGACAGATAACCTTCTGGTGATAACCTTCTCTAATATGAGCCTTATTCAAAGTTAAGAGATAGATAATCTGTACCTGAAGCATTTTTAGCTTGGAAAAGCTTCCATTCTGATAAATAAACTATAGCCCTATGTTCATGTCTTAATAATATAGCACTGATATACAATATTAAGGTGAACACTAGCATAATGCCTAAAAAAATAGCAAATTTCACATAAAAATGATACTAATATCAACTTAAAACTTCTCTTTCATTAATTAAATGTAGAAATTTACTTTTTAGGGAAAAAAACCCAAAAAGCATCTCAAAAGAGCTAATTGTGTATAAATAGGAAAACTTTACCTGAAAATGGTTAACTAAGGCAAACAATGGAGACAAAACATGGACTACTAATTAAATATTTCCTATAAATATCTGACACTTTTAAAATACTCTACTTTGAAACAAAATTAAGTATTCACTAACTGATGACAGGGCAAGTCCAAAACTAGTTGATTGGTGCTTCATTTGAATTTCAATTTTGTGTAGTAAAGCTTCAACTCGATCATCTTCAAATCCTTTCCTAAAGGACAAAAGCATAAAAATATTATTTTATTAATATTAATAACATAATACATAATATGTAATATTATACATAATACATAAGATGATTAAGGATGAGCTAAGTACCAGTTATATATTAGATGAAGAAGTAAAAGGAAGAAAAAGGATCTTTTCTATAAAAATTAAATTAGATCAAAGATTGGAATTTTTCATACTATGTGCCTGGAAAAAAGTTGTTCAAAATTCTTAACAATTCATTCTTACTTAATCAATGTTACTTACTCAATGACTTCATCAATTGTTTTAGTAATAATTTGTTTGACTGTTTCCATGTGCTTGTCAGCAATCCCCTGTAGGCCCACACTAAAGAAAGCCTCTCTTGTATAGCCGTTATACCTAGAATACAAACATGCCGAAAATGCCAGAATCTGAACAGTTTTTATAAATGACAACTTTCAAAATTAACTTATTAATGTTTTAAAAGAAAAAAAAAACTACAAAAAGGTCCAAACTTCAGTCTTTAAATTCTTCATGGATCGATTAAAGTGACACTGTTAAACATTATGTTAAGTTCTTTTTGTGGATACATCAACCATTATTTAAAATGTCTAATGTAATTCACAAAACTTAAAAAAAAAAAAAAAAACTACAAATCTAACGAAAAAGAATAGATAAATTGCAAAAAAGACTGAAATATAAAAATCTTCTCTACTTAATGTAATGTATGGAAAATAGGCAAAGGATCTATGATTTCATTTGTATTGTAAACTCCCAAAGAATAAAAACTGTCCCATCAAAACCACTTTGTACCTTTTTTTTTTTTTTTTAAGCAACAGATAACTCTTGGAGAATTGCCTAGAGTTATGTTTCAAAGTGAGAGGAAAAGGACTAAAATGCATAAAAACATTTGTAACAGCTAATTTTGTAGTAGCAAAGAACTGGAAAACAAACAGATTTAAATCAACTGTGCAAGAGTTGAACCAATCATGATATAGGAATACAATGTAAAATTATCATATCATAAACAATGAAAGGGATAGTTACAGCAAAGCTAAGAAAACTTGAATGAAGATGAAGAGTGAAATGGACTAAGCTAAAATGATTTATACAATAACAACACTAGAAAAATAGATAATGTCGAAAGATTTAAGGACTGATCAATGCAATGGCCAATCACATTTCAAAGAACTGATGAAGAAAAAGCATGCTATTCATCTCTAGGCAGAGGTGACAGATTCAGGAAAAAAAAGTACCATGTATTTTTTGGACATGGCCAAAGAAGGAAATTGTTTTGCTTTATGCAAATGCATATTTACAAGAGTCTTGTTTTTTCTTTTATTTTTTTTTTTCCAGTGGTGGTGGGAGTGAGGGGAAGAAAAGAAAATTCATTTTTATTAATTAAAAAAATAATTCTGTAATAACACTTACCCAACATCTGGAGAAAAGTCTGTGCCAAGACCAGATTCAATCAATGCTTTATAAAATGGAGAATTAGGTCCATCAATCAGTAGTGAAGACAAGAGATTCAGGGTGAAGGATTCAAATATATCTGTAATACTGAATTGATAAGAAAATTCAGCAACTTAACTATAATGTTTATTCTTATGTAAAATGACAGTTGGACCAGATGGCCTCCTACAACCCTTCTAAGCTCTAGATCTACGATCCTGTGTTTCTTTGTGCCTTCCACCATTCCATAAAATTTGTAAAATGGAGCACCAAGTTGCACATGGCACAGTAAAATTCTTTTCCCACATTCTCCTCTAGAACACAATCATTATGTCCCTCCTATTTGATGATTAGATTACAAATGTACTAATAAAGTGAAATTAATGTTCACTTTTTTTGACAGCATCAAATATTTTCTAATTTTTTTGTTCTTAACTATCCTTAGTAAAAGTTTCTAAAAATGCTTTACTATTTAACATTTCATTTTCCCTTTTCTAAAAATTGAGTATGAAAATTTCCTCATTCATTTTAAATTTGTAGATAAAGCCAAAATTCTTTATATGTCTATTTTTCTTAAATTTTCTAAATTTTAAAAAACACAACTTAGTACTTACGTAGTATACTTACTCTGGCAAAAGGAAACTGACACCAATGGTTGTTTGTTTAGTTGGGTCTGTTGCAAATTTATCTGGACCACATGTCACATGGTATTCCCTCTGAAAATACAGCAATATTTTAACAAACAAGAAAATTTAAATTAATACAAGTAATCAATATCAATAAAATGCCTCTCAATAAAAGATACCCTTCTCTATATTTCAAGTAAATTTTCATTTTTCTTTGAATAAAACAATCTTAAACACATGGGAGTTTGTTTTTGAACCCACCATAAAAAAAATAAGAGGCCAATCTTAATCAGTACATATAACAGAAGCTATAATAATATATTATAGATCAAATACTTACAGGTGTATCCCAAACCTTCTGAGCTGGCACTGAAGTATTAGGCTCAATTCTCTGAAATTTATTTAGAGCTTCTTCATGAATTTGCCTCAAATGCTGTTCCAATGGAAGGTTGCCATATGTAAAGAACCTGAATATTTAGAAAAGAAGAATTGACTTATTTTAATTTAGTTTGACCACCTAGAACTAAATAATATAGCTTTTTTTCAAAGCTTTACATCTATATATAAATATAGGTATATATATGTATATATATATATATAAACACACACACATATACATATATAAAATTCATAGCTCTCAAAGATATTCCTAGCTGAAAATGATTCAGTTAAGAATAATATTTAGCTGCAACAACTAAAGGGAACTAGCGTATTAGAAAATAGTTTGTAAAAACTAGAAGAAAAACTGAAAAAAATAAGGTTAAATGCAAAACTGGTAATGTAAAATAAAAAAAGCAGGCATTTCAATAGTCTTTTGTTTATCTCAATTTCTATGATTATTTAATTCTGCTGGAAAATAACTGCTCCCCCCAAAACCCTATAACTCCAAATTGAAAAAATCCTTATTAACAATTCTGAATATTAATACTCTCCCTGCCCATTCAACCAGACCTCTGACTACTAAACAAAGATTTTTAACTTCACAAGCTCCGTATCATATTAATATCTATATCTATAATTCTCATTATAGATATATATTTAAAATATCACAGCAGATAAAAGTTCTAATATATTAAATATAAATTTTAAAAGTTATCAATATTAAAAACATTTCACAGAATTTCTAAAAAGATGTTACACTAGCATTTAATTCTAAAATCTAGAAACTTCTCAAAAATTACACATTATTTCCAAGATTTAATATTTTTAAGTGTTTTGGTATCCAAAAAGCATAAATAATAATGTAGGCTAAAAAGATGCTGATGATCATTAAGCAGAAACTTCAAAGTTAAGGAAATTCCTTCTCCCTCACTCCTTACTCAACGGAACATCCATTTTTTAATTCAGTGTTTACTGACACCAAATAAAAGGTCAAAAGAAAATAAAAATATGGAACATTTCCTGAATTTGAGTTTAATTCCATAAGAATATATTATTTCACTAAATTGTAATTATATAAGCATCTATGAAAGTAAATAAGGAATTAAAAGCAAAAAAAAAAATCAATTAATTCTAAGGAAAAAGAAAGACTATTACCTAGCATTACTTGGATGGTAATGAGTAGCATGGAATTGTTTAAGTTGTTCCCATGAAAGATCAGGGATGTTTAATGGATTACCACCAGATACAACTGAGTAAGTATGATCAGGAAGGAGTTGATTTTGAAGAGACTGTGAGAATATCCTCTCATTGTCTGTCTTGAAATGAAAACACAAAAATTATAATTTAGCATAATAAACAAATAATATGTTGTGTCATGCAGATATAACATTTGTTTAAATTAAAATTGATTCTAAAAATATATATGTGTGTATGTAAAAATATATAACACATGGTTCCAGTGATCAGGCAAGAAAAAAATAACTGAAATAGAAGCTAAAGAGCAAGAATAATAGAAAAAATAATATAAACTCCTACAAAGTAGAAGAGAAGGTAAGCCTGTCATAAGAAAGGGATTCAAGAATGTATGAACTACACCTGAAAAAGGAAAATCAAAAATTACTAATGATCCTACAATGTATTCTAATGGCATGTTCCAAACTTCTAGGATCAATATTGGACATATTTGATCACTCCTACTTTTCTAGTTTTATGCCTACTTTGCTTTGCCTTCTGCACATTCATCAATGGTTCCAATCTTTTAGGTATGAACATTCTGGTTTAATGTAATAAAAAAGAAATCAAAAGAATGACAGACCTTATATTAACAGTATTTGTTGATTGAGAATATCTTTGATAAGAATTATCATAAATTCAATAACCCTTTTAAATGTTGCCTATTTTAAAAGCAACTATATGCACAGACCTGAAAAACAGTAAGTCAAACTGCCTACTTTGTTGGAGCTAAAATAATGACTCCTTGATATGTATAGATACATTACTGGGCTCCTTGCAATAACTTTGAGGTCCCTCAATGTCAGAGGGGGAACCACTCCCCAAAATAAAGGTATAGTCCAATATTTACTCTATCTTTTATTCTCTTCTTTCTCTACCTTTTCTTATAGTTTCAACTATATCCTCTTTGTAAGATAACCTTCAAATCTGTATCATCAGCCCTGACAAATTCCAGGCTTAATTTCATAGCTTCTGCTGCTTATTTCCTCCTACAGATCTTGCCAGCACCTCACAATCAGGTCCCAAGTCTAATTCTTCTTCTTCATCATTACCTTCACTAAGGCATCATGTCCTTCTGATTTCTCTATCACTGATAATACCATCATGACTTTCCCCGTCTCACCTAATCTCTGATTTCTTCCCTCTGCTTCACAAACAGACAATAAGTTGGAAAAGCTTGAGAGTCCCTTATAATCTCTTGTCACTATACTCTCCTTTCTATTCCCATGATTACTACCAAAGTTCATAACATCATTGTTTATCCTCTAACACGAGCATCTTCACTGACCCTTCTTTCTCCCAACTCTCCTTCTACATGCCATTACAACAAGGTGATTGAGCACAACATACAGGAAAGAGCGTGGATTTGCACTGAGCTTGCCCAGTTTCAGCCTTGCTACTTATTTATCAACGTGAATTTAGTTAAGTTACTTAAATCTCTTGGGGCTTAGAATAGGTGATCTCTTAAGACCTTTTCCAATTCTACTTTATGGATACTCTCAGGGTACAGATCTGATCACATCAGTCACTACTGATCAAAAAATTCAATTGCTTTCCAATGCTTACCTAATAAAATCCATACTCTTTTGGTCTCATTTATGTTCCACTATAATCTGATATCAATATTCCTTTCTAATATTAGCTCATGAGACTCCTCTCCACATACCCTATGTTCCAACCAAACCAAACTATTTCCAAGTTTCCTACTATTGTTCCTTTGTTTATATCATTACCTACTTCTATAAAGTTTTCTTCCACCTATTATAATCCTGCCTTCCCTGATTTCCACAGCTAAAAGTAGAGTCTTCTTCAGATTTTAAAGACAGGAAAAAAAATTAGACTTGCCATAAGCAATATAATGTTTCTACTGTGCCAGATTTTTACCACTTATTAATTGTATTGAATATATATAGTTATTAGGGCAGCTAAATGGTACAGTCAGGAAGACCTGAGTTCAAATCTGGTCTCAGACACTTAACACTGCCTAGCTATGTGACCTTGGAGACGTCACTTTACCCCATTTACCTCAAAAACAACAAAAAAAAAAAGAAAAAGAAAAAGAAAAAGAAAAAAGGAAAAGAAAGAATATATATAGTTATTTTAGGTTAAGATCTTCAAATGGAAAAAAAAGGACAAGAACTAGGCAATAATTTTCAAATCATAACCAAATATATTTGCCTTATTCAAATAGCTAGGGCAACTCTTTTGATATAAATTCCAAAGGAAAAACTTACAAATGCTCCTTTCATTTCATTAAAAACGACTCCTTTAAAGACAAGTTGTGTTTGGGGGTTACTCGGATCCTCATGTTCTAGTCTCCAACCTTCTTGCCTAAATAATAAATAATTATAAGACCACTGATTTGAACTGATGTCATTTATAATGAATATGATCAAATATTACATACCAGAAATCCAGTTCCCTCAAACATGGAAAGAAGACTGCATCCAAATATACTGAGAGGAGATTCTGAAAGTCCTTATTATTTTGTGTTGAAAATGGATATAATGTGTAATCACTAGCTGGGTACAAATGGAAAGAAAGATGTTTTTTATTACAATAAATTCCTAAGAAAATAACATTTTCAATTCAATTTTTCCTTAGCATTTAATTAGGAATTCAATTTTATATTTTCAATTTTATAATTAAGAAATGCTCACATCTAAGTAATGCTGCTCTGCTTGCTAAAGGAGTCCAACTTTTTTAATTCTATCTCTGCTATATATATTTCAAGATCCCTTGGAGAAATTGTGAGATACTATTCAGAATCACCTGATTCTTTATTAAGAGTCCATTTGATGGTCAACTGACAACATTCACATCTTTTCTCATGTCTTTCATGAATGACAAAAGTAGGTGACATAGCTCTAATAAAGCTATTCAATATTCTGATAGTTAAATGAAGTCAAAGTTGGGGAAGGGAAGGTATTGTTGCTGAATAAACATCACTTTAATTTGTATTTTCTAGTTTATAATAAAAATTCTTAAACATATTTTGAACTTTAAATTATTAAAAATATTTTCAAATTTCTTAGTAAAATTCATAGCTATGTTTCTGAGATTTTGAAACTTAGGTTTCCATATTCCCATCACAGGTATCAACATCTGATTACTAAAATAATACTGAATTTACAAAATACCATCCATTACATTAGCATCCCAAGCTCATTAAAAATCTTTTAAATCCATCTAATTACAATCTTCTAATAGTGAAGGCTAAGAGGTCCAAAGAGGACAACCAGCTTCTATGGATGTATCTTCAAAGTCAATCCCATTTCAGCAATTATAAATCCTGACAATCTCAAAAGATAGACTGTACTCACCTGTAAATGCATTCATAAAAGTAGATAATGATCTGTTTAGCATTTTGAAGAAAGGATCTCTGCAGGGATACTTCTGAGAACCACAAAGAACAGTATGCTCAAGAATATGTGGAACACCAGTACTATCCATTGGAGTAGTACGAAACTGCACACTAATGGGGGAAAAATACCCAACAACTTTAAGATCTAAAACTACAAAGAAAACAATTCATACACATGTCAAAATAAAACCACCCAAAAATTTGCTTCTCCTCAAAATGCTATGTAAACAGCCATTTTTCATCATTTCTTTCAACTGACTTCAATCACACACATATCTTGAACCCTATATAATAAAGCACTATACTAACTCATAAGGGTAAGACAAAGATAAATAAGGCATTGTCTCTACTTTCAGGGAGTTTATAATCTAGTGGAAAAGCATTTTGTTATGTACTATGGCAAATGGTAACTAATAAGGAAAGAAATTTATAAAAATGTTATTTTAAATCTGTTACTAATGTATACTTAGTATTTCAGGGGGAAACAAAAACATCTTAAGAATGTGTGTTTACACAGAGAGACAGATGTGAAATGTGGACCACAACATAACATTCTCATACTCTTGATTGATGTTTGCTTACATTGTGTTTCCTTTATCTGATATATCGTTTGTGTAGATAAGATTTTTCTTGCACAACAATGATAAGTTTGGAAATATGTATACATATATTCGATTTACCAATATTTTAACATAATTAACAAGTAGTGGATATCCTGCCATATAGGGGAGGGGTGGGGAGTTGGGGGGAAAATTTGTAACGGAAAGCTATGTAAGAGTTATTGTTGAAGAATTACCCACACATATGTTATGCAAATAAAATTAAAAAATAAATTAATTAATTTAAAAAAAAAAAAAGAATGTGTGTTTAAATTTTATAGCTTACCTAAATAAATTATTGGCATCTTCTCTTGCCACATGTAAATATTTAGCACCTGTGCTGTCATGATTGAGTTTCACGGCAACTAAGAATAGATCAGGAATAGGTGTTACCTGTATCAAAAAGAAATATATAAATAGCATTTTAATTGAAAACACCTAACAAACTTCAAATATGATTTTTTTAAAGAAATTTAAACTATCAGATAATACTGTGAAACTAACTTAATAATTGATTTTTCTATTTTTATCTATTAATTTCTCCCCCCCACAATTAATAGTATTTTCCCCCCGAATTAAGTTTTTTTTTTCCCCAATGACATGTAAAGATAGTTTTCAACATTCACTTTTATAAGTTTTGAGTCCAAAATTTTTTTTTCTCTCTTCCTCTCTCCCCAAGATGGCAAGCAAGACATATGTCTGTATTGCATCTATTAATTTCTCTGGAGTTTCAAAGTTTTAAAGATTTACTCAACACTATAGAAAATGCATCTATAGTTACACAGCTTAGATATTTAATAGTATCTTTAATGAGTTACTTTATTTTTTCAAATTAAATCACAATTTTGTTTTCAATTTTATTTTTCTAAAATTTAATATTAGGCCACACCAAAATTTGAGAATACTCCCATGGAATAAGTTGCATTAAACTGACATAGAATATTTTTTAATCCAAAAAGAGAGAAAAGGATGAAATTTTTACAGCAAAAATCTTATGGTAAAAGTTTTTGTATCAATTGATGTGTCTCATCCTTCATAAGAATATAAAGGAAAAACAATACCCCAAGTCAAGCAAATTGCGGTCATCAGCACAGTTTTGAAAGAAAAAAGATCTATTCACTTATTCACAAATTCTAATTATGCTAAAATAATTTCTACAATCTTTTTACCTTTGCTTAAACATTGTATATCATAGAAATATCAAAACAAAGAGCATACCTGATTTATAGTAAATCCATGGATTTTGTCACCTACTTTATACTCTAGAGCTCTATCACATGCTGCATTATTTCTCCACCTCCACGGCTTGTAATTTACAAATCTATATACAACAAACAAAAAGTCAAATAAAATTAGGTTATTTTGAAGAGAAGCAATCTAGGTATAATTCAATAACAAGTTTCAGTGACTGTGAACGGTTAACATTCAAAGAGTTAATAAAGATGATTATTTAAATTCTGCCCCTAACTCATAAATCTAAAAAATTTTACCATCTTACTAAAGTTTTTCAATGTTAAGATCATATTTTCCTAATGGTTGTATGAAAGTTCTTTTCACTTAACATTTTTAAAAAGTACTGAAAAATCTTCATAAATCACTTTGAGCTAAATTTCTGAAAGTGACACACATCTAATTTTATAAAAGTAACATGTTTTATCCAAGGTTTCATTTAACTAATGTTATCCTTATATTATTATGGTATGAGTTTTATCTTTATCATACAACAAATAACAGGAAAGTTATATTTGTAACATGAGCAAATAAATTTAATCTCCAATTTATGAATCTGGAGATATTAACAAAGCATACTATGATCAACTTTCTATCACATTAGCAAATTAGCAAATTCTAGAATCCAAGGTCTTGAAAGGGCTTTACAGTAGTCACATACAACCAGATAATTTACTAAAAAAAAAAAAAAATTACAAATTCTGCAATGAAACAGACTTCTAGAACCTGTTTTAAAATGTTATTCCACTGATGCAGAAAGATCAGGGATAAATGGGTGGTGATATTCGTAAACAAGTCATGATATGCAACTAAAAAGTGTCTATTAACATTTGGAGAGAAACAGAAACAACTATACTTGTCCGGATCATTGAGAAGTGAAAAGCAGAATGTTTCTCAATCAAAAGATCATAAGTTCAAATCACAAAATGACAATGGTCATCCATTCACAAAAAGAATCCTCATTCTAATACATTTCACAGGAAGAGGAGCAAGATAGGAAGCATTCTTGCGTTTATTGATTATCTCCAAGGAGGGAATAGCCGCTGCTTTTCCAGGCAGTCCATTCCTCAGGTGGATACCTTTATTTGTGAGGAAGTTTTTCCTGATATCAATCTTAAATTTACCTCTCTTCGACTTGTTATCATAGTTCTTGATTCTGCCCTCTGGAGTGTCTAATCCTACCTCTACATGCCACTCCTTCAAATGCCTGAAGACAACAGCTGTCACATTCCCCAATTCTCATATGGCATGAATTAAGGACCCATCAAACTACTATCTCCAGGTTCTTGGAAACTTTGCCTTTTAATAATTTTGCCAAAACTTGTCCCAATTTTTTGTTTGTTTGGCACTTTCAATACTGGGCTGTTGCCACTCACTTAAGAGATTTTTTTTTTAAAAGAATTGCTGCTTAACCATGCCTCCTCCATCTTAAACTTGTGAAATGGATTTTTTGAATCCATTTATAAGATTTTACATTCATTATCTCTACCAAATTTTATCTTATTAAAAAATGTCCTTGACTGGTGAGATCTTTTTGGACCCTTTGGAATCACTTTTAATTATCCTTTAAACCTACAAATGTGATGGGCATGATATTTATTTATATATAATAAGAATGCTAAATAGTAAGGCGCTTGCACAGATGCTTCGGCTATTATACTAGAAGCCTTCTTCCATGTTGAAATTAACAATATAAATTATCCTTTTAGTCTGATTATTCCAAATCAAACCAATCCAAGGAAAGAGTCCTTCACACACCAATGGATAATGGATAGGCCATCAAAGGAGACTGAAAAGGGAAAAACAGATGGAAGAATTGGGAGAAAGCAGTACTGAAAAATCCAGAGTAATGTTTCTATGAGAAAAGGATGATCAAAAAAAAAAAAGTGTCAAAAACGCCACAGAAAATAAAGTAGGATTAAGAATGAAGAAAAGCCATACAAAATTTGGCCATTAGAACATAAGTAAGCTATGAAAAGAGCAATTTCAAATGAGGTTGAAAGTCAAAGTGCAAGGTTGAGAGATGACAAAGTGAAGAACAAGGAGTGTGAACAGTTTTTGTTTTTCCTAGGCAACTGAAAGTGTGAACAACTAGTTAAAATGAAATTCCTTTGAGAATAGGGCAACTCTAGGCACTTAGTACAGAGAAAGACTGAAAATTAGAAGAGGTAATCAAAAGGAAAAGTTCAAGAAGCAAATAAGACAGGATAGGGTCAAACCTATTGAGAAGTTAAAAGACCACTTCTTTCTCTGAAATTAGACCAATAAGAAAGTAGGAGAAAGAAATGTTTAAAGTACACTTAAAAGAGAAAGGCATGCTTTTCTGGATTTTCTCAGTTATAAAACTCGATGGTTACCTTACATTCATAAGACTTTCTATGGGAAAATAAAAGAATTTGGAGCTGAATTAAATTTAGGGATCTAGTCAAAGAGCTCTTTACTATGTATATATGTATGTATGTATGTATTTATGCTTCATGAACTCCTCTTCAGCAGTTCTGGTAAAGTCTATCTCAACCTTTTTTCAGAAAAATGTTTTAAATGCATAATATTTTTGGATTAAAAAAATTATATTACAGCCCTCAAAATATTATTCCTATCCAAATTCCTGGGCTCCCCTGAAATCTAGACCCAAAGAACCCAGAGTTAAGAATCCCCAATCTAGGCTAACCCCCCTAATTTTACAGATGAGAAAACTTGGACCCCAAGAGATTAAGTAACTTCAGCAATAGAATTCAAACCCATGTCTTATAAGTTCAAATGTCTTAGAAATTTTGTGTAAGACAAATAATTTCTTAATTACTACATTTAAGGAAGACTAGAATTAAGTAAATTTAGGCGTCCTCTTCTAACCCTGGATATGTAAGGTTATTTAAGGATTCTGTGCTCTATAAAATCTATAAAAGAGTTACCTAATGGAATCAAACATATTAATCCTTATGAGTAAGTGACACTTCATTACTGCTTCTTTACAATCTGCATTAATAAGGGTTGGACCAAGAGGAAAAGAAAGGGAGAATAAGAATTCATGAGAAAGGGAAGATAACCCTTATGGTTATATAGTTAAGTTCACTGAGATCTGAAAAGGAGGCTGCTTTCTACTGATTTTTTTTTTAAATACATAAAGATCTGCCTAGGTGGTGGTAGTAATGATATAGATTAAGAACAATGAGATGGGAAGCTCTTCACAATCTCTCAAGTGGCTCAAATCCTGCCTTAAGTAAGCCCTGGCTACCCAGGGAAATCACAGAACCTCAGGTTACTCATCTGTAAAATGGGAGAAACAGTACACAACACTACATTTCACAGATGGGTAAACTGAGGCCCAAAGACATTCCGTGATTTTCCTTGGGGAGTCAATGACAGAGACGGAATCCGATTTCAGAGTAGCTCACTTTAAAGGGGGCATTTTAAGCTTGGAGTGGTATGGATTTGGGAATAGGAAGACCCCAGCTTAAGTAGAATCTCTGTATGACTGAGCAAACCAACAGTCAATCAACAAACGCTGACCTTGAGTTTTGCAAGCAGAGGAATGGATGCAAGGAAAGATAAGGTCCCCTGCCCTTGACAGGCAAACAACTTTTTACAGAGGATAAACAGGACAACAGCCGCAGCGGGGGTGGGGGTAGGTGCAACACCAGGAAAAGCTTAGTGGAGATAAAGAGAAAAGGCACTGAGAAACACTCGGCCAAGAGGTCACACTAGCGGCCTCTCTGGGCCTCAGTTTCTCCAGTTGTATAGTCAGAAGAAAGAAATGATTTCGCCGGGCTGCAAGGGCCCAGCAGGTCAAGATCGATAAGCCCTGCACACCTTGGGCTCTTCTCCCAGCGAAGTGTCCGGCCCCGAAGCTCCACGGGAGGAAAGAGGAGCAGCTTCGGCGCCGCGATCTCCCGGCCACCCCAGGGCCTCTGTGTCCCGTCCCCGGCTTCCCTTCTCCCGCCGCCCTGCTAGCCTCCACCCTCCACCCAGTTCCCGACCAGGCCGGGCCGCGTGACCAATGACGGCGGGGATCTGGCCTTCCCGCTCACCGGCGGCTCAGGTTCAGCAGCTTGCAGCGGCTCCACATGGCTGCGCGGGCCGGAAAGACGTCGAGGTTGCCGCGGGCTGCCCAGAAATGCAGCCAAACCTGCGTCCCGTGTGCCCGGCGGAGGCGGCGCAGCGACTCCCTCTCTCAGAGGCTGCAAAGAGACAGACAATCCACATACACACCGCCCACCGAATTTCCTATTGGCCAGGAGGCAGCCATGGAGGCAATCTATTGGCTTGACAGAAAAGGGGGCGGAGACACCTCGCGTGCTCTGGGCTGAGCTCGAAGGGGGCGTTGCTCTCGCAAAGGCCCGCCCAACTTGGCCTGAGAGCCGGTGGGGGGGAGATGCTCTAACCTGGCTGAGGTCTCCTGGGCTGCAAATTGAGTTGAGCTGTCCGGGGTGTTCCGGTCCCTGTGGACTGTTTTCCACGAAAATACCGAGACCTAGAGAAGTAAATGGATTTAACTAAAGCCTCGCAGGACACTAGTTATTCAGAGTCACAAGGTTAAGACGCACAAGTTTCCCCGCCTCCTAACGCTAAAGATAGAGATCTTTTCTCGGGGCCGCACTGCCCTCTGGTATTCATAAATGCCCCTTTAAAATTAAAGTGTCAAGGGGAGAAATGGGGTACATCACTAATAATAGTCTAATATCAGAAACATGATAAAGGCAGCTTGATGGCTTCATGTCTATTAGTATTATTAAATGATGACCTCAGTGAGTCACAGCCTCTCTGCCTCAGTTTCCCCATTTGTAAAATGGAGATGGTAAAATGGTTGTTGAGAAATTCAAATGAAATCACAAATCCCAAACACCATATAATTGCGAGCTATTTAACTAACACAAATATAAAAAATACTATGAACAACCACACCAAAGAATGCTCCAAAATGCTAATAATAAGAAATGCCATCAAAAAAAATTATTTGTTGTTCTCTAAGAGAAATGTTATGTGTATATATGGAAGAGGTATAGATAGAGATGA
Source organism: Myrmecobius fasciatus (assembly GCA_023553655.1). Taxonomy (NCBI): domain Eukaryota; kingdom Metazoa; phylum Chordata; class Mammalia; order Dasyuromorphia; family Myrmecobiidae; genus Myrmecobius; species Myrmecobius fasciatus. The sequence continues at coordinate 389,795 of JAJPUD010001062.1, forward strand.
GATTAATATAGTCACACACATATATGCATACTTACATACACATATGTGTATTTATCCAAGAATATATGTGTATATGCACATATATCCATCTCAAGGAGTCAATGCTAAAAAGAAAGATTTAATGACTGCAACAAAGCAGACATGCTTTCAATTAAGGACTGAATAATGTAATAAATTATATACATGGATTTTTAAAAATAATTTATAAGAATTAATAGGACTACAGAGAATTATAGAAAGTCATATGAAATGAAGCAAAATGGAGTAAGTGGAACCAGGAAAACAATATATACAATGACTACAACAATGTAAATGGAAAAAAATAATGACAAAAGAAACTGAATACTGTGAAATTATAATAACCAACCTTGGCCCCAAACCAGAGATATGAGAATGTACCTTCCTTCTTTCTTTAAAGAGATGGGGAACTGTGTGGTATGAAATACTACATAAATAGTAAGATTTAATTGCTATGTTAGTTTTGTTGAACTATTTTTTTCTTTTTTTTTCCATTCAAAAAAGAACATATTGGGAAATATAGAGATATAAAGACATAAGATAATATAATTTTTAAAAGTTTTAAACTTTCAGTGGCTTTATTCCCCTAATTTTTTTTATATTTTCTTTTCCTTTTTTTTCTTTCTTTCTTTCTTTGGTTTTTTTTTTTGGGGGGGGGGGAGCATTTTATGTAGCTACTATACTTACGTCTAAAGTTTGTAATCTGGGCCAAGTCTTGTGAAAAGTAAATGAAGCTATAAAATGAATTCAATTTACCAAACTTTGAAATGAATGATAAGGATTTTCTGTGATTGATTTCCTTACCTTTGTCCTCCTATATCTCTTTATTTATCAGGAGTTAGCCAGTTCAGATGTTTAATACTTTAAATACTTCCAAAAAGATTGTAGTTTGGTCCTATAGTGCTCTCTTCCACAGTCACTTAATAAATCTTTTTTCATCCATCCATTCATTCCATCATTTAACTGCACTACTTTTTTATGCAGAAGAATAAATTATAATAATTTCATCTGCAGGCTAAAACAATGTAAATTAACTACCACAGCACATTTCATTTCTTTCATTTCCAGACTAGAAGCATTTTTACTGACTGTCCTCTGTTCCTGGAATGCTCTCTCTTTTCATCTCAGCTTCCTAAACTTTCTGGCTCAAGGCTTGGTTAAAGTCCCATATTCTAAAAGTAGGCTTTCCTCTCCTGGTCCTCCTCAGTCTCAGTACTTTTCTATCTCCAATTTATCTTGTGTGTCTTATTTATAGAGAATTATTTGTATGCTGTTTCCTGCATTTGATTGAGAGATTTTTGAGTAGACTTTTTGTTTTGTTTTGCCTTTCTTTGGATTCCTAGTGCTTAGAACTGTGCCACATACATAGTAAGTGCTTAATAAATACTTGTTGACTTGACAATAGACCACAAGAACTCAAAAAAAAAAAAAAAAAAGATTTTGCAGACATCTGACTTTCCAACAGACAGCAAAGATTGCCAAAGGTGGCACCTGGTTAAAACATAAATTTATTTCTAAAATCTTATTGAGAAAGATGATGGATAAATTTTTTTCACATTTTTTTTTTACTTATTAAAGCTTTTTATTTGCAAAACATATGTGTGGGTAATTCTTCAACACTGACCCTTACAAAGCTTTCTGTTACAAATTTTGCCCCCTAGTCCCCAACCCTCCCCCAGGTGGCAGCAAGTCCACCACATGTTAATTATGTTAAAATACTTGACAAATCGAATATATGTATGCATATTTCCACACTTATCTTGCTGTGCAAGAAAAATCTTATCTACAAGAAGAAAAAAAATCTAAGAAAGGAAACACAATGCAAGCAAACATCAATCAAGAGCATGAAAATGTTATGTTGTGGTCCACATTTCATATCCCTCTCTCTGGATGTATATGGCTTTCTTCAGTGAACAATTGGAACTGGTTTGAAACATTTCATTGTTGAAGAGAGCCATGTCCATCAGAATTGATCATCACATAGTATTGTTGTTGCCGTGTATAATGATCTCTTGGTTCTGCTGATTTCACTCAGCATCAGTTCATGCAAGTCTCTCCAGGCCTTTCTGAAATCATCCTGCTGGTCATTTCTCACAGAACAATAATATTCCATAACATTCATATACCATAATTTATTCAGCCACTCTCCAATTGATGGGCATCCCTTCAGTTTCCAGTTTCTAGCCACTACAAAAAGGGCTGCCACAAACATTCTTGCACATGTGGATCCCTTTCCCTCCTTTAAGATCTCTTTGGGATATAGGCCCAATAGAAACACTACTGGGTCAAAGGGTATGCACAGTTTGATAACTTTTTGAGCATAGTTCCAAATTGCTTTCCAGAATGTTTGGATCCGTTCATAGTTCCACCAACAATGCATCAGTGTCCCAGTTTTCCTACATCCCCTCCAACATTCATCATTATCTTTTCCTGTCATTTTAGCCAATCTGACAGGTGTGTAGTGGTATCTCAGAGTTGTCTTAATTTGCATTTCTCTGATCAATAGTGATTCGGAGCACCTTCTCATATGATTAGAAATAGTTTTAATTTCATCATCTGAAAATTGTCTGTTCATATCCTTTTGACCATTTATTGAAGAGTGGTTTGAATTCTTATAAATATGAAACAATTCTCTATATATTTTAGAAATGAGGCCTTTATCAGAACCCTTAAATGTAAAGATGATTGATGATGGATAAATTATGAGCAGTCATCACAGAAAACAGAGAGAAGCAGTGAAGGATAAAAGTAGCCTGGCAATTTATCCAACTTAGCAAAGTCATCCCTAATGCATTCCGGAATAAAAATGGAAAGAGAATTAGAGAAAGCAGGAAAATAGAACAAAAAAATATTTCAATAAACTGAAATGGAAAATGTTTTCTATGAAGGTGAGTGGAAACCCCACACTTGGACCTTAACACTGTACTCCTTGAGATGTTCCTAGAGGAGTGGGTAAATCATTTCATCTCTCTGTCTCAAATTTCCTCATCTGTAAAGGGGGAATAATAATACTTTCAAGGTTGTTGTGAAGATCAAATGATTATTTATGTAAAGCATTCCACAAATGTTAAACTTTAAGAAGCCACATAAATGCTAGCTATTATTATTATTATTACTATCATTATTATTAAAAACAAATCCAAAAAAGCTACAAAATTAGACCAAGTATATAAAGAAAAAATCCACGTTACAGATGATAGAATTATGTCAGTATTGAAGGACTGATGCACTAAGTATCTGAAGGTGGAGAAGGTACCAAAGATGGGGAAAAATATTAAAATTTATTAATACTGAAAAAGTTAAAGAACATTAACAACTATCAAACTAAATGTTTTCTTTTCCATTTATAAAAACATTTTTTGGATAATTATGAACAAATTGAGGTCATCCTAGATAAAGACATTAGTAAATAACAAGAAGGCTTACTCCAAGCAATATTCAATAATTGGCCACAGCTTTACCATTTCATAATTCACTGAAAGATGTGATGATTATAGAATACCATTAAGTTTATTGTTTATTGATTACCAAACCCAAAAAGTATATCTCCATTAGAGCAATACTTTATAAGCTCTTTTATAACAAGATGTCTATAATCCATGCATCAAAATTATTTAGGATTCTTTAGAAATAGTACAATAAAAATAGTCTTGCTGAATAGCATGACAATAAATATTAGGAGAGGCATAAAAATACCTCTGTGATAAAGGAGATCCCATGAAATATCCCAGTCAAAGAAAGTTTTTCCTGTGAATAAAAAAGTCTTCCAGATGCTCCTGTTTGAGGATGATATTGTGGCATTTGTATCAAGTTCCAGAACATTGCATAGACTATTTACAGCGATCAATTATCACTCCAAAAATTTTGTTTTCTCTAGCCAACCAATCAGGAAAGACTAAGACCAAAAAAAGTCTATTTCCTAGATTTTACTTGCATTTGGGTGGACATTTCACTTGCATTGGGTGGCATTTGGCCCTTATAGTTTGTCCAACAGTATGTATATTTGAGGTAGTCAGTATAAATGTACTGGGCCCAGAATTGAAAAGAAGGAGAGAGGATTGTATTCCTTTAAGGAAATTTAAAGCTCTTTTATAGACCCCACAATTCTCATGAAAGCAAAATCCCATACTTTCTCATACTGATATTTTATTTATGTTGCTAAGTGATATCAAGAAGAATACCACTAGCAAGGGAGAAATTTAGATGAATAGCCCACAGTAGACAATGGAGAGGTTCAGGATATAACATACAACTACAAAAAAAAGGAATAATGTATATTATCAAGGAATTAGATGACATGAAGAGAAGATGGGCTTGTCAGGAGCAAGAACTAACAAGTAAATGACTAGAATATTTCATTGGTACCCTCTCCATGAGAGTAGAACAAATCTCCAGTACATTGGTTACGTCTAGAGCCAACATTTTGGGACATTTTGGACAAGAGTGACACAATATGAGCAGAGATGTATGGCTTGTCATCATCTCCATCATAGGAGGGAACTCCTGAATCAATGTGATCATAGCACCCTTTGAATATTTGAGTTATGCTCTAATAATGTGATATTTTTGTGAATCCTGAAACAATACCTCAAAGGAAGCAAAATTATAAGTAAACCAAAGGAAAAATAGAAAAATGCAACACAATGGATTATAAGCAGTCTTCAGCACCTTACCAACAATGATTTGATCTGTCCATTTGAGGGCTCTAAATCTTAATACAGACCTGGCACATTTTTTTTTCCATTCATACTTGTAATCAGTGATATTCTTTTTATGCCATTTCTTGAACACATCATTGTTAGTTAGGTACTGAATCCTACTTAGTCTCATAATGCATGTATCTTTAAATTACTGCTAAGATTGCTACATTTTGCTGCATCATTCCTTCCTGATTTAAAGAAGAGAGGAAGATTTCCAGCATGTTGTATGGATCACATATTGAAGATTTATGGAAAGTTATAGTAAGAATGGCACAAGATGAAGAAGCATGGAAGGATTAGAATCCACATTTCTGAAGCTGGTAAAAATCATGCATGCTAATAAATCAATTGATGAAGATTTCTTAAAGGCCTACTAGGTGCCAGATATTGTACTTGTCACTGAAGATATAGAAAGAAAAATAGTCTCTGTTCTCCAGGAGCTCATATTGTGGGAAGGGAAAATGATGGGAAGTTGAGACAACATATAAATGTTTAAGTATTTGTAGAATGGGTAATTTTGATGGAGTGGTAGCTGTGAGCCTTACGAAAGGCTTTGTGTAAGAGGTGATCTTTGAATTAAGTTTTGAAGGAAATCAGGGGTTCTAAGAAGCAGAAATGAGGAAGCAGTACTTTCAGGCATGGGAATAGACAATGCAAATACACAGACAAAATTCTCAGATTAGTCTTTCCACCCACTACTCAGAACTCTTAGATATGTGATTCTTAAATATTATGGTTTGAACTTGTTTCCAAGTGTTACACTTCCAGAATAAATTTTGGTGTGGGAGTGGGAAAGGCAAAAACAGGACCATGAATGACAGGACTATGGTCAGTGTATCATTTCCCTCCAAACTCCAAAAACCATGGCCAAAATGCATAAAGTCCAGGAAATAAATGCTTCCTTACCTAAGAGATTGATCCATGCAACTGGAAACTCAGTGGAGAAAAACAACAACGAGTAAATATTGGGGTACACTCATATAAATATCTATATGTTCAAATTAAATTATAAACATTAATGAACTATCACAACATCCCTTTAATTATTAGGTATTATTATTTCTATTATATGTATGGGAGGAACTGAATCACATGGAAATTTAGGTATTTTGATCTCTTTGGGAAAAGAGTTCTACATGTATCTGGTAATTAGTGTTTATTAGTATGTGCCCATAGAATGTGTCATTTGTGAAACTCATTTTTTGGGAGAGAGAAACTAGCAGAAAAAAATGAATCATGTGGATGACAGGTTTTGAAATATTACTTTTGATAAAGACCGAGGGAGACCTTTTGAAAAGCTTAATGACCTTAAATCGTATTGATGCCAATTTTTGCAGATGCAAAAAAGGGAAAATTGTAGTTCATGCCTGTGTCTGTCCTGTTCCAATATTACACATGATATTTTAAATTAGGACTCATAGTTCATGGAGAAAACATCATGATAATGCATGGTTTTCAAAAGATTAATAAGATTAGGATTAGAGGCAGGTTAAAGGCTGGAGTCTGGAAGACTACTAAGAAACAATTACAAAAATTCAAGTGAAAAAGTGATAAATATCTGTACCTTTTTGCCTGTGATAATGAAGGAAGAAATGAATCAAGCAGTTATTTTAAGGAGGAAATCACCAGATTTAATGATTGTTGAAAATGGTGATTGAAAGTGACCGAGGAGTCAAAGAGGATTCCAAGATTTTGAAATTAAGCAATAAAAAAAAATCAACCAATTCTTCAATACTGAACAAAATATTTCTTAAGTACCTATTATTTGCTGACACTGTGCCAAGTCCAGGGATTATGACAACAAAAACAACACAGTCCTTATTTTCAAGTTGTTCAAGGGAGAAATAGATAACACTCAGAAGCATAGTATATACATAGTCCTGCTTTACAGACACAAGAATTCTCAAGCTACATAATCATAGATGCTCTGAATTCTGGAAATTCTTGTGATGGAAAAGTAGGACCACTTAGACATATATACAACTTTATTTCTTTCACTACACACACACACACACACACACATACACACATACATGTATTTGTATATATGTACCTACACAAATATGTATATGTATGCATATGTATGGATAAGAAGTCAAATAGCCTAAGTCCAGTTTGAAGTTTAAAAATAAAGACTTTGGAAAGCCCTTGTTTATGGCAATACACCCTCTCTTCCCCTACACACAAATACCAATTTGAGGTCCTGATAGGAGGGTCTGTAGAAAGGCCTCATGTAAGAAATGGCATTTAAATTGAGTTTTGAAGGAAACTAAAGATTCTTAGAGGTGAAACTAAGGAGAAAGTATATTCTAACCATGACAGACAGCCTATGTAAAGTTATACATAGTGAGTCTATTGATAGAAATGAGAAAGAAAAGAAGGAACTAGATTGAGAACTGAGAAATGAGGGAGGACACCCATTAAGGGATGTAGATGTTGCCCAAGCCCCAATGACTGCAATTATAAAAGAACTGACTAGAGTTAATGGAGGTGTCATGTAGGAATTGCTTATTCCAGAAGTGTGAGAAAGGAATGAGAGAAAAAGATACTGGAAAAGGCAATGTGGAAGGTTACAGGTTTCACTTCCTATATAAGGAAGGTATTCATATATATATACATGTGTACATATGTATATGTATATAAATATATGAAAGGGAGAAAGAAAAAAATCAGGAAATTTATTCCAAAGCATTAAAAAGCTAAAGAAAGCAAACTCTAGCTAGATCCCCTTAACAATTTAGAAATGTCTTCTAACTCCCTTTCTCTCCCACCAAAAGGAAAGAAATGAAATATAATAAAGGGAAAAGTTTCAAAAAGGTATATGGAAAAATCAATCAAAAAGCATTTATTAAGCTCCTACTAGATACTAGATACTGTGCTAGGTGCTAAAGGGAAATAGTCACTATCTTCGAGAAACTTACGTTGTTGGTTGATTGGTTACTGTCCTTCATTCCTTAAGGGGACCAAAGGAATCATTTTGTTGGAATTAAGGTACAATGTGTCTGACTATGGCTGATCAGACCATTGTTGTTCTCAAGGCTCTATTGCAAGTCAGTCCACGTGAACATTTGGAGTGGAGATGCATCTAAATTTGCACAGCTCACATTTCTTTTGAGATATTGCAATTCCACTTTGCTCATAGAGCACACCACCTCATTTGATGTAGGCACTGTCAGTGTCTCCTGTGCTACTCAATTAATTCCAAAGTTCCTCAGAGAGACCTTGAGAGTATCTTTCTATTGCTCCTATTGACCTTTATATGAGTATTTGTCTTGGTAAGATCTCTACAAAATTTTTTTTTAGGCAAACATACATTTGGTATTTAAACAACATGACCAACTCATCTCTGTAGGAGAACTTGAATACTTAGCAGTTTAGCTCAGTGTCCAGTACTTTATCTTGCCAGAAGATATTCAGAATCTTCCTAAGACAAATCAAATGGAAGTGACTCATTTTCTGTCATGGTGATGGTACACTGTCCAGGTTTCAGAAACCTACAAGAATGACATCTGCACAATGGCTCTGTAGACCTTCAATTTGGCAGGTCATTGAATATTTCTTTTCTCCTACACTTTCCTTTGGAACTTCCCAAAGACCGAACTAGTTCTAGCAATGTATTCATCAACCTCATCATCTGTGTGTGCATCCTTGGAAAGTATACTGCTAAGGTAAATGAATTTATCCGCAATATTTAAATGGTGTAACCAATGGTTCCACATATGGATGGTGGTATGCTTGCATGGGTTCTGGTTAATGGATAATGCTCTTCTGCTTTTCCAGTAACCAATAGAATAAAACAAGGCTGTGTGATTGCTCCCATGCTTTTTAGCATTATGTTTTCAGCAAAGTTATCAGACTGCTTTAATGAGGATGAAATAGCAGTAAAGGTCAAATACCATACTAATGGTAAATTATTTAACTTGAAAATGCTACAAGTCAAGAATAAAGTGGAGGGAGTGTTGGTACGTGATTTTTTTTGTTCATAAATGATTGCATACTCAATGCAGCCTTTGAGGCCAAAATGCAAGAAAGTATGAGCTGATTCTCTGCTGCTTCTTTAGCCTAACAATGAACACCAGGAAAACAAATTCTCCATTAGCTAGCACTACATCATGCATACATGAAACCATTGAGGCAGTGTAATACAGTAGAAAAAGTGGTTTGTCCAGGGTCACACAACTAGTAGTGTCTAAGGCCACATTTAAACTAAGGTCTTCTTGACTCCAGGCCTGGCATTCTATCCACTGCACAACCGAACTGTCTTTCTATGACCGTAGAATGCTTTAATAATTGAATTAAACTCACCATTTGGCTTTAGCCTCACATCAAAACAATATTTATCAAATCAAATGAATAATCTTTTTATCATATGCTCCATTTAGCATATGCCCATTAAGAGAGCCAAAATAACTCCCAAGTCATTAATCTTTTACTCATCAATCGTTGTCATTTCGCTTCTGCTTTTAGGTATCCTTGATTGGTTCTTCACTAAAAGAGCTCAGCTCTTCCCTTGAAGTACTCTTAATTTGAAGTAAAGGAGGTAGATTTATAGGATTTAGGGATTTTTTTTTATCCTAGGACAGTATTAATACCTGAAAGAGAAGTTTAACTAATGATTCCTCAGAGATTCAACTTGTCTTAGTATAGGGATTGTTCATTTTTTCTCAAGCCAATCAACTCTTTGTCTCTATGTATCTGAACATGCAACATAATATTCAGATCTTTTATTCTAAAACAAGAATTCTGTGCAGGCTCCCTCTCTTGTATAAGGCTATATAGCCTTTAGCCTATAGTCTGTTATATCTGACAGACTCACTAGCAAGAAAAGCTTTCTTGTTTAGTCAAAAATATAGATAATAAATTGGAATTTGTTGAGGAGTCAAACTGAATTGAGACCATAATTAGGATCAGCTTTATACAGGCAGAGGAAATCTATAGATATATAACGTGAATTCCATTGAGGGGTTTTGAATGGCAAAGTCTCTCCTTTCCATCCTCAGCTCCAACCTTCCAAATACTCTTTCCACTGTTTAACAATGGCTGAATTTTCTTAAAAAAGAATCAAAGCCTTCTCTTCCATAATTAAGGATAAGGCATAATAGGAAATTGTTGTAATATTACCTGTATTTATACTAAAGTGTATTTAACAAATATGGAGTTTAAGACTTGTATGCAATACCTTGTATATAATTGTTATCAGTTTGTTTTTGAGGGGGATAATGCAGCTGTATCAGTTGTATTGCTTAGCTTCCTCTGAAAATACCCAATATGAGAGGAAATACATGGACTTATAATTACCTTAAGGTGAAGTCATATGATCCTTTCTAGGTTCTTTTGGTGTTTGTTCTAGGGGGTGAGTGTGAAGGAGGAAGGATGTTGAAGAAAATATGACTGTATTGAAAGGGCAAACTAAAAAAAGGCCCCACAGAAAAAGCAGAAGGGCCAGAATGGAGTAGCTACAGAAGCCAAAACAAGCTTCCTGGTCTTTAACATTTTGTTTACAGCTAAGAAGCTATTCAATAATGTCTAAAAGAGAGTAATTAAAATTGCATTCTAAGTGAATTGATTGCTTGTATAATCCTATCATGATTATCTCAACAAGCCATAGGACTGGAATAAAGAAGCCAACTTGTGTTTGATTCTTACTGGAAATGCTTAACTTCAATCTCTCACAAGGTCACAGATCCTGGCCTTGCAAGTTATTTCCAGAATGCACGTCATTAGTCAAAACAATGATTAGGCAAGACATATGTATAAAATAGTGCTAATCTGTGACTACTATGGAAAACAAAATTCAAGGATGTTTCCTGCGGTGGTGATGGATGAATCCTATTTTGTCAAAACACAAAAGGGAGGATATTACTGTCTTAGAAAGGTACCTCATTAAAACTTCCTTAAATTCTCATTAAATTCAACCTTCACTGTGTCCAGTAGAATGTAAAATACTAGAAGGAAGGGACTGCTTTGTTTTTATAATAAAAGCTAGTATTTGCATAATGTTTTAAAATTTGCAAAGTGCTTTACATTGAAAATATGACCCTATGAAGTTGTTTTATGAACATTCCCATTTTACAGCTGAGAAGACTGAGTGAGGAATTTTAAGCAACAGGGTCATATAGCTAGTAAATATCTGGGACAGGATTTGAACCCAATTGTTTCTTACTTCAAGGACAACACATTAACCATTATAAAGTCTAACTTTTTGTCTTTATGTTTTTAGATCTTAGAACCATATTTGTTTCATAACAGGTGCTCGATAAAAAGCTTTTTGAATGAATGCAAGTGAGTATTATAGTCTGGATACCGGGGACACAAAAATAAGTGAGATAATAATAATAATAAAAATAAGTTTCTACCTTCTGGAAGCTTATAATTTTATGGGAAAATAAGATAATAATGAAATGCACAAAATAACTATGATGCTAATTAGAATTTAATAAATGATCACAGAAGGTATCTTTATTTGGGTGAAGGAAATTAATTTCTAATCTTCCCATTGTTACTATGCTGGACAATGGAAGATATAGAAACACAATAGGAAGATGCATATTCCTTTAAAAGCTTATAATTTATTGATGTTCATTTCTTCCTTCTTGTTCTCTTGCCAGATGTGACCAGATGCCATAACTTCTCTCTTGAGTGCCTTTTTTTCATAGCTAGCATCATTATCTTGCCCTGGCAATGTTTGTTCATTCATAATCCAGAGGTTACATTATAGATGGCTGGTATTTTCAGAAATGAAATAGTGTGATGTTTTATTCAGTGGACTTGGATGTAGGATTTTATGTGCCAGGAGCAATAGGAAGGAAATGAATATTCACAATTAAATTTTCATGCATCACTGTATGGGGTATTGAAATAAATATCCATCAGCAATAAATGGGTACACGTCAGGGATCAGAGAAAGAAAATAGAATACCCAAGATAACATTTATATTCCCTTTTTATGTATTATTGTTTGTGGCACTGAAATAAATATCCATTAGTGAAATGACTTTTTAGTAGATACATGCCAAAGTTGATAAGGGACATTTATGCACCATAAATCCCAATGGAAAAAGCTTATTCAATGTCAGAATCTTTTTCCTTCCAATTCATTCATCTCCAATCCACACAAATTGCCAAAATAGCTTCATCCCAATACATTTCCTATCATCTTGATCTTCAAGATCAAGTTTCCTTCTTATGAAAACTAGACTTCCTTTCAAGAATCAAAGAGTTTGGGAATTGAAAGGGAATCTTAGAGATAAAGTTCATGACTGTCCTTCCATTTTACAGAGAAGAAAATTAAAATCCAGAGAATCAACTTCTCAACATCTATCCATTTCTGCTTCTGATTATCATATGCATCATTCCTGATTATGTCTTTTCTCTATTTTGCCTTCTCATAAATTCATGATGTCTTCTCTCCAGTCTTCTTTTTCTCTCAGTCTTTGTTTCTCTTCTTTAGGAAAGAACATTGGATTTGGAATTAGAAGAGCTTTGTTAAAGTCTTTGCTCACCTGCATGACCTTCTTCTGGGATCTCAGTTTGCCCATTTTCAAAATGTGGGAGAAGGATTCTGTGATCTCCAAGTTCCCATCCAGATGTAAAATCTTATCTTTATATACATTAACTTACATACTCTTCTTTTTTATATATAATCAATGGTATGCTAGAGCTACCTCATATTGAAGTAGATTGTTACATTCTCAGTGTCAGTATTTACATTTCAAAATCATTAAATGCTACAAATCATAGCTTGAATTGTTTTTTTGTTGATTTTCTAGACTTAAAAAAGTGATGGAGAAAATATTAATAATGCAGGTTAAGCTTAAAAGTGCATCTTGTGTACATTGGAGTGTTAAATATCAGCTCATCTCTGCTAATAATTCTGGCGAGCATCATAATTTTGGTGTTTGCTAGCCTGTAGAAATTAAAAAAATATTAGGACATTCTGATTTAATGTAGAAACTGAGACTGTATCTACTGATGACAAAATATGGATTTTAAAAAATTTCCTAGTATTTCTTGTCTAAGATAATAAGCATCTAGATGATTTTTTAGCAAAGACTACAAAATTTTCTATTCCTGTTGCAGTGGGGAAATGCTTTGTTCCAGTACTTCTTGGGATCCTCCAGAAAAGTATCCCTGGATGATTTAAATAATCCACTTGAGACGGAATAAGGGTCTGTATAAATATTAAGGCAGAACTTGAGTTCCTACTTAGCTTCTAAACCTATGAGCAGATAAAAATGCAATCTGGGTGTCTGGAGAGAAAGAACATTACACTGTGGATCTAATAGTAATTCAGCCTGGTATCAGCTGTAGAAAACCAGTTGGAAATGTGGGGGGAAACTCTACTGGTTCCTAGAAGAAATCTTCTTGTATAAGGTTGGAAGTCAAGGGAGCTGTAGTAGAAGGGAATGCTTTAGAGGCAAGAAGTATATAGCAAGATTTTGAGTTGTAGCACAGCGTGCCAGGATAGGAATTCTGAAATGCTTCTCTTCTATGGAGCTCATGAGGAAGGGCTGATTCCTTGGGAAAAATAATAGACTGCCAATTGCTTTGGACTGAGCAGAAACTGAAGGTGCCGTGATAGAAAAGTTTAACAGAATGACAGGAGAATAGCAGTGACATCTGCTGGGAGCTAAGAAGAACCACAATAATGTTGGTGAATTACATACATGTTCAGCCAGTGAAACATGAGAATAGGCGTCAGGCCAGTGATGAGGAGAGTCTCAGAACTGAGCAGCCCAGCTACAGGGGAGTCTTGGAAAAATCTTGTCCTTCCTTCTCAAAGGGGATCATGAAAGCAGGGAGGTGATGCTATGACATGCAAATGAATTGCATTTAAGTGAGGGAGGCTGTGCAAGGTCATCTGCCTCACTCAGGGCCATCTGGGTCCAGTGGCTAGATACAGATCAGGAAGACTGGAGATGGCTCTGGATGAAATGGGAGACCTTGGCCATTTTAAATGAAAGTCTTTAACAGGTCACATTTGACTGACTTTTTACCTAGCCTTAATGTTTGGAGCTCTACACGATGTAAGACTATAATTGATTGAGTCTACACAAGCCTCTGGAGGATAGTTATAGAGTCACATCTTGTTGACTCTGATGAGAAAATCATTTGTTTGATTTGGTAATGAACTTATTCATTCCTTAAGCCTTATGAATGCTCTGAGTTCAATATAAAGGATAATGTATCACTGGTGCCACAATGCTTAATGATATCATAGATACATGATATATGGTAGAATATGGAGCATTGTCTCCATGGGAGAAATCACCCAGAAAAGTGGGAAATCCTTTATAAAGTGAAAAAATCATTTTTACACATTGATTACATTTCAAAATATCCTCCAGGGATTTTGCATTTGTTGGATTTCAGACAAGAGAAAGGATTGTTGTTCATCCTTTGTTTTCTTTTTTTAAATTAAAGCTTTTTATTTTCAAAACATATACCTAGATAATTTTCAACATTCAGCCTTGCAAAACCTTGTGTTCCAAATTTTTTCCCTCACTTCCTTCCAACCCCTCCCCTAGACAGCATATAATCCAATATATTAAATGTGTAATTCTTCTATACATATTTCCACAATTATCATGCTGCACAAAAAAAAATCAGATCAAAAAGGAAAAAAATGAGAAAAAAACAAAATGCAAGCAAACAATAACAAAAAGTGAAAATACTATGTTGTGATCCACACTCAGTCTCCACAGTTCCTCTCTGAGTACAGATGGCTCTCTCCATTACAAGATCATTTAAATTAGTCTGAATCTTCTCATTATTGAAAAGGGCCACGTCCATCAGAGTTAATCATCACATAATCTTCTTCTTGCTGTGTTCAGTAATCTCCTGGTTCTGCTCACTTCACTTAGCATCAGTTCATATAAGTCTCTCCAGGCCTCTCTGAAATCATCCTGCTGGTCATTTCTTACAGAACAATAACATTCCATAATATTCATATATCATAACTCATTTAGTCATTCCCTAAATGATGGGCAGTCACTCAATTTCCAGTTTCTTGCCACTACAAAGAGGACTGCTATAAACATTTTTGCACATTACCATTTTCTTTCCCTCCTTTATGATCTCTTTGGGATATAAGCCCAGTAGAAACACTGTTGGATCAGAGTTTGATAGCTTTTTGGTCATGGTTCTAAATTGCCTTCCAGAATTCATCCTTTGTTTTCATAGGACCAGTGACATCATACCGTGTTGGCTCATTCATAAATTGGATTTAGGTGAGACAGAGTTGCACAAAGTTATCAGCCTCACTTTCTCTTCCAGACTCACCAAATTCAGGGACAAGACAAAGTCAGTGTGATTGTCAGTGGCCTGCAATGCAGTGGATGATTTTGGAGACTTCAATATCTGATCAAGTTCTAAGTGCTCCACAGTGTCTGCTTCAGTTGTTTTCATGGTCATTGGAATAAATTGTTCTCCTTAAATTCTTCCTCAGACACTTACTGACTGGGTGGCAAGTCACTTAACCACTGCTTAGTTGTTAGAATGAACTAAATGTTCATAAGGCACAATCTTATTATCCTATAAACTGTTAAAAGGGCTAGTAAAATAAATAATTTGCATATGCTAACAAAAAAGAGACAAATTATTTTCATCCTTTCATTCTGCTGGGGTGTGAAGGGGAGTCTTCACATGCTTGGAGTAGACATGTCTCTAATTCATTGACAGGTTTGAGACCTGTCTGTTACCCTTCACCTGGTTTAGCCTATCTGTAGAGAGTTTTTTGGGGGTAATGCTACTGAGCATGGTGCAATTTCTTAAATCTCTTTGGCCCTGGAAGACAAAATAAAAAGGATGATTTTTAGCTTGAGATCAATTACTAACTTCCTATCCATAAAAGATTAAAAGTTGAATGTACTCCCTTGGGATATGGTAGGTTCTCTTTTGGTAGATGTCTTCAATCCAAGACTGAGTAAGGGCCACTTGTCAGGGTTAACGTAGAGCAGATTCTTATTCAGGTAAAAATTGTTCTAAATTCCCTCAGAGGATCCTCCTAACTATAACATTCTGTGACTATTTTTTTTTCACATATCAAAGATGTGGGATTTTATTGATTTAGGAAATACCTGAAGAGGAAACTCCCTTGATCAGTGCTACCTGGCACCTATTCTGATACTGATAGTCTTAGAGAATTACCTAGAAAGTCCCAGGTCACAAAGTTAGTGTGTATTAAAGGCAGAACTTGAAGTCAGATCTCCCTTATTCCAAGGCTGGTTCTCCATCTACCTTGCTATGACTTCCTCTTAGAATTTTATTGTTCTTTATATCAAAAGTTCCACATGCATACGGGTAGTGCCTCGGAGTTATGAGATGTCCTCAGCCAATCACATATGTAAAGGAGATATATTACTGTTTTTGTCTAAGACATAACTGAAATGCCAGATGATTCCATTCTCATTACAAGACTCTCAGGATGAAGACTTGAGTCTTTAAGCCAAAGACTGAAGACAACAGAGAGGGACTCAAGAGAGTCCACCTTAATGGGTAACACTGATATTTGATGATGGAGACCCATGTCAGTGTCTTTTGGGACTAAAATATTGGGGGACTGGGGTATATTTCAAGGCCTCTGAGAGAGCCCAGAAAAAAAGTATATCACTCTTCCATATTTCTCTGTCACCTCCAAACCAGGCTTCTGAGAAAATGGGCTATTTTCAGCTTGAGGATCTGGGTAGAGGAGAGAGATCTTGCTGCACCTCAACATTCAATGCCATTGATCCACAGCAACAGCCTCAGGTTATAGCCATCAGGGTGTAATCCAAGCCTGTTTTCTCTGGGAAAGTGATTGGAGCATTTACTAACATGAGAGCCAACATGACATTGCTCGCTGCAGGTGTGACCATGGGTGTACCAAATGCAGGGATAACCTGCAGTTATATAGTACAGTATAGTACAGGAAGAGTGAAGCTAGCATCAGCAAAGATGAATAAGGAAGAGAATAGGATCTCCTTTCTTAGCTTCCAAATTTTTTCCCCTTCAATGAAGGAGATAGAACATTTATAGATTAGAGAAGACATTTTAATTTTATCCTGTGTGGATCACACATTTCTTCTGAGAATAGCATTAGCATGCTTAGCAAACCTTGATGGAAACAAGATTTTGCTTGGCATTTATTTAGAAAAATCAAGGCAAAGATTTTTATCTGAAACAAAGATGTAGCTTTTAAAAATAGTAGAAAAAAAGCAGAGGTAGGGCATGGGCTTGTGTTGGGTTGTCCTGGAAATTCTGAGTTATTGAGAGAAGGTCTATCCCAGAAAGTTCAAATATGTGCATTAAAATCCAGATTGTTATGACCAGCATAAATATTCTTGCACCTAGGTTGCTCATGTTAGTTACTTGACAGAGATATAATGCAAAAAGATTTCTGGCACTAAGACTCCAGAAGAAGGAAATCGGTCTGTGTAGCTTCGAATAGCCCTTTTCGTTATATAGTCTTTAGTACTAAATTAGGACTTAGCACATAATTGCTCTCCAAATGTTTGAATGAATGAATCAAAGACCAGATGAAGTTTTGGAAAGGCAGAGCCCCATAACTGCATGCTTGTCACCTTTACACTATGATTGCTGTTGATCCTTTACAATTTTGAGGTGGGGCAAATTAGTTTTTCAAGTAGTTGCTCAACACTACCCAGGAGTATTTGGAAGAGTACCACTACCCACACTATTTGTATTAGGCCTAAGAAATACAGAACGTCAAGGTAATGTAGGACAAAGCAGGGGAATAAAAGAGAAATCAGAGTCAAAATGTGACTTCAGATGCCTTTTGCCTCCCCATCTCTAGTATTACCAGTCTGTGGAATAACAGAAACAAAACAAATACAACCAAGAACTTTTGGAGAACAAATGAAGGGCTTGCATGTCTTGCATTTTGGGGCAGCTAGGTGGCACAGTGGATAGAGCACCAGCCCTGAAGTCAGGGTTCAAATTTGATCTCAGACACTTAATAACTTCCTAGCTATGTGACCCTGGGCAAGTCACTTAACCTCAATTGCCTCAGCAAAAAAGCAAAAACAAACAAACAAACAAACAAACAAAAAAACCTTGCATTTCTACATTAAGATTCTGCTTAGGAAACATTGTGAAGTATGCATTTTGTCTTCTCTGTCTTCAACTCCATGATTCCTTCTTCTCCAATGCTCTTTTACTTTTGTATCTCCTTTAACATCTAGAACTGTTCTTTTTTTATGGCACGTTCTTAATAAATGGTCATTTACTAAATATTTATTGTATTGTGTTAGTCTTGAAATTTCACAGTATAACTAAGTAAACTTTTCACTATATTTTTAGTTTTATAAGAAAGATTTAGAATCTCTCAAGAGTTTTGCTACAGAAATACTGAACCCAATATTTGTCTTCCAGTTGCATTAATGACTGAAAGGATAGGACACAGAATAGTTATTCTGCTCTTAATGTAATTGAATTAGATCAATTAATTGTTTTTTTTCCCTGAGGCAATTGGGGTTAAGTGACTTGCCCAGGGTCACACAGGAAGGAAGTGTTAAGTGTCTGAGGCCACATTTGAATTCAGGTCCTCCTGACTTCAGGGCTGGTGCTCTATCCACTGTGCCACCTAGCTGCCCTGATCAATTAATTGTTAATTGCTTAACAATTGACCTGGGGTGTTCTGTTCCCTTCAAATAGTTGATTTGATATGTTTTATATAGAAATACAAACTGTATACAGCTATGTATATATTCATACATACATATATGTATACCAAAACAAAATTATATGTGTTCATAGTTAAAGTGATTAAATTGAGTAAGTTGTTAGCTATGTAGCTAATCTGATCATTCACTACTTATCATACTTTTAAAAAATCTGATTCCTAAAATTTCAGTTTAGTGTCACCACTTAGACAATCAAAATTGCTCTGAATTATATTTCTATAGAAAATTTAAAAACATTAATAAAAATTAGTGACCTGATTTTATCTTGAATAAGTAAACAACACATTGATTCTCTTATCCCTCATTTTGAGTGGAAGGGAATGTTAGGTCTGTAGGATCATGTCAAAGAAAATTATTCACTTCTAGTTTATAATCCTTTTGCCTCCAACAATCCTGCTTCTGTCTTTATGTGTCTTCTAAATTATGCCAAGTCAAGAGCTCATTAGTAGCTAATAATAAAGAACATTATTATAGTGCTTGAAGGTTTGCAAAGCACTTTATATATATTATCTCATTTGGTCCTCACAACAAACCTCATGCCAAACTTCAGATATTTTATGGTTCATTGTGTTTAACATCATCTTGTCAATAAATTTTTAAAAATTGGGCTATTCTGTTATGAACTATGATCATTAAAATAGATAATTCAAATTCAATAAAAATTTATGAACTGAACACTATGCTAGGCAGTAAATGAGAAAAATATAAAGTTTAAAGTATTAGATTCCTGTTTCTTCTTCTGGGAAGAGAGGTATTATAATCTTATCTGTCATAGGTCAAGAGAGACAGACATACCATGGTAAATCTGTGGTCCAAGATAAGACCCATGCAGGTAAGCAGAAAACTAAGCTGAAATTAAATCCAGGTGTTCAGAAAGACAATGTCTACAGAAGATGAGACAGGAATTAGCTTACTCCAAGATCAAAAAATCTAACACTTGAGGGAAATCCAAATAGAATGAAATCAGAGAAATAATAGGTAAAAAAGAAGTATTAAGATCCAGTGTTTCTGTGAGTAATCAGTCTGAAATAGTATGATATAATATATAATAAACTTCCTGTATACAGATGTTTTCCAGACTAAACACACAAGCCTTACTCTCATGGAACTTACTATCTAATAGGAGAAATCATGGCCTTTTTTATTTATTAATTTTCATCTCTTCAATTTCTTCTACCTCCTACATTTAATGAATCACAAGTTCCGTAGATTATATCTCCCCAATATATCTTGTATCTTTCCCTCCTGCAGGAAAGAAAATAGCTAGAACATTGAGTATAGATAATGATTTTTAGATATGGAAGAAAAACAAGTATCCTATATTCTGCACAGGTCACTGCAAAATTCTTCCTGCTCTTTGGAAGATCCAAAAATCCTTTGTCATTCTTTTGTAATAGAAGGTGGGGAAAATAGGAACCACAATCATTTTGCAACATCTTAATAGACTAACAATATAGAAATTCCCCAATCCCCTGGCAGGAAAATAAGGATAAATAAAAAATAACAAACTATATTAAAGTAGATTATCTCATCTGTTGTAACAACTACTTACTTTCCTTGGATAAGTGACCTTGTAGTTTTGTCTAAATGGTCTTCTTTCACAGTTATAAAAGTATTTGGTTATTTACCTTTGTCTCCTACCCTTGAATTTTCTTATAATAAATTCTATAAATTGCATTTCAAATATCTTTATTTTCTTCCTTTTTCTGTGTTGCTCCCTCTCCTTTGAAATGTTTTACCTATATATCCTAGATTGCCTAGAATGCTTCTGACTGGCTGGATAGCTTAACATGGCCTGAAAGGTTATAAAAACCAAAACTATACCCAGGAATCCAAATCTGCTCCTTAGCATACTGATAAATCTGTTTGATTTCAGTGTGATTTCTTGCCTCTGACCCATAGTCATCAGGCCTCCACTTTTAGCTGCCTCTTTCAAGATATTGAGAGAATTCCCCATTTCCCTGAATGTGGAGTGAGCCCATGATCAATTTTTCTAGTTTCCTCTATCAAACTAATCTCATCAGTAGTTTCTGTTTGGAGCTATTTAAAGGGTACTTACCTGCCCTTGAGAGTTTGTTTAGTCATGCAGCCTCCAAGTTGATGAACTAACTAAAGCTCAAAAGCAGGAACAAGAATTCATGTGTTTTGTATCCTGTAAGGAGAACTAAAAGGGCCTTACCCATCCAAAATGAGGTCTTTTCTTCTTTCCTGTCTGACTTTGTTCAAGTGAAGAAGTCCTTTGTGACTTTATTAGGATTGTCATCATGTGGCCTGTGAATATATGGACCCTCATTTACTTCTGCATTTATTGTGTCTATTCTTCATGAAGGCATTTTGGAGATACTAATCTTGTAAGCATCAAAAGATCAGAATAGCAAATAGTAAAGAATTAATAAAGCATTTATTAAGCATTTACTATGTATAAAGTGTTATGTTAAATTAGAAGAACAAAGGATAGCCTACCTCTCAGATCTGTAGACAAGGAAGGAATTTATAGCCAGAAGAACCAGAGTACAGTGTGAAATGCCAAATGAATAATTTTGATTATATTAAATTAAAAAGGTTTTTGTATAAACAAAACCAATACAGACAAGATTATAAGGGAAACAGAAAACTGAGAAAAAATCTTTATATCCAAAGGTTCTGATAAAGGCCTCATTTCTAAAATATATACAGAATTGACTCAAATTTATAAGAATACAATTGATAGTCAAAGGATGTGAAGAGACAATTTTCCAAGAAATTAAAATAATTTCTATTCATATGAGAAAATGTTGTAAATCACTATTTATCAGTGAAATGCAAATTAAGATAACTCTGAGGTACCACTATACACCTTTCAAATTGGCTAAGATGACAGGAAAAGATAGTAAATGTTGGATGGGATGTGGGAAAACTGGGACACCAACACATTGTTAGTGGAGTTGTGAACTGATCCAACCATTCTGGACAGTAATTTGGAACTATGCCCAAAGGGCTATCAAACTGTGCATACCATTTGATCTAGCAGTGTCTTTATTGAGCCTGTATCCCAAAGAAATCATAAAAAAGGGAAAAGGATTCACATGTACAAAAATGTTTGTAGCCACCCTTTCTGTAGTGGCAAGGAACTAGAAACTGAGTGGAGGCCCATCAATTTGAGAATGGCTGAATAAGTTATAGTATATGAATGTTATGGAATATTATTTTTCTATAAGAAATTATCAGCAGGATGATTTCAGAAAGACCTGGAAAGATTTCCATGAACTGATACTAAATGAAGTGAGTAGAACCAAAACAACATTATACACGGCAACAAGAAGATTATATGATGATCAATACTGATGGTTGTGGCTTTTTTCAACAATGAGGTAATTCAGGTCAATTCTAATAGACCTGTGATGGAGAGAGCCATCTGTATCCAAAAAAGAGCATTGTTGGGACTGAATGTAGATAAGAACATATTTTTTTCACCTTTTTTATTGTTGTTTGCTTGATTTTTATTTTTTCCCCTTTTGGATCTGATTTTTCTTGTGCAGCATGATAAATGTGGAACTATGTATAGAAGAATTGTACATGCTTAACATATATTAGATTACTTGGTGTGTAGAGGAGAGGGTGGGGGAAAGGAGGAAGAAAAAGTTGGGATACATGTTTTTGCAAAGGTGAATGTTAAAAACTATCTTTGCATGTATTTTGAAAATAAAAAGCTATTACTTAAAAAAAATAAAATGCTGTGCTAAGCACTCGGGATAGAAATAGAAAATAAAAAAAGTAGACAGTCCCAACATGTATGCTTTGGGGGAAAATTAGAACCACAATATTTGCAACATGTGCTTGCTTCCTATCAGGAGAAATCCTGGTCATTCTTATTTATTAACTCTTCCATCTCCTATATGTCCCATATTTAATGAGTTTACAACAAGTTCTTAAGTTTTTTATTCCTACCTGTAGCAGATGTCTTTGTGAACACCTTGATTTGATCTCAGCCTAGCTTTCTATTTACCTTATTGAATAAATTTTAGTGGGGGAAACAATACATGTGGAAAGTTTCAGCTTTGAGTCAAATTGAAAATTTTCATGGTCCTTAGGTATAATGGCAAAGTAGATGATAATGTTTCTTTTTTAATGCCATTCCCATTAATAAAGCTATGTCATTTTCTGATATTGAAGTATTTGACAATTCCAAGAACTTTGATGGTAGGGACTTTGGCTCTGTGGCTGTAGCACCTGTAGGAACAATTGCCAGGCTGCATTTCCCAGGATAATGCTTTAGGGTACTGCACTGGAAGCCTTGCTCTTTTCAAGGCTCTTGGATTCAAGAACTATCTCTATCAGGATCTTATAGAAAGTGTTGTTTCAACTGGGTTGGCTTGCCTGCTCTTTGTTTGACAGTTGGTCAATACTTGGTGAGAAATCATTTAGAGACTTACCATCCTGCACAGAATTTACTATTTTTCTATATATACCTGTTTGCTTCACTGTGGGACTTAGAGAAGTTATTCTTTTTTTATTCTTTCCCAACTCAGTTATCTAGCTACTGACTTTGCTACCCTCGAGATTGTTCTATTCTATTTAAAACTCGTTTTGTTGTGGTAGTTGTTGTTTTGTACCAATAAGAGATTTTGTCCTGAGAGAAAGATAAGTTGATTTTTGTGGTATTCTGGATATCAGATATAAATAAGTGAAACATCCAAAGGAAAAAATGAAACCTGACACCATTGGCCTTAAGTGCAACTTTTATTTTTGCTTTTTTATTATATTACTGAACTCCGTAAAAACTCCTTTGTCAGGCCTCCTATTCTCAAGAACTTTGTGAGTGTGGATAAATAATCAGCTGCAAGGCTAACCAAATGAGAAGATGGAATTTGATCATCTTAAAAGGATGGCTACAGGGTGAAGAGGAATGAATTTTCCACCCTCTCTCCCTTAGCCAAGTTATAATGCCCAAAGATCTCTAGACAGTTGCTTCCTGACCAGTTTGAACACCAGAATACCCAGAGTGAAAATGGAGATGGGAGGCTCAAAGATAGAACCCCAAAGTGTCTTCATAAACATAAATGAATAATTAAGCCTGGGTAACAGTTCACTTACAAGCCTTACACAGACATTGGTGTTTATGTTAGTGCTTGTGGTGTTTTGGAAGATGGATTAGGACCCTCTATCCTTCACTTGGAAGCCCTAAATAGGCCTTTTATCAATTGCATTCTCTTCATTCAATATTCTCCTGAGATTTAATCAACTGTGTTTTAGCCTTCAACATACTTCACTTTGATATATGAACTGTATGAAAAGTCATTCTTTCACTTGACTGGTATGTCCATACATTTACAGCATAATTATTTGAATAATTAGGAAAAGGCATGAAAAATTGATCACCTTTCTCATTCCAAGTTAATATCTCCCAAATCATATACTGACAACATATGAACATCTTGACATGCTTCTTCTCTTACTTAGAATTAAAGGGGAAAAATTGTAACTTTGGAAATTGGGAATCAATAAAGTTATTGTTGGGTAACATATTAATGTTAAATATGGAAAATAAATGTTTTTAAACTATATGTTCTGTAGAGTATCTAGTAATGAATTATACCAAAAATAGCACTTGCTTAGTATTTTATTTCAGAGGAAATATGTTTTTTTTTCAGATCTCTGGCTGTTGTTTTTGTTTATCTTTTTTTTCTTGAAAAGGACCAAGATATCAGGGAGGTGATGCCATAATATGCAAAGGAATTGAATTTAATTGAGGGAGGGCTGTACAGTCACCAACTTCACTTTCTCCTTCTGAGACATCTGGCTCAGATATAGATCAGTTTGATTGGAGATGAGCCTGGATACAATGGGAGACCTTGGACTTTTTAAACTAAGATCTTCAACAGGTCATAGTTTGATTGAGGCAACATCTGTTCTGTGATTAAGAGTAGGGGAAAATGAGGCAAAGAACAATCTTTGTGAATAGCAGTAAGAGCTGATCCATTGGGGACTCAAACTAGAACTGGCCATTTTGGTAATACAGCCTTCTGATGTCTTTTCTTTTTTTTCTCTCTTCTTTCTTTCTTTCTTTCTTCCTCCCTCCTTCCCTCCTCCTCCTCCTCCTCTTCCTTTTCCTCCTTCTTCTTTTCTTTCTCCTTTTTTCTTTTGACTAGGTATGACTGTCTAGCCTGACTAGAAATGAATGCCTTTTTTCTTACCTAGCCTTAATTGCTAAATGAGGTTTCCCTCAAAGATCTTTAGCAGGTACCTTATAAATGGCAATTGATTCTGGAGTTCTAATTGAAATGAAAGGTAGTAAACAAATATATTTTGAAAGCTCATAATGTAAAACTTCATTTTTCAAATTGGAAGGTCTGAAACTGTCATTGGAAGGTATCATTAGGGAAGAGTATCAGAACAGAAACCAAGAGACCTGATTTCTAGTTATCATTCTGTCACTAGCTAGCTTCATGAACTGAATCAAGACATCTAACTTCTCTGATTCCTATATGCACTGATGATCTCTACCTTTAAACTCATGATTATATTAATTAATGGGGCAAAAATAATTCTTCCCTTCAATCTTAGAGAACTCTTAGTTTGCTTCTTTTTATATTTTCCCTAAATATTCCTGGTTTATGTTACATTTTTTGGTAAATTATTGCCAT
Organism: Myrmecobius fasciatus; assembly: GCA_023553655.1. Classification (NCBI taxonomy): domain Eukaryota; kingdom Metazoa; phylum Chordata; class Mammalia; order Dasyuromorphia; family Myrmecobiidae; genus Myrmecobius; species Myrmecobius fasciatus. The sequence continues at coordinate 414,818 of JAJPUD010001062.1, forward strand.
TTCTACTTGTTCTAATAAAGTCATTGCTGGAAAATGATGCTGTCCTTACTGGAAGGACAACAGAGTTGGCTGAGTATGTTTGCTACTATTCTGTTCCAAAAGAAACTTTGGGTTAATTTTTTTATTCTTTTAAAGTTGCAATTTTGAGGCTATGACAACTAATCAAGAGTTTCTATTGAGCACCCACTGTATACCCAGTCCTGCTTCCACTTATGTGGAGAATGTTTTTCCTCTCCTTTTTCTCCTGACCATTTCCAGACCAAAAAAAAGCAGCAGCCAGAACAACACACAACAAAGATG
>JAJPUD010001062.1:415127-440546 GCA_023553655.1 Myrmecobius fasciatus
TGATGGCTTCAGGGGCTAGGCTGGAAGCAGAATTACTCATAAGACTCTTGGGTCTACCTATTGATCTACAAGTGATGGTTGTGATAGTAAGGAAAGTGAAGCAGTCACATAATGCCATTTACTAACAAGACTATCCAAAGAACCTCATTATTTATAAGAAATCTCTCTTCCATTTGCACCCTGTACAAGTTATCCTTTATGACCCTTGGGAAAACTTTGATGAATACCTTTTATTACAACAATATCAATCTGCTGTTTTATGATGTTTGTTTGGTTTTTTCTTTTGTGGAGTGTAAGGATCCATGAGTTATTGAAAGTTTTATCAATGGATGCACAAAATTTGACAGTTCTGCTAATCTAGAAAGGCTTTGTGTATGTTTCCAGTGACAGCCCATGTCTACTTTGTGACTACTAGCTCATCTAAATATGGATAGATAGCTTCACCTATTTTGCAGGCTGACCACTGAGTGAAGAATTTTTCTGGTTATAATAACTTAAAAACATGTAGAAATAGAAAATGCATTTGATATAGTACAGCAAAAAAAACCTTTAAAACTCTCTTCCAGGAACATCCCATTTGTGTTAGTTCCATTCAAAAATTTCTTGCAAGATGCAGCTACAGAGATAACTTTGTTCAATGATTCTCTTATTATCTATGTCAAATGGAGCATGAAATATACTCATTAATCATATATTTTCATCTCCCTTAAGCAGGAAATGACACTAATGTAATTTCCCTCTACAAGCAGAGATGTTCTTCCAAATAAAAATCTTTACTTTTTTTTTTTCAGCAAATGAATAAAAAGGTGGAAAAAGCCACTAGATGGTGCATTTCCACTGGGACTGGAACAATAACCTTGGCAGAAATGCTGCTTGGGATAAATATGTCCTTTTCTGCTCTTGATTTGTTATTACTAAAGCCACTCTCAATGACAGTTATTCAAACTTACAACCATTTCACACTGCCAGGGTTGCATTTTAAAATGAGACAAGTGTCATCCAGAGCAAACCAGTTATGGTAAATAAATCAAAAGTGATGCTGAGATGTGAGTATGACAGAAAGTTCTGTTTTGCATTTTGTTCGATTCTGCTTCTCATTTATATTCACAGACTATGAATAAATTTTGTGCTAATCCTTTACCTGATACCTCAAAAATGCTTTGGATCAGAGAGCAATTCTTAGCAAGCTGACTAATTGTAGTTCTCAAAATAATCTCCCCCCCCCCAGTGAAATTTCTTCCCTAGATCTGGAGCAGTGGCTCTATGAGGCAAAGAACCAGAGTGATGGGTTCTCTATGAGTCTATATAGAGGAGAGTTAGTTTTAAAGAGGACCTAGCTTAGAGAAGTTTGTACAGAGATAATGCTAGGCAGAGAGCAGCTCCCAGTCTTTATTGAACTGTATGTAGAGCTCTGTATCAGTGGTAGACTTGGTCTCTATCCTCAAAGAACATATAGTTGGGGAAATAAGCCAATTAATCAATCAGCCAATGAACAAGCTACTGGAATTGTCTGAGTTCCCTTTATGTCTTTATTATTTTTGGTAATAAATATGTTCATTTCAAAAATAGTTATTACTTGCATTGGTTGCTAGGAGATAGACTAACTTAGAAGTAAGTCAAATTGTGCTATTCCCAGAAAGAAAGCTCTCTGGCTAGGATTATGACCCAGGAAATTATTAAATATCTGTTAGCAAAATTACCCTTTAGTAGATACATACCAGAATAATCTCTTCTTCAAATCTGTCTATTTCTGTTGAGAATATGACCCTTCCTGTCCCTCCTCTCCCTCTGTCTACATAGGGAATCATACCCTTACTTGTAAGTACTGTGTCCAAAGGACTATAAATTTTGATTGCTGAAAACCTGAAAGATATCTCGGGGTTTATGAGTTAAATTTATTTTTTTCCTCTTCCCTAATTATTTATTTTATCATTTTAAAAATATGCTTTAAAACCCAATTGCTCTGGCTCTGGAAAACTGGCTTAAGTTTCATTTGATCGTTGTTTGCATTTTGATGGCTCAGAGTGAATATAAATAGAAAATATTTCTGTTTTTGTCAGAAACCCTAAGGGTCTTCCTCTCTCAGATTGATTGCTATGATTATTTTTTAAGTAGGTAAAAGAGGACATTTTTTGTCTCCTTTTTTTTTTTTACATAGTCTTAATCACTGAATGGGTATTGCCTCAGTCAAACTGAGACCTGGGAAAGACTTTAAAGGAGCTTAGAAAGATCAAGGTCTCCCACTGTACCTGGAGCCATCTCCAATCCTCCTGTTATATATCTTACCCAGTTGACTCTAGAAGACAAAAACTAATGACTATGAATCCTGTCTCACTTAAATTAAACTTGCAAGCCAAGACATTACCTTCCTGATGCCATTGGTCCTCTTCAACAAAAAAAGGAAACACAGCAGCAACATCCCCATCATTCTATTCACCTAGATTTTAAATAAATAAATGTGCATGTGCATATACACACACACATATATATATATATATATATATATATATACCTAGATCTGATTAATTCTTAAATATTTCCTGTTCTTTATTCCCCATATCAAATTAGTTCTTACATTTTGTTATTTTTATCTTAACATTTCTAGAATCTTTTGGTTTACATAGCCACTACTTATTTTATCTTCTTAACACTTTATATATGTTAACATGATAGCTTTATAAATAAGTCTTCCTACTTCTACTCTTTTCCTTCTCCAAACAATCCTTCCCATCATTGTCAAATACACTCTTCCCAAGGTGCAGTTCTGTCTATATAACTCCATTCCTCAACTAAGGACCTTTGGTGATTCCCACTTACCCCTAGTATAAAATCCAAACTCAGTTTGGCATTTAAAATCCTTCATAATATGGCTTTAATCATCTTTTTATGTTCTTTCTTTTCACATCCTCTATGTCACAGCAGAATGGTACACCTATCTAATCTCTGAATTTAGCTTTCCTTCCACTGTGCTCTTTGGAATGCCTGTTCCATAATTTACAAAATATTCTAATCAAATTATTTTTCCTTCATCATACTCTCACTTTTATGGTTTTCCCAAAGGTTTATCTCTTTCTTAAGGACATAGCATTCCTGACCACTCTATTCAATACTGGCTTCACTTTTACTTACTTATATCTCCTGACTTGTTGGTCATGGTGGAGTAATTGAAATATATCTTTCTATGACCATATCCAGATTCTTCCTTTACCATTATCATCCTTTTTTGAGGATGATTTAGTCCATGTCTATCACCTTATCAAGATTCTGGTAGCTATGAACTGCCAGGACCCCGGGAAATCTTCTTTCCTCAATGATTTCAGTGCCTGACTCATAATTTTTCTCTTCATCTCAGATAATGTACCCACAGTAGAGCATTTCAACATATACACACTGATATTTCCTTAAATTAGCCAGTTCCTCAATCACTCATTTTCTGTGATTTCCTCTATTTGTACATCAGTTACATATAGAGATGGTCATTTCTTTGATCTTGCCACAAATTACAAGCTCTCCACTTCTATGTTCATCAATTGATTTTTAAAATTTAATCAATATAGTTTTTTAAATCATTCCATCTCTACTTCTGTCTTGTTCTTCATTCTAATCATGCCTTTTAACCTTTCTATTCCTCGGTTCTTTTCTAGGCCATCACTTTTGCACTAACTATACTCTCCTTTCTTCTGTATCATTATTCTTGTGAACTAGTTCAACTTTTCAGTATTCTCTATACTGGAATATAGTGAATGGCGTCCCTTTTCCATTTTCCAATTCTATGACATTTCATGGGTTGCCACCCTATATCTCAAATGGTCTTCTTCCTTGTATCATGGATTCTCTGGCTTTCTTCAAGACTCAATTCAAATCTAACTTTCAGAACAAAACTTTTCTGGTCCTATTCCCCCATATATTATCTCTAATTAGACCCTAAGTTTCTTGGCCAGAAAGTTATTTATTCTTTTAATTATTTTTTGCCTCTCTATCCTTAATGCTTAGCACAGTTTATACCACAGAATAAACACTTGATAAATGCTGTTTGATTGACATTTCATTTTCTATCTTTGTATTGTCTCATAGATTGTGTCTTAAGCCTGGGTTTCCCTTTCTCTTGACATCTAATTCTCAGAATTTTTATATTTCTTCTAGGTTCAATTCAGGTACTACTTCTGTAAAGTTTTTAATCAGTCCCTCTGTCTTTGCTTTCTTCTTCCCTAAATTACCTTATATTTACTTCTCTATGTACATATTATATCCCTCACTAAAAAGTAAGAAACTCCTAGGGGGAAGAAAATATTTTTATCTTGTTTTTGTATTCTCATTGTACACACATAGCTGGTACTTAACACATATTTGTTACAATTATGGAAACTAAGATCCAATTATAAGGTTCTATAGCTTAAGATTTCTCTAGCCAGACTAAAATGTCCGTTATAATGCTATTTTCTTTGAATGTGGCAGGTGTCACCAATTCTTCTCTCTATACATGCTTACTTCCATATTTGGACTTGGGACTTTTTTGAAGATCAATTTCCCTCCTTTTTGTTCAATCTTTTATGTAGCTTTGCTCAAATCAGCATGGGATAAATTTCTCTGCATTTATAAATCATTCTTACCAAGTGGTATAGCATGGAAATTCCTAGAGGAAAAGTTCAGAGAGATGCAAGAAGAAATAGACAGCAAAACTATAATAGTGGGGTATCTCAACCTCCCTCTCTCAGAACTTGATAAATCAAACCACAAAATAAATAAGAAAGAAGTTAAGGAGGTAAACAAAATGTTAGAAATGTTAGGTATGATAGATCATTGGAAGAAATTAAATGGAGACAGAAAGGAGATTACTTTTTTCTCAGCAGTCCATGGAACTTATACAAAAATTGACCATGTGTTAGCACACAAAAACCTCAAAATCAAATGCAGGAAGGCAGAAATAATAATGTATTTTTTTCAGATCATGACGGAATAAAAATCACATGCAATATAAGGCCAGGAGAAAATAGACCAAAAACCAATTAGAAACTAAATAATTTTATCCTAAAGAATGAATGGGTGAAACAGCAAATTACAGACACAATTACTAATTTCATCCAAGAGAATGACAATAATGAGACAACATACCAAAATTTGTGGGATACAGCCAAAGCGGTAATAAGGGGAAATTTTATATCTCTAGATGCTTATTTGCATAAAATAGAGAAAGAGAAAATCAATGAATTGGGCTTGCAACTAAAAAAGCTAGAGAAAGAACAAATTAAAAACCCCAATCAAATACCAAACTTGAAATCCTAAAAATAAAAGGAGAGATTAGTAAAATTGAAAGTTAAAACACTATTGAATTAATAAATAAAACTAAAAGTTGGTTTTATGAAAAAACCAACAAATAGATAAACCTCTAGTTAATTTAATTAGAAAAAGGAAAGAGGAAAATCAAATTGTTAGTCTCAAAAATGAAAAGGGGGAACTTTCCACCAATGAAGAGGAAATTAGAGCAATAATCAGGAGTTACTTTGCCCAACTATATGCCAATAAATTTGATAACCTAAGTGAAATGGAGGAATATCTACAAAAATATAGATTGCCCAGATTAACAGAAGAGGAAATAAATTACTTAAATAGTCCCATTTTAGAAAAAGAAATAGAAGAAGTCATTAATCAACTCCCTAAGAAAAAATCCCCAGGACCAGATGGATTTACATGTGAATTCTACCAAACATTTAAAGAACAACTAACTCCAATATTATATAAACTATTTGAAAAAATAGGGAATGAAGGACTCCTACCAAACTCCTTTTATGATACAGATATGGTACTGATACCTAAACCAGGTAAAACAAAAACAGAGAAAGAAAATTATAGACCAATCTCCTTAATGAATGTTGATGCAAAAATCTTAAATAAAATATTAGCAAAGAGATTACAGAAAATCATTCCCAGAATAATACACCATGACCCAGTAGGATTTATACCAGGAATGCAGGGATGGTTCAATATTAGGAAAACTATTAACATAATTGACTATGTTAATAACCAAATTAACAAAAAACATATGATAATCTCAATAGATGCAGAAAAAGCATTTGATAAAATCCAACATCCATTCCTATTAAAAACATTAGAGAGTATAGGAATCAATGGACTTTTCTTTAAAATAGTTGGTAGCATCTATTTAAAACCATCAGCTAGCATTATATGTAATGGTGATAAACTGGAACCATTCCCAATAAGATCAGGGGTGAAACAAGGTTTCCCACTATCACCATTACTATTCAATATTGTATTAGAAATGCTAGCCTTGGCAATAAGACAAGAAAAAGAGATGAAAGGAATTAGAGTAGGTCATGAGGAAACCAAATTATCATTCTTTGCAGATGATATCATGGTCTACTTAGAGAACCCTAAAAAATCAACTAAAAAACTATTAGAATTAATCCACAACTTTAGCAAAGTTGCAGGATACAAAATAAATCCACATAAATCATCAGCATTTTTATACATCACCAACAAAATGCAACAGCAAGAGATGCAAAGAGAAATTCCATTCAAAATAACTATCAATAGTATAAAATATTTGGGAATATACCTGCCAAGGGAAAGCCAGGATCTATATGAGCAAAACTACAAAACACTCTCCACACAAATAAAGTCAGATCTAAGCAATTGGAAAAACATCAAGTGCTCTTGGATAGGTCGAGCGAATATAATAAAGATGGCAATACTACCTAAACTAATCTATCTATTTAGTGCTATACCAATCAAACTCCCAAGAGATTATTTAACTGAACTAGAAAAAATAACAACAAAATTCATCTGGAAAAACAAAAGGTCAAGAATTTCAAGGGAATTAATGAAAAAAATGCAAATGAGGGTGGCCTAGCTGCACCAGATCTAAAACTATATTATAAAGCAGTGGTCACCAAAACCATTTGGTACTGGATAAGAAATAGAGTAGTGGATCAGTGGAATAGGTTAGGTTCACAGGACAAAATACTCAATGACAATAGTAATCTAGTGTTTGAGAAACCCAAAGACCCCAGTTTTTGGGATAAAAACTCACTATTTGACAAAAACTGATGGGATAATTGGAAACTAGTATGGAAAAAATTAGGCATTGACCCACACCTAACACCATATACCAAGATAAGGTTAAAATGGATTCATGATCTAGGTATAAAGAATGATATTATAAACAAATTAGAACAATGTAGAATGGTTTACCTCTCAGACCTGTGGAGGGGGAAGGAATTTGTGACCAAAGAAGAACTAGAGGTTATCATTAATCACAAAATAGATAAGTTTGACTATATCAAGTTAAAAAGTTTTTGTACAAACAAAATGAATGCAGACAAGATTAGAAGGGTAGCAGTAAACTGGGAAAATATTTTCACATTCAAAGGTTCTGATAAAGGCCTCATTTCTAAAATATATCGAGAATTGACTCAAATATATAAGAATTCAAGCCATTCTCCAATTGATAAATGGTCAAAAGATATGAACAGACAATTTTCAGATGAAGAAATTGAAACTATTTCTGGTCACATGAAAAGGTGCTCCAAGTCACTATTGATCAAAGAAATACAAATTAAGACAACTCTGAGATACCACTACACACCTGTCAGATTGGCTAAAATGACAGGAAATGATAATGATAACTGTTGGAGGGGATGTGGGAAAACTGGGACACTGATACATTGTTGGTGGAACTGTGAACAGATCCAACCATTCTGGAGAGCAATTTGGAACTATGCTCAAAAAGTTATCAAACTATGCATACCATTTGACCCAGCAGTGTTTCTACTGGGCCTATATACCAAAGAGATTTTAAAGGAGGGAAAGGGACTCACATGTGCAAAAATGTTTGTGGCAGCCCTTTTTGTAGTGGCAAGAAACTGGAAATTGAAAGGATGCCCATCAATTGGAGAATGGCTGAATAAATTATGGTATATGAATGTTATGGAATATTATTGTTCTGTAAGAAACGACCAACAGGAGGATTTCAGAGAGGCCTGGAGAGACTTGCATGAACTGATGCTGAGTGAAATCAGCAGAACCAGGAGAACAAGCAACAAGACTATACAATGATCAATTCTGATGGACATGGTTCTCTTCAACAATGATGTGATTCAAACCAGTTCCTATTGTTCAGCGATGAAGATAGTCATATACATCTAGAGAGAGGTCTGTGGGAACTGAGTGCGATCCACAACACAGCATTTTAATGCTTTCTGTGAATATCTCCAGGCATTTTGTTTTCCTTCTTAGGTCGTTTTTTCTTCTTCTCTTTCTAGATCTGATGTTTCTTGTGCAGTAAGATAACTGTATAGATATGTATACATGTATTGGATTTGTCATATAATTTATCCTATTTAGCATGTATTAGATTACCTGTCATCTAGGGGTCGGGGGTGGGGGGAAGGAGGGGAAAAACTTGGGGAAAAAAAGTTTTTGCAAAGGTCAATGTAGAAAAATCACTCATATGTTTTGTAAATAAAAAGCTTTATTAAAAGAAAAAAATATAAATCATTCTTTTATTTAAAAATATTTTATGTTTTTCCTGATTACATGTAAAAAATAAAAAAAATGTAAAAAATGAATTTCAAGTTCTCTCCCTTCCTTCCTTTTCTTCCCCCTTATTATAAAGGCAAGCAATTTGATATGTTATACATGTACAGTACCTATAAGACATATTTCCCTATTAGTAATGTTGTAAAAGAAAACACAGTCCTACACCCAATAAAAGAAAGAAAAGAGAAAGAAAGTTTAAAAAAGCATCCTTCAATTTTCATTTAGACTGCTATCAGTTTTTTCCTCAAGAAATGGATAGCATTTTTTCCCTCATAAGTCCTTTGGAATTGTTTTGGACCATATACTTGGTAAAAAAAAAAAAAAAAAGTTCCTTTCCCCTCTCCTCTAGACAGCAAGTTTATGTAAATCTTTCCAAGGTTTTCTGAAAGCATCCTGCTTGTCATATCTTATAACAAAATAGTATTCTATCACAATCATATATTACAACTCGTTCAGCCATTTCCCAATTGACGGGAATCCCTTGAATTTCCAATTCTTTGCCACCACAAAAAGAGCCACTTTTTCAAGAAATGATCAATGAATTATTTCAATTTCTATTTTCCCCTCTGGTTCTATGTTCTTGAGGCTATTTTCCTTTGAAATATGATGTCTAGCCTCTTTTTTTACTGCAATGTTCATGTAGTCTAATAATTCTTAAATTATTTTTCCTGGATGTATTTTTCATGTCAATTGTTTTTCCAGCGAGATACCTCACATTTTCTTTCTTTTTTTCTTCTTTTGATTTTGCTTGATTGTTTCTTGATGTCTCATGGAGTCATTAGTTTCAGTTGCTCAATTCTATTTTTAAGGAATTGTCTTATGTCAAAAAATAATAATACATTTTTATTTTTCAAAATACACACAAAGATAGTTTTCAATATTCATCCTTGCTAAACCTTGTGTTTCAAAATTTTCTCCCTATCTTTCTGCCTTTCCCCTCCCCTAGACAGCGAGTAAAAGGAAGCTGCAATTGTAGATTCAGTCAGTTCCAATCAGTTCAGTCAGTTCTTGCTGACTTGTCAGGCAGGGCCAGTGCTGGACTGTGCTCCACTCTTACCCCAGTAAGAAAGACCTTTCCTCCTGAGCTAAGTTGTCTTGGGCTGGAAAATTATTTTACCAGGTCTATTTATTTACTCTGTTAGGATTTATGTTGAGATATTATTTTAAAGTTGTTTGAAGGAGAATTTGGGAGAGCACAGGTGATTTCCTACCTTTACTTCACAATCTTGGCTTTATTCCTCTTCAGCTTCCACCTGCAACCATTTTTCAAGAGTTGGGTCCTGTGGTGGTTATACTGACTCCTTTCCTGGATATACCAGGAACATAGTAGGTTTATAGAATTGATGCTTTTTGTTGAATTGAATTGCATTGTTAAATTTCCCCAGTTCTCATCTTTGTCTGTCTTTCTCTGGATTAAAAGGGGAATAAGGTAATGGATAGAGAAGAAAGTGTTCTATCCATGAGGTGTGGTTCTCTGCCCTATACTAAAAGAGAATAGAATCTGCAAGGGTCAGCCAGGAAAAGATGTAGAAAGACTTAAACTAGTAATAGCTAGCATTTACATAGCACCTTTAAGGTTTACAAAGTATTATATAGGTGTTATCCCATTTAATCTTTACAACAACCCTGGGAATTTTACCCTCATTTTGCAGATAGGGAAAACTAGGAAGCAGATGAACCAAAGACTTTGCTTAGGATTATGAATCTTGAAAATATCTTGGTCAGAATTTGAATTCTGGTCTTCCTGATTCCAAATCCCAATCTCTATCTACTACATCATCTACCTGTTTTTCTGCTTTATTTGTGCTTATTTTTTTTATGAAACAGATGTGTCTGAAAGGAAAAAACCTACATTTCCTGGGCTAAGGTACAAATGCAAATGGAGAAGCATGTTTTCATACCAATTAGTTATGGAGAATGCCCTTTTCCTTTTTCTTTCAGTGAGCATGGCAGGGGAAGAATGTTTTCTCCTCAAGCATATGGATGGTTCTGACAGGCTTTTGACCACATGGCACAGAGTAAAGATGATGAGATATCCTGGATGGGAAAAAGCTGATGAATAGGGGTTGTGGTCAGGAGTAATGAGTGGTTCCTGAGGCAAGCCAAGCTGAGAATTAAATGGTTCCCACTGCAAACATGGTTTCGAGAGAAATGAGCCATAGATGTAGGCAATCGTAGGCACAAACTCAATTTTTCTCCAATCTTTAGTTCCCTGATCCAAGAGTATATCTTAATGGATGATAGAGACTGAATCTATGTCTTCATTGAGGTCAGAGGAGCTCAAATCCAAATCTAATTTGGGAGGAATTTAATTGTCATCATTTATAAATGTTTCCAAGATTATTTTCTTCTGCTTTATTATTCTTTTCTGTCCCTATTCAATGTTTCATTATTTCAGAGCTATCCTTTGCCTGGGTTTCTTAACACAGTGAACAACTGAACATCTACAATTTCAGAAATTCAATTTTTTTCTTAACTTAATGGGGACAAAAGATGAGTCAGAGAAAGGTAAAATCTTATTTCCAATTCTTAAGATTTGAACCCAAGTCCAAGAGGATTCAGTGTTAGTGGAATTCATGAATTTCACTTGAATAAAGACTGCTGTTTCTCTATTCAGTATTCCTGAGAGGAGCTGCAGAAGCAGCTTATACATCAGCTTGGTTTAATGGGAAGAGTACTGGATTTAGAGCTTAGGTACTTTTGTCTCAGCTCTCACATTATCTCTCTGACTTTAGACAGACCATAGCAATTTTCTGGCTCTCATTTTCCTCTTCTATAAAAAAATGAAGAAGTCAATCATAACTTTAGGAAATCTCAGCAACTTCTAAAAGTAAAGCAGCAGGAACTGAAGGAATGGCAGAAGGACATTGGGAAGCACGTGGGCCAACTACTCTCTTCTGGGAAGCCATGGAAGCAGATGGACTTGTTCAGTGGGTAGCCATCCAAGAAGAATGGCTCAATTTCAGCCAGAATGTTCTGGAGCCCTTGAGACGCCCAGCTAGAACCATAAATAACTTTATCCTGGAAGCAACAACTAACCCAAAGTTCTCATGCATACTGTGTATGACAGAATCTGGCATTTGTCTTTCTGATTTTATAAGGTGTGCTTTTGCACAGGCTTATGGGCAATGCAACACACTTTTACTGCTAAAAAATAAAGAAAGTGGGAGAGAGAACAATATCACAGTAAATCAGTGTCAATCCTTAGAAAAGAGATGAGGTAGGGCAATTTGATCTAGTTTGTAGCCCATAACAGTACCCTTTATTTCCTTTCTCCTGCTCAGCCAGGCAATAACTAAAGGTGAGGTGACTGTTAGCAATCTGCAAACCAGTACTGACCTTGGACATAGTTGCCATTATAACAGCTAGCTGGAGGCAAACTGAATATTTTCTCAATGGTAGATGGCGTCAGATCATATTGCCTTTGCAGCTGTTGTCCCTGTTATTAAAAAAAAACTTTTCTCAAGTTCCTCTTTGCTCTTCCTAAGGCATCACATACTATATAAAGTCAATTAATTAAACCAAGTTCTTAGCAGGCAAAATAAGGCAGACAACACTGACACTTATGGAGGTATTAATGATATTAAAAATATATACAGAGAAACAATGGCATAAATTAAATTATTAAAGTTAGATATTTTTGATAAGTTCATGCAAAGGAATTGCTAGTTTGAGTAGGGAAAAGGGAAAATCAAAAGTGGGAACTGAACTTGTTGAGGGAATAACTACAATTTTTCCCATTAGTCAGGGAAGGCTTTCTGGAAAAGATGAACTTCTTTCCCAACAAAGCTACAACAAAGACACCAATGAAACAAAGTGGCTAATAAATTATACTGTTTATGCACCTTAGCCACAACATATTGAAAGATGATATCAGGGAAACATCTGTAGCAGGATCTATAGAATGAGATGTTTTCTAGTAGTGATTAAGGATTTGATAAAATGACCCATTTAACCCTCTCTTTTGGATTGCCAGATCAGTTTCTATAATCCATGATACATTTATAAGATGGCAGTCACATTTTGTGGTCATGGAGTAGATTTTCCTTTGTAAATCTGACTGATCCATGTTGGCTACATGATGCAACAGAGTAGAATATTCTGTTAAATATAAAATTAATTTCTAATTGCTATTATAATTCAAGCATAAAAAAGGTAGAAAGTTCTTTGTCTAAGACTGTGACTCATGCTATGGCTTTTACCTATATCCATTTTTTCTCATTTTTTTTTCTTTTCTCTATCCTGCTCACTGTTGTAACACACATAATTGCTTTAATTGCATGATTAAACTTTGAATCACATGCTCTAGCTCACACTCTTTAGTTGGCTAGACTTTCATTTAAAGTAATCTAGTTCTTTGAGTTATGACCTTGTCATCGCACTACATAGTCTATAGACCCTTCCTTTAGTTTCAACCTTGTGAGCTATAATTCTTCAAGTTATTCTAATGTACTGCCATCTTAGAGTCCTGGACTGAGTTATTGCTTTTAATACCTTCTTTCAAAGACTAAGAGAATTATTTACTTTCATATTTTGACTTAAGTCTACTCTTGTTGAATATTGAACCATCTCCCCCTTTCTGCACCATTTCAGTTGAAATCCCTTTAATTTTACCTCTCTTAATCTCATCTCTAAAGTGTCTTCTTTCTGTTGTGTGTTCTTGGGCTTTTATTCTGAAGCTATTCCCTCTCCTTTTCATTAGGGATAATACTTATGAGGGTGATGATGGTGAAATCCTCAAAGGAGTTTATAGAAAATGAAAAAAGAGAATATTAGTAGTTATTGATATTCAGTCAATTATACTTTTTTTAAAGGAAATCAAGTCAACAAACCAAAGCGTTTAATAATCACTTGCTATGTGCTCAACACTGAACTCAAAATATATTAAAAAGGTCTGTGATATTTTCCCCCAAATGATTGTTACTCTCTTTTCCCTCAATATGGCAGCTATTTTCAAAGTAGCTGTCTTTGAACAATGGTAACAATCAAATTGTTAGAGCAATGACCAAAAATCATTACCAGGTTAGGAAAAAAAATAAAATGAGAAAACATGATGTACAATTGAAGCAAGTTGTGATGGGAGCAATATCTTCCCCCTTTCTTCCCCATGCAAGTTAGATTGGAATTTTCTTAAAGTATGTTGAACCATTAATCAAGATGTGGTTGGTTCAGGGCACTAAAGACTCATACTATTGATATTAATTCTTCCTTGCCTAACTATAAAGCAAATATGAGGAGTTCCAGAGAGAATTCTGAGAGCCCAGAGAGGGCTCTCATGTTTTCAGGCTAGATTTCATTTAGCAGTCTTCACTCGGTTGAATTAATTGAAGTATTCACAGTACCTTGAATATTCTTCTCCTGCTATGGCTAAGCATATTTCCTTTTGTTAACTGTTGAATGACTTTTAGTAGTATCTCATTTTGTTCCAATATTGGACCTAAACTACCAGTGGACCGGACTAACTCGAGTCTAGCCTCAGTGCATTAGGATATTGTTCTTACCACATGCCTCCTGCTAAACCTATGTAAACATTTTTTTTCTCAATTTAATGGGAAATGGATTAAAACAAAACAAAATTATAATGTACATACATTATCATACTTTTCTGAAACACTTAACTGATATAAATCATTACAAGGAGAGAACCAAAAATACCTAGACATTTCAGCCAGCCAATATTTGAACCCTGCCAAGGAGAAAGATATAGTTGCTAAGGGAAAACTAGATTTGAAATCAACTTTTATTTTGGTAGACTATTATTGGGGAGGCTAATAATAATAGCTGACATTTATATGGAACTTTTAGTTTGGAAAAGTGAATTATCTCATTAGATCCTCCCACTAGTTCTATGAAGCGGGTATTATCAATATGCACATCCCCATTTTACAGATAAGAATGCTGAGGTTCAGAGAATTGACTTTGGTCACACAGATGGCATTTGATGTAGATAAGCTTAGTAGGATTGTTTCCTTTCTGTCCTTGCTCATAAAGTGTCATTTGAATCCTTAACCCTTCTATCCCTAGCATAATCAGGCTTTCTGAATGTAGTTTAAATCATCCCTCTGTACTATTCCATTCGGTCACAATGTCTCTATTCATAATAAAAGCAATTATCATTTGACTTTGGGAAGACCCTACTGGCATTATTTACAATCTTTAATAATACTTAAGTCTCTTTGCTAACATTTTAACACAGAGCCTCTTATCTGGGGTAGCCTCTGAGTTTGAGATACCTTTGTGAGAGGGGGAATTTTGTGTATGTGTGAAAAAAAAAATCATGGATAATGAACCCAGGATCCTTATCTCATAAGCTAATTATCCAGAAATAAAGGTGATATGTTTGAGCATCATCACCATTTTCAAATCTGAAATTACTCAGAATTATTACCTATGCCATGTTGACACACCACTTTTTGGTATGTAAAAGGTAAATTCATTTAATTTAAGGCATGATTGGATATTTTGGTAAAGAAGGAACTATTTTATACCATTAAGTCTGAAAAACCTCTCATGGAAGATTAGTTTTGAAAAAAGATTGTAAAGAAAATTTAATACTAGATGATTATATTTCAATTGAGTTTAAGTTTTAAGACTTAAGGGCCCTGTACTAATGAAAACAGTTTTTAGAAATGTTTGGGCGAGGGGGAGCAAAATATTTTCTTCTTTATTATATTAAAGAATGAAAAAATCTAATTGCACTTTTTCATTTCAATATGTCTGTTCATAGTGATATGGTTCTTTGCCCAAAGCCACAGTTCTGAATTTGTCATTTTAAAAAATAAAAATAAAATTAATCATCGAACCACACAATATTCTCATCCTGTACAAATGTGCACAGACACTTCTGTGGTCATATTTCTAGATTGTACCCACAGATGTTGAATTTTTTTAGCAGTTTGTTTCCTCTAATGCTAGTTGTCTTTACCTCGCATATGTCATTTACCATATACTGTTTTGAAATGTGCATCTATTCAGCCAATAAGCATTTATAAAACCCTTACTAGTGATAGGAATATTATTAATAAAATGTAATATTACCTGTCCTTCCCAGAAATGGCAGAATTTTAAATAATGTTCTTACATTCATATTCTTGATAATACTCTCAGGTTGAGAGGAGGCCCACCTTGAGGTCCACCTGGGATCTTATTTACAAACAGATCTAGCTTAGGCTAGCCACTACTAACAAATGTCCTTGCCTTGTTCATTGAATTGTCTGGCATGTTAGATCGAGAAGGATAAGACATCTTGGATGAAGTAAATTTTCTTGCTCTGATTGCTAATGGCAGCTACTGCCTCATGACCAGGCTTCACTTCTTATCCCCTTACCTTTTTCCCCTGAAAGTATAAAAACCTTTTTTGTAAGTTTTCTTTACGGACATTGAGGTACTCAGATATGGATGACCCATGGTCACAGGCTAGCAACACTTTTCACTTTAATTAAAGATGCCTTTTTCCTCCCCTTATGAGCTTTTATTTATTATAGGACTAACACTGTAGAAAGTACTGCTAAACACTAAATAAAGAAAGGCTATTTTAGGAGGTGGTAGCTAGCTTGTCCCTAACAAGTTTTCAGGCAAAGTGGATGACACTTGTAGGGAATGTTGTAGAAAGGATTGTGACTTAGGTTGGTACACAAATTGAACTAGATAACTTTTGAGGTACTTCCCAACTCCGATATTCTGTGAAAAATGAGAAGCAAGTAATTGACAAACTAGATGTTCTTGAATTATGGAATTGTTGTTATGGATCAGATTCATTAACTTGATTTTATCCATATAAAAATCCATATTATTCATAAAGTTAGTGTTCAAAGGAATTGTAGAGACAATTTAGTCCAAAGCATTTATTTAAGAAATGAAGAAATGGAGGTCCATGAATGTTAAAAGATTCATCCAACATCACTTAAATAATAAGTAGGAGAACAGGGAACTTAAGCTAGGTCCTTTGAATTCCAAATCTAATGCTCTTTTCAATTAAAAAACCTATATGTTAAAAAATAAAATACAAAGTGATTTTGGGTCCAGCACTTTCCTGTATAAACATGAATATTTTATTATGTTATTTTTCTTTACTTCATGTTAGTCTGTGAATTTATAAAAAAAATTTTCTTGGCACATGGATGTTATTTCAAAACAAGTTGAGGTTCTTCTAGAGATAGTTCTTTAATGAAAGATCTAATGATTTCTAAAATGCTGTGCCAGGAAGATGTGGAAAATCAATTGACATTTAACTCAGTCGTTAAACTGAGAAGAAAAGAACTACTGGAATATTAAAAACCTACAAATAAGCAGTAAACCTCATTTCCATCAGCAAAAAATTCACCTCTTCCCTACCAAACCTTTTTTTTTCTTTAGAAGAATTGCTGACAAGGTAAAGAATTAACTGGGTTGTTTCACCTCCTTTTTTTTTTTTTTTCTTTAGCTCATTCAGTTGAACAGAGGCAAATGAGAGGGATATTTGCCTAAAAGCTAAAAGAAAGAACAATTGGGTGGAAGGATCTCAGAAACACATCCTTGAGGCATCTCTCTCTCAAGCAGGCTTTGAACTCAAGCCAAACCAAATCATCTTTCTTTTTCTGGGCTGGTTATTATACCCAAATTCACGGTGCCCATTGTCAAACTGAAACATCCACAAGGGAGGGAAATAGGAATGATGAGGGGATTAAAAGCCACACTTTAAGAAGACTGAAGTCTGGAAGAAGAACTCAGTCTGGAAACCAGAGACTTGACAGGAGGTATCATAGCTGAATATCTTGAAAAGATTGTCTTGTGGAAATGGTATTAGACTTGTCTCATTTGACTCCAGAGAATAGAAGGAGAAACAGAAAGAGGGACAATAAGTGGAAGCTGTAGAATTCAGATTCACATAGTGCTGTCCCACAGTGGAATGGACTATTTCACTCAGGTAGTGAGTTCCCTCTTGCTTGAAGTCTTCAAGCAAAAAGATTGCTGTTCAGGTGAAGATTGGTATTGTTTTTTGAGGTGCCTTTCAACTCTGAGATACTCTAAAGGAGGTGAAGAAGGGAGTAGACAAACTAGATGATACATCCTAGAATTGTGAAAGTATTATGAGGGTTGCCCCAGGGTCACACAGCTAGGAAATATTAAGTGTCTAAGGTCACATTTGAACTCAGGTCCTCCTGACTTCAGGGCCAGTGTTCTATTCACTAAGGTTGCAGTTTCTTACGAGCAGTGAATTTCCTTTGTGACACAGCTTTCCCTGGGTTGCAAATGGTGATAATATAATGTATATGGTTCTGGTCAGATTATTCCCCACTCTCCCATATAGCTGACATTTAATTATAGCTTATACTTGTACATAGCAGAGTAAATGGGATGTTAGATTTGAATTCCAGAAGACCCGAGTTTATCCTGCCTAAGACCTTTCTTGTAGGATCTTGAACAAATCACTTAACCCTTTCCATCTCAGTTATTCTCATATGTGAAATGAGACAAATAATAGCATTTGATTCATAGGATTATTGGTAAGATAAAATGTGACAATAAGAGGTTCTGTAAAAATTGAAGTGCTGTATAAATGCTATTATTATTTAAAATTTTCAAGGGCCTTTGCATTTATTCTCTCATTCGAACCTCTCAACAATGAACAGTTACTCAGGATGAGAGGGACAAAGACAGTTTCACTTCTTTATGTTAAAAAAGACCGGACAGTAATATCTATATAATTTGCCCTTTCATATAACCACTACCATGATTACCATCATTACTATAGCACTAACAACTACAACAATAGAAAATACTATATGATTTATACTACCTTTTTGGTTGTTCAGAAAACCTTTGATATTTCTTTTTTCACACCTTTTTCTGTGTTACCAAAGTATAGAATAGAACCATAACTAACTCTAATAAGCCCCAAACTACATGAAATGGAAAGAGTTTAAACCATAGAGTTTGAGAAGAATATATCAAAACAACATGGAATACAACAAAGTACATATCATTCCCATTATCCTGTTTACTTACTGGAGTAATTTCAAAGTTACTTTCAAAGCTCCTGCATCCCAATGCTTTCATTTAGTCATCAAAAAGCACAATCATTTCACACAGCTTTGAAATCATTTGCCAAACACTAAAGAAAGAATATAGTGAGATAGAGATTAGACCTAGAACCATTTCCACCTGATTTTTATTCATAAAACACAACAATAAGAAGGAAAAAGAGCAGATAATTACATAATGCTTTAGGAATTGCAAGATACTTTGCATACTTTATATTAGGGACAGCTAGTTGGTGCAGTGGATAGAATTAAATCGGTAACAGGGAACATGAATTCAAATCTGACCTCTCTCAGTTCCAGAGAGGTTAAATGTTTTAGTAAATATTGGAGGACTTGGATTCAGCTCTTTCTTTTTTTTAAATTTTATTTTTTTTAATTAAAGCTTTTTATTTGTATAACATATGTATGGGTAGTTCCCCAGCATTGATCTTTACAAAGTTTTCCATTACAAATTTTACCCCCAGTCCCCTCCCCTCCCCTAGATGGCAGGAAGTCCACTACATGTTAATAATGTTGAAATACTTCACAAGTTGTGCAAGAAAAATCCTGTCTACAAGGAAAAAAAAAAAAAAAAAGAAAATCAGAGAAAGGAAACACAATGCAAGCAAACATCAATAGAGATCATGAAAATGTTACATTGTGGTCCATATTTCATATCCCTCTCTCTGGGTGTATGTGGTATTCTTCAATGAACGATTGGAGCTGGTTTGAGACAATTATTTGTTGCAGAGAGCCATGATCATCAGAATTGATCATCATGTAATATTGTTGTTGCTGTATATAATGATCTCCTGGTTCTGCTCGTTTCACTCAGCATCAGTTCATGCAAGTCTCTTTAGGCCTCTCTGAAATCGTCCTGCTGGTTGTTTCTTACAGAGCAATAATATTCCATAACATTCATATACCATAATTTATTCAGCCACTCTCCAATTGATGGGCATCCCTTCAGTTTCCAGTTTCTAGCCACTACAAAAAGGGCTGCCACAGACATTCTTGCACATGTGGGGCCCTTTCCCTCCTCTAAGATCTCTTTGGGATATAGGCCCAGTAGAAACACTGCTGGATCAAAAGGTATGCACAGTTTGATAACTTTTTGAGCATAGCTCCAAATTGCTCTCCAGAATGGTTGGATCCATTCACAGTTCCACCAACAATGTATGTGTCCCAGTTTTCGCACATCCCCTCCAACATTCATCATTAACTTTTCCTGTCATTTTAGCCAATCTGACAGGTATGTAGTGTCACCTCAGAGTTGTCTTAATTTGCATTTCTCTGATCAATAGTGATTTGGAGCAACTTTTCATATGACTAGAGATGGTTTTAATTTCATCATCTGAAAATTGCCTCTTCATATCCCTTGACCATTTATCTATTGAAGGGTGGCTTGAATTCTTATATATATGAAACAATTCTCTATATATTTTAGAAATGAGGCCTTTATCAGAACCATTAAATGTAAAGATGATTTCCCAATTTGATGCTTCCCTCCTAATCTTGTCTGCATTAGTTTTATTTGTACAGAAACTTTTTAACTTAATATAATCAAAATTACCTATCTGGTGTTCAATTAGGAGTTCCAGATCTTCTTTGGACATAAATTTATTCCATCTCCACAGGTCTGAGAGATAAACTATACTACGTTCCTCTAATTTGCTTACAATATCACTCTTTATATCTAGATCATGAACCCATTTAGATCTTATTTTGGTATATGGTGTTAGGTATGGGTCAAGCCCTAATTTCTTCCACACTAGTTTCCAATTTTCCCAGAAGTTTTTGCCAGGATTCAGCTCCTTCTGAGCCAGATCCAGCACTCTGTGCATCAACTATTTGTCCACCCTGATGCTCTGTAGAATCCCTACTCCCTCAACTTTCAATTTCCCTAGATGCTAATAATAACCTATATTAAAATTTAGAGGTTATGGAAATGGAAGAAGGGATTGAATACAGATTGTTATTTGTTGCCCCTTGGAAAAAGCCTAGATCCAATTAGTTTAAAAGAAACTTAACAAACAAAATATAAATTTATGGTTTCCAATTTATGATTCCCATTTTCTGTTCATCTTACTCCTAAGTGACACTGGATGGCAGCAGAGATCCAGATGACTGGCTACTGGCCAGAAGCATGGAATTTTTAGGGGAAGCAGTTGCAAAATTTAACTAGGATTTCCTACTACCCTGATCTGACTGTAACAATGCTAGCTGTGTTGATTCATATTAATGGAAACAAGGTCAAATGCTAATCTCCTAATTACTTCAGGAACAGGGAAAAATCATTCCTGCACAGCTTTTACTGCAACTATTTCTAAGAATTTTCACTGGAATGTCTTCCAAATTGTAGCAATTTTCAAAGATGCTTTTCTGTCTTGGGATTTCTTGGAGTTGAGTCATTGTGACTAATGGCTTATTGAGTATGAAGATCTTTGCTCCAGTTTCATTGAGAACAAAACAAACAAAAAGAGTCTTTCAGACCCAGAGTGGCTAATTCATTTCAGTGTTCTTAATTGCTGGGTTAGTGTGCTCTTAATTTCTTAGAAATGGTATGGCATAGACTTTCTATACTGAGGCAATGAAAAAAGACTGTCATAAAATTCTTTACAATTTTATCTTAATTGAATAAATAGCAGTTAGGAATGTAGCTGCCAAAGATAATTAAAACTATGCCTACCCAGGCATATTTATATGTGGGAAAATTCAATCAATATTCCAATTGTTTTCATTTTTTAAACTAAAGGTTGGTAACCATTTTCAAAGTTTTGAATCTTTTTTTAAAAATAATATTTCATGATTATTTAATATTTAATAGAATTCCATATGTCTCCTTTTAATCATTAAGCAAAACACTTGAGCTCTTAAAGCAGAGTGATAAAGGCAAAGAACTATTGCATTTGAATTCAGAAGAATTTGGTTCTTATGGCATCTTAGCCACTTACTGTGTATGTAACATATGGCAGTACACAACTTCTTTGGGTCTCAGTTTCCCTATTTATAAAATGAATAATGTATTAAAAGACTTATGAGGTCCTTTCCAACCTTCACTCTATGATCCTATGACTATAAATGGATTAGAAGGTCACTTATAGACCACCCTTTTAAAGGAACTAAGAAACCTTGTCTCAACATCCAAGACAAACCTATGGGCTTTTCCTTGATGTTTGGTTAAATATAACCTTAATGACCTGGGTAAATTAATTTAATCTTTCTGAGCCTCAGCTTTTTCTTCCGAATAGTGGGAATAATTATCCTAGCTATCTCAAAGGATCATTGAGAGGAACAGTTGTGATGATAGATGTGAAAGTTCTTTTTGACCTCAATACTCTAAAGGAATATAAACCATTGCTAAAGCCAGACTTTTGTTCTTTAAGCATTTTGTTCTTTAATCTTTGACTAAACTGAATGATTGGAATTTGCTCATTTGTACACATCTTGAACCTTGAAAGGTACAAAGAAAGGCCAAGGACAGTGCCTGATTTCAAGAAGCTTACAATCTAGTAACATTGGGCCATAGTAATTTCCAGGAAAAGTTCATGTGTCACTAACACAACAGAAATAGAAAGTAAATTCACCAATTAAGTAATCTCACTAATTGCACTTCAGTGAAAGTCAAAGAAAGGGCTGCTTTTACAAAGCTCACTGCACCTTAATTTATAGGAGAAATAGTTCACACATATACCTCTATAGAATACTGAGATTGTGATTCTTGAGTGTGCAGCTGTTTTATTTCTCAAGAAGGCATTATGACACAGATCATGTTTACTATATTACTTATTCAGTTTCTGTATAGCAATGACCTACTTTAAATCTAAATGAATGAAAAAGGAAATTTAAAATGTAAGCATAGATAAACATGTACATGATTATTGCAAAGGATTGGTATGAAATCTAAACTTTAGTAAAGCCTTGATCTTCAAAGGACTGTAAGTCAACAACCTTAATGTGAATCTCAATATTTGTAGGCAATTACAAGCAATCCATATCAAGGCTGTTCCCACACTGAACCCCCAGTGATAACATTTCAAAGCTACTCAGAATAGGCACATCAACCTAGATTTTGGATCCCAAAGGACTATTTTCTCCAGCTTCTCAGATATTTTCTCATGAATTCTTCATCAACCAGGTAAAGAAGCAAGTGGAAAAAGAACTAGACTTAAAAGTCAGAGGACCCAAGTTCAAACCCTGAGTACACCGTTTACTAATAGTTTGTTCTTGAACATAACCTCATTCAACCTCAGTTTTCTCATCTGTGTCTGAAGAAAAACTAATTCAAATCTAACCTAAGACATTCTCTGTGTGATCTTGGAAAAGTCACTTAACTGCTGTCTGCTTCCCCCTTCCCACACCCCCCTCCCAGTTTCCTTAACAACAAAATGAGGATAATAAGAGCACCCATTTAACAAGGTTGTAGGGAGAATCAAATGAGATGATAAAGATCTTATCACAGAGCCTGACACATAGTAATGCTTAGTAAATGCTTCTCTCCTGCCTCTTCCCTACTCTTAATCTTCACAATAACCTTGTGAGATAGGTGTTCTTATTATGCCCATTTACAGATCTTTTCTGTTTTTCTTCTATTCCCTAGATGAATTGACTTCAGGAGACTTTGCTTATGTGTGTTACTTTTTAAGCATTCAATAAAATGGTTTCCCATTCCACTGATACTTACTCTTTTATGAGGCAAGATTTCTCATAGAATTACAAAATCATGAAATTTTTAATTTGGAAGAGATCTCAGTGGCTATATAGGCAAATCCATACCTGAAGAAGAATTATTACCACCTCATAAATAGTTTTCCAGCCTCTGAGTGAAAGTTTCCCAATGAGGAAGAACTTACTATATTTTAAGGCAGCAGACAAATACACTTTTGTATAAATCTCATTAATTTTCCCTACATTCAGCCTGTATTTTCTAGTCAAAATAGAATATAAGGTTATTTTTATTGAATACATATCAGCTCTTAGAAATCACTTTTTAAGGAGATATTCACTAGCTATTTATGTAATAATCCATTCTATAATTTCGCCAGTAATTGAAGTCTAATGCACTGGCCTACAACTTTTAGATTCCATTCTCTAAAACACATTCACACACTCTCTCATATTTGCCTCTATCAATCTTGGCATACCTCTCACTGACAGCAGTTCAGAAAAAAATACATCTGCCATTTCTTTTAAGACTTGCAGATTTAAATCACCTGTGTCAGGTGATTTAAATTAATCAGTGAAAATTCTCTTACCTCTCCTTATTTATACTGGCATCAATTCCTTATTCATTAATTTTGTTCCCTACTTTCTAGTTCAAAGATCATTCTCCTTGGCAGAGAAAACAAAAGAAATATGATAATAAAGAAGTTTGGCCTCCTGTCTATTGCCTGTTATCTTTAACCTTCTTTAACCTAATTTAACAATCCCATGTTCCTTTTCCTTATCTTTCCTTGCTAGTCTCAGCTTACTGTTCTTTTAAGAGTAAAATGGAGTGCTTTTGTATTCACCCTCTATTATCTATTCTCCATCTTGTTCACAAATTATTGTAAAGTTGAAGTTAGTTGGCAGGCTATGAATCTACTTCAGTGTGTTGAAACAATTTTTCATCAAATTGTTTTCCTTTACGTATTCAAAATTTCAAAATTTAGTGTTTCCTTTTTCTTTGGATTGAATTTTTCTAAAGAATGTTAGTCAATGAGAACCTAGTTATCTTTCTTCTGAACTCTTTGAAATCATTACTAAAATGTAGGGTTCGTGTTAGATTACACCTAGTTTTCCTTTCCATCTCTATCACTAACTTTAAGAGAGAGTGGTCACTGTTCCCCTTGATTCCCATCATTTCCAACTTGGCATTCAATTTATCATGTTATTTAGAATCAAACTAGAACTTCTTGGTTCTTCTACATTTTGAATGATGAAATCCAACTAGTTCAGGCCCTACTTGAAAAATAACTTCTTTAACATACTAGATAAGTATGTTGTTATAATTAGCCTTTCCTTGCAAAACTCCAGTGGTGAATTGCAAAACTCCCATGAAGCCGCAGTCCCACCAACATAGACTATATTCATCTTTTACCATTTTTTTTTTACGATTTGCTATATGTTAGGCAAAACAAATTTTAATTTTCACTTCTGTAATTTGTGATTAGAGGAATTTTTCAAATGTTTGTTGATGATATATTCCTATTGAAATTGATTTATTTATAACCTTTGGCTACTTTTTTCTATTGGTAATTTAGCAAGGTCAAATAGATCTCCATAAATTTCCTATACATTTTGTAAAGATTTTTCCTCAAATGATAAATTCTTTTCTCATAATAGTTTCATTTTGTTCATGTATAAACTTAAAAAAATTCCATCAAAATTATCTACTTTTTCTTTTGTTACATCCTTTTCTATCCCTTACTTGGATATGAATTTCCCCATAAACCATAATTCTAAAAAGTACTCCCTGTACTCTGGGTTTTTTGTTTGTTTTGTTTTTAGTTTTTATTTTTGAATCATGTTATCTTTTACACTACGGCTAATTATATTTTTGGAGCTTATTTTGATTTGTAGTACAAAAATGGTAGCTTGAACTCAATTTCTGCCCAATCATTTATTTATTTATTTTTTGCTAAGGCAATTGGGGCTAAGTGACTTGCCTAGGGTCACACAGCTAGGAAGTGTTAAATTTCTGAGATCAGATATGTACTCAGATCCTCCTGAATTCAGGGTTGGTGCTCTATCCACTGCGCCACCTAGCTGCCCCTCTGCCCTAATAGTTAAAACTTTTCTTAGAAGTTCCTGTCAAGGGGCAGCTAGGTGGCGCAGTGGTTAGAGCACCAGCCCTTAAGTCAGGAGGACCTGAGTTCAAATC